>OY829516.1:7587663-8143999 GCA_963691665.1 Clepsis dumicolana | reverse complement strand
AAATGCAACGTTCCCATACCATTTCTAAAATCCAAGGTAGCATAGTTGATTAGAATACTTTATTATTATGGCTGCAGGCCCGCCGTACGGCCGCGCCGACGGCCTGGCCCGCCGGGGCCGCCGTATAACGGCCGCTTCCCGCCGGTCCCGTACCAGCCGCCGCCGCCCGGCATCAAGGACTCCCCTAATGGGTAAATATTTACAAACCCCCTTATCATTTATACAACGAAACATCTGAGCACTGCGCGCGGAGTAGAGAGATAATTGGTTGCAATGTTTATCATTGATCTCCATAAAGTAACTGATAGGTAAGGTTATCTTAAATTTTTTAAAAGTTACTTTACAGTGTTAACATTATATTTTTAATTATATTTGCTTGCCGACTTGAATGAATGAGATGAATGATAATTTATTCGCTGAACATGGTTACAATGGGTGGAATATAAATAGTGCTTAGTATCTAGCATATTCTATCGGAAACCGGTGTGCGAATTTTATACATTTCTACATAGGAAGTCTTATAACTAACAATTTTATTGCCATAAAGTTATCAGGGTAACAAACTTAAAATAAGGACATGGCTACAGGTAAACACCCCAAACAGTAGGAAATCTCGACCAGATACCTAACATAATTGATAAAGTTTGGATATTATTTGATAGGCTTGATATATTGATTACATGACATGACACGTTTATAACACGTTTAGTTAACTAATTAATATATTATTTTTGTTATTATTATATAATTAATCTCTGTATATGTTATTACAAGAACCGAAAAAAAACAGAAAAAAGGGTGAGATTTAGCGTATTTGATGTTTACATGGAGAAGAAGTACAAAAAGCTAATATTTATGTTTATATTTAATAGAGGATGTCCCTAAAACCAACGATCAAACAGGGCTGTTAGAGCAGTTCATTAGCATAACTTTCGCTACTACTACTAGCTCACTTTCGGACAATAAATGATTTGATTGGATTTGATTTGATTAAGAAAGTAAAAAAAATCTCATCTTAATTTTTTTGTAGGTATAACTTTTGTGATATTGGCACTTTATAAATTCCGTGATTTTTAATACCCTGAAATATTCAAATATCCGAATTCAATACACATATTAATAAGAGAAAAAAATGCTAAACACCGAAGAATAGGCGTTTGTCGCGGTCTTTCTTTCCGATATAGAGTGCTCTATTGCTATTTGCCCTGCCCACGATTCACGTTAGTCTGCTAGGGCCTTTGAACAAGGCTTTAATAAAAAGAGCTGGGAGTGATCTTTTTAATAGAATTTATGGATGCAATCGATATGACACGGTTCCCGTTTTACGAAGTTCTTGGGATAGTTTTTGGGATGTTTGAGATTAAAAACACTTCTGTCTAAGTTACCCACTGAACATTACATTTTTCTGGGCGTCTTTCTGTAATAAGATACCCAAACATTCCACACGAAGTTGTTTCGATCCTGTCTTCTCACTTTGCTATTTTCATTTGACATTGCCGAAATTGGTTTTCTTTCGTGTATATATATATCACCTCGCAGAACGGAAAATCTGTACCTCGAACTTTAAAAAATAATAGAGAAGTCGTTCACGATCGACGACGTGTTCCGAATCGCGCGACGGTGTCGCGATCGTCGTTGACAAAGCTTTATTCTGTGCTAGGCACGGAGTGGATCCGCTCGAGGCGTTCAACCGCATGATCCGGGAGAAGGAAATGCGAGCCAAGCGGCGCGAGGAGGAGCGGCGCCGCGCGCACTCGGCCAGCCGCTCGCGCTCGCGCACGCCGCGCTCGCCGCTGTCCCCGCGCTCGCCGCGCTCGCCGCGCTCGCCGCGCTCGGGCCGCTCGCCGCGCAGCGTGAGCCGGCCGCGCGAGCCGCTGCTGCGCAGCCCGCGCCCAAGGCTCCGGCCCCGCGGCGACAGCCGACTACGTTATTCTAGGTTCGTTCTCTCTTTGGATACTTACAGGGCCTCTTTATGTAAAGTCGTCACATAGCGCCTCGCTTTGTTTGCATGTTGTCTCACGCTAGTCTCTCTGCATGTTTAGTGCTTTTTGCGTTGATGTCGCGGTCGTTCATTTTTCAGTTGTATCATCTTGTTGTGTAGTCAGTCTTTCTGTCCTCTGTTATTGAATTTCATCTTGTTTAACAATTAGTTATTAATTATCCTAATTGAGCATGCTGTACATACTTATTAATTATCGTATTTAATTGTGGTGGTCGGTTTATATGTAAGTTTAATGCTCGGCAAATAAATGCTTGTGTATTTGTTAATACATTCTTAGGAATTTTGTTTTTTGAATGTATAAATAAATGGTTTTATTTGTATTTGACAGATCACGTTCGATATCTCGCGGACGCTTGAGGCGTTCCCCGTGGTCGCCGCGGCGCCGGCGCTCTCGCGAGAGGTCTTTGTCCTTGACGCGGTAAGATATTCGTTACTCTGCTTTATATAACTAAATAAAAGGTAGTTTGAGAATAGTAGTAAAAACACAACTATGGTTGCAACATGGCAATCGTTAAACTACGCAGGCAGGACTGAATAGATACATTATCTTATAACACGTCGCTTGCGTTAATATAGTTAATATCTATAATATAACCAGTTCAATAGTTTTAATACTGTTTGTCAATGGTCCAGATCGCCATCACCCCGACGCCGGCACCGCTCCCCGATGCGCTACCGGTCGCCGCTGCGTTCGCCGCCCCGCTCGCCGCTGCGCACGCCGCTCCGCTCCCCGCCCCGCTCGCCGCCCCGCTCGCCGGCCCGCTCGCCGCTCCGTACGCCGCCTCGCTCGTCGCCTCGCTCGCCGCTACGTTCTCCGATGCGCTCGCCGCGGCGGTCGGCTTTACGATCGCCGCCCCCTCGTGCGATGTCGCCCCATCGGTAAGTTACGTGACGTACTTGCTTGCTCCCAATACGTCTTCCCAATACGTATACAATTTACCTCTTGTTTTGATCTTCCGACGAATTTAATAAATATAAAATCCAATAACTTGCTATCTCTAAAAGGCAGATAGCAAGCAGAGATTGAATTACCTACCGACAGGGAGTTTATACAAACTGCAAAATTGAAGATAGTATCACGACGATAGATCACCGTCAGTAAGTATATCAAAAAGCCGTGATAGCCTGGTGGTTTGACCCATGGCCTCTCAAGCAGAGGGTCAAAACCTGTCTCGCATCTCTTGAGTATTTCGGAATTTATGTGCGGAATTACATTTGTAATTTATCCTGAGCTTTTCGGTGAAGGAAAACATCGTGGGGAAACCTACACACTCCTGCGAAGCAATTTATTGAAGTGTGTGAAGTTCCCAATCCGCACTGAGCCCACGTGGAAACTATAGCCCCAGCCCTCTCATTCTGAGAGGAGGCCTGTGCCCAGCAGTGTGGCGTAAAAAGGCTGGTGATGATGATGAAGTATATCAAAACAAGAGATGTATTGAATATTGGGAACCGGAACGGCTGTTAATAAAGCTGTGTAGTACTCGATCGAACTTTCTTTATAATAATAATAATAAATAAATTACTTCCGACCTGGGTTAGACACTAATCCAGAGTTAACGTAACGCCAGACGATACAAATATGTCAAGTTACTCGGTCGGTGCAAGTCGGTCGAAGTCATGAGTGAGTGATAAGTAGATCTAACAAGTATGTTGGCTTCGAATGAGTGTATCATTTACACATAATACTTTTAATATCTGTGTTTGACGCTATTCTATGCTATTGGTTCAGGTACGCGGGAGTCTACGACGAACTGTTGTCGCCGCCGCGCCGTAACGTTGAGCCGCCGTACGGACCCAGGTACGATTGTAAAAGTCTAACTAGTGTCGACATGTGCCCTTTACCGTCGTCCATGAAAATGCGTTTGTTATGTAACGTTATGAAATTGCCCAGCGGATTGAACCTGTCTGTGTTCGCGAAGTGCGTAGGTTTATCGTTACTCGGACTCCTTCGTCTACGTATAACCTGTATTTGACCGTCGAATAAGTTAATTTTATAATCTTCATTGAATTTTGACGCAACATAAGCGGTAAGTACAAAGTAGCGAGGAAGCGCACTACGATATAGACCGTCGGTCAACTTTTGCGTCGAGTTTGTCTCCAGAAGGCGTGCAGCTTATACTAGTCAATAAGTAACAAATAAGACTGATACCTACTAATCCTTTAGTTACGTTAGTCTCGTTACTTGTTATATTTATATATGGCTATATCTTTTTATTAATGAAGTCTGTTGAATAATAAAACATAAAAAAAAACACAAATGTTCAAAAAATATTGTGATTGTTAATGTTTACACTACTTCTGTTATTTCTTATATGTACACCGAGAGACAAATAAACTGCACCCACTCAGTGTTTTAATGTAATTTTTAATGCAATTAGACACACGTAGTCACATTTCGTGTAATCATTACTGCATAGGTAAAATATTTATATATACAAAAAAAAAATAGTTTATTAGTCCCTTGGTATATTTTATATGCCGTGTGTACGAAAAGAAACCTGTTTTATGAAAAATACAAAGTAATGAAATGAAATTTTAGATAAAGCTGTGTTTAGATCAAACTAGTACCTAGGTAAAATAGTATATTTGAATGTTTTATTTAATTTTAAATTGGTCCCTCAAACGAATGCTGTCCTTGATTTCGAGTATTTCTTTTCTGTTTCTGAATGGCATGCTTTTCCAAGCTCGCTAGCTTGGAAAAGCAACCAATTAGAAACAGACTACAAACATTTGATGTTCTTGTTAGACGAGCATACAGCGGTGGAGACGGCCTTAATAAAATTCAAAGAGTTGCAGATCTTTACTGTTGTACTTGTTTCTTTAAAGTTGCGTTCGTGCTTTCCCTGTTATATATATTTTCTTTAATAATTATCTGATGGCAGCTGTAAACCGCATAATACCATATGCAATCATGGACGGTATAGTACTCAGATTAATGCGAGTACTGGATGTCAACGTTTCCAAGAATAATATTATATTTAGTATGTACGAGTATAATACAGGCTGGGCAACTTGGAGGTATGCCTACAACTTTTTTGTCGCCATTTTGTTTTAGCGGCAAATGTGACGGTTGTTTCATGAAAATGATATTGTGTAGATACGGTAAATTTATTAAGTAGCGCTTTTTGCTTGAACAGTTTGTTTTAATTATTAAAACATTCCATAAAACATTTTGCGCTGCGGAAACTCAGAAAAAATCGGGCAATTTTAGGTTAGAAATCAATTTTCCGCAATCACTTCCGGCAGCTCCTGACTTTTTTCTGTGAGGCCTATCTAAAGGAACATGTCTTTGCTAACACGCCGAAGATTTTTCGACAGTTAAAACAGAATTCCGAAACACAATTACAAATGTGATGACAAACGCGATGAAAAGGGCTCACATTTGCTATGCTGCTAGAGATAGACACTTAGCAGACAAAACATAACCCTCCTTCGGCAGTTGGGTAATTATATTATTTATGTTCCATGTGTAATTGCCACCCCGGAATAACATATTTCTGAATTTATATTTCGTATAGTAAAAATTTAAAAATAAAGTGTATACCTCACCCTGCCCTGCCCATCCTGTAGCTGAGTCAGTAAAATGAGGGGATTACTTTTGACGAATTTCCCGCTGAGTGGAAATATGAATATGCAAGCAATGGTATGTACAACAACAGGGCAATAGTGTGGCGCTGGTTAAAAAACAACGAATCCCTTTGAAGCATTTTGGTACTAAAGATCCGTTTCTCAAAACATTTTGTTTGTTCAAAATATCCCTTTTGTGAAGCTACTAATTTTCCAATACCTACGTCTTCATTCTATAGCAGTATTTCCCTGAACACCCAATTTCCAGTATGACCATTCTCTTAAAGGTCTATTTCTTAAAATGTCTGTTTCCCGGAATATCGTTTTATGTTTGTAAACGGATAGGTATTTGAAAACAGGTTTGAAAACCTATCTTTAGGATTTGAAAAAAAAAAATGGGAAATGTGTCTCAGGATTTACATGTTAAGGATCTTGGATTTGGTTATTTTTGGAAAAAAAAACTTGTGCCTAAACGCTTAAAAAGGAATCTTAACCCGGCTGATCTGCAACCCTTGCATACACCACATCTGGAGAATTGTTAATTTGGTTTTTATGATGTGTTGTATTTGTTTCTAAAAATGTATGTATACTATGGAACGATTGCTTCAATTACAAAAAAACTTCATGATGGAATTACTTAAAAATGGGTCTCTCTGTTTAAAGTAACAGTGTGTGAAGTCGTGTTTTTATACATAGTTGTAAACTTGTTTTAATACCAAACATGTTGTATTGAAATTAAATTCTGCACGTATGAAAGGATTAATTATTTTGACGTTTGTAATGTTTTGACTGCAGTAAATAAGTATAATAAAACAGATGTACGAGGGGCATCTGAAAAGTAATCTACCTAACAATGAAACAAGACTGTCGTGGCTAAATTTTTTTATTTTTCTATATAGTCCCCTGCTAGTAAAATGCACTTATTAAATTTTTAATATTAAATCTTTCGGTTTGTCGTCAAAAAAGTCAGTAACCGCAGCCTTCATTTCGTCATCGGTCATAAACCTTCGTCCTCTGAGGTCTTTCTTGAGAAGTCACTTGAATAGTCACAGGGGGCTAAATCTGGACTAAAAGGGGGAGTGGTCAATGGTTTCGAAGCCATTGTCTTTAATTGCTAGCTTCGTTGTGCGGGCGGTATGCACTGGTGCGTTATCGTGCAAAATCAGAATTCCTTTGCTTAGTTTACCTCGCCGTTTTTCTTTTATTGTCTCTCTTAGTTGATATAGTAAGTTTGAGTAATAATCAGCATTCATTGTAGTTTTCTTCGGTAATTAATCTATGAGTAAAATCCCTTCTGTGTCCCAAAAGATTGTAGCCATAAGTTTACCTGCCGATGGACAGACCTTGAATTTCCGAGGCGACTTCTCATCCTTAAATTTCCACTGTAACGACTCTTGCTTACTTTCCGGATCCCATTGCCGAATCCAAGTCTCATCACATGTTACAATTCTAGAAATTATTTCTTCCTCTTTCCCTCGACTCATGTCCAAAAACTCTTCGCAACATTTGACACGCCTCTCCATGTCAAATGCAGTCAACATTCTGGGGACCCAACGTGCACTAACCTTGGACATGTTCAAATGCTCATGAATTATTTCATTGACTCGCTCTTTACTGACGCCCACATCTCTAGCTATCTCCCACTGCTTCACTCGTCGGTCCTCTAATATAAGTTTTTTCACCCTGGCTACATTTTCATCGGTGACGGCCGAAACTGGTCTTCCGCTACGAGGATCATCTTCCAGGCTCTCACGACCTAACATAAACTGCTTTGACCAAAACTTTATAACAAATTCGGAAGAACACGAACTGCCAAACACACGTAACATACGCTGTCTGATCTCCGAAGGCGTATTCCCTTCTTTAGTCAAAAACTTAATCACCGCACGCTGCTCGATTTTATCCATTTTCACTTTTTCTACCGACATGTTTGAAACAATTGTAGGAGACAAATAAACGTGATGCAATAAACAAATGAATGTAATACATTTTGAAAATAGCATAACAAACGAATATAAATCCGTACCAGCCAGCATTATTTTTGTATATATTTCTGACCTAGGAGATTACTTATCAGCCGCCCCTCGTATATACGCACTCTCGTCTCCGTTTGAATTGTGTGTCCCGCTGCCGTATTTTTTACAGTAATTGTCTTTCTTGACATTGCAAAGTCTGACTGAAACGATTAGGACTTTTACTGTGAAAATGTTCAGAGGTAGGTCACGATCATGTACTACTTTGATGGTCATGATAAAGTTTTTTTTTCTACTGCATGATCTATTTTTTTGTTATATTTACTAGTCTCTGAATGAAATAGAATGAATAGTATAAGCTAAGAGTATTTGAACTTATGGGTTTAGACAAAAACACAAAAACATTATTTTGTTTTACTTACTAAATATGTTATTGTTTAAATGAGTTTTAGTATTAAGAGATTCAGTGTAGGTAAATATGTTCAGTTCTTTTGTATGTCAAAATCGTTACTTTTGTTATTCACAGGACTGTAGAGATCTATCTCTTTAATTTTTTCTCAAATCGTCAACTTCCCTCACCTTTCCCATTATCCCAAGTCTAAACCACCAGTCTATTACGAGTCCCAATTCCAAACATTATTTTACAATGCACATGCTCGGAAAGTGCATCTTTAATGTCGCACGCTTGGAATTAAAGTGACTCAATTCTAAATACATGATAAATCGGAATTAAACTTTGTAGGCTTAGATTTTAAATTCAATTTTGCAATATGTCATATTAAGAATTGAGTCACTTTAATTCTAAGCATGCGATGTGTGGAAACGTTTTTTTTTAATGTAAAAAGTTGTGTCCAAACTAGTGTTTAATAGAATGAGACTAAAGAGTTTTGCACAAATAATTAATCATTTGACGAAGTGAATAGTTAACTATTATATATAATATAAGTTTTAAAATAAAAATATAATCATAGTTCACATAACTATGCAAGTCTAATTCGGACCTTGCAATGCGCGCCCCACAGATAACTATAGACTTGCACGCTTCACTCATCATAGTTCCCGCCAATGGTCCAAAATTTTATAAACCGTTTTAATATTGTCAAACAATATTTATGGTCCAAGCCATGGAATAAAAATTAGGGAGTCAGGAACACAGTTATTTTTCATTTTCAATTTTTTTTAATGGAGAAATGCAAATATTGTCAAGTTTTAAAATATTTTTAGCACTTTTATTTGATTTTATTTTTCTATACTGTTCATTTAATTTCAGTCTGTATTATTTATTTGCTTTGAGTTTTGTTGATAAGATTGTTTATGTATTTTTTGCTATAATCTTCTTCTATAATATAAAAATGAATCGCAAAATGTGTTGGTAAGCGCATAACTCAACAACGCCTCTACCAATTTTACCGATTCTTTTTTTTAATGTTCGTTGAAGTCCAAGGATGGTTTTTACGGCGAGAAGAATTCGAATAATTTCCGGGAAAATCTTAAAAAGAGCCCTTTTCTTTTTCCCATACAAATGACTTTTAACTGAAATGTAGAGTCAATTTGAACTTTATTGCTATTCAATAAAGTTAATATTAAATTACAAGCACTCACTGTTGTCTAAGCAATGTAGGTGTGTTCCTAACGTCAAAGAGTCAATTTGCACTTTATTATCGCTGCACAAAGTTCAAATTCAATCACATCTATCAAAACAGTGTGCGTGTTCGCGTTGGAGGATCTAATGTCGCGTTCCGAAACTCAACAAAAGTGATAATAGCTCGACGAAATTGAATAGTCAAAAAATGTAAGAGCTATATATCATTAGTACTGATTTTTATTTTGGTTGGCTTTATTTATTAGTTATAACTAATTATTACATATTGAGGTACAGTCGAGGAAATTAATTCCTGGCCCACCATAGAACATTTTCATAGTAAACGTCATAACAATTTTCCTTGTCAAGCAATGCGATATCACTATGACGTTTACTGTGAAAAGGTTCCATGGTGGGTCGGAAATTAACTTCCTCGACCGTACCTAACTAAGGTAATTTTTCGCGCCGACTAAATAATAGGTAGGAACAAAAAACTGTCACATTCCAAATCTTTTATAATCTATTATTATGAAATTTGTGAATAACATTCAAATATTATTGAATTTTATAGCAAAACCTGTTTACGTGGTATTGCAGAATCATCGAGACGATTTGTAAGTTATGGGAACGAAACTCATATTTGCCTATCGTTCAAAAGCGATCCTTTCTTTTCCAGACTCCCGTCTCAATATCTTGTATCAATCAAATGTGATTTACCGTCCTTATCGAACTTTATAGAAGATCTCGAGAAAAAAAGCATACGATCCCTCAATTTTTCTGTACCCTGTACAGAATAACCTCTATGATCCTGGGAGCCAACTCCCAGGATCATAGAGGTTATTCTCAACAATAAATATCCATCTATCTATCTCTCATGTACTGTGTATAGTACTGAATGTAGGACTAGCTTATGCCCCGCGGCTTTGCTTCCGTGAAATATTAAAAAAGTTCACTATTCCGTGGGAATTTAGAAAAATCCCTTCTTAGTGCTCCTCTAGGATACTGAGAAGGTATATGTCGGCCAAATTTCAAGTCTCTAGGTCCAGTGGTTTAAGCTGTGCGTTGTCTGTCAGTCACGGTACTGTTTTATAGGTATAGATAGATTGATTTGATTACACTAAATTCAGGCCGGTGGCATGAGAATTCTCGTGTCCCTGGTAGAATTCTTAAAATATATCTAAAATATTCACCGCGTTATGTTACTTACAGGACGATTTGTGTTGTTGTTGTTTGTTCCTTTACATTAAATAAATGACATTTTGACAAATATCAGATAGCTGCATAATTTGACGAGAAGATTTAGACTATTTAATTTTTTCCTATCCCGTCAATTCTCAAGCAGTTACCCCAAAATTTATTTTAAGAATGGTGCTTTAGAAAAGACGAAATAGAAGTAAATAAAAGTAGACTTGGTAAAACAGTAAATAAGTATCGAAGTGGGTGATATGAGTTAGGAATTTGTCAATAGTCGGGGCAACAAATGATTGTGGAAGGAATGAATTGAAAGCAGAAAGTTTGACCTGGGAACCTCCTCGACCTGTAGAACAGAATGGCCGGATGGACAGATACAGACAGACATACAAAATATTTTTTGTCCAAGCTGAAACAGAGACGCTTCGCTCACTTCGTTCGCTCGGTCAATTACTATATATACTTTTTTCCTTTTCTCAATCGTTAACTAGATATGAGCTGCGAAAAACGGTCGATGTAGATATTTTTGACGTCTTGGTAACGTACTTGTATACACGGTGTGTTTGGTAGCTAGTTGCAAAGCTTTAAGGGGATGATAGCCGAGGTATTTTTGAACATTTTTAGCCATATTTAGCCATATATGTCTTAAGCCGATTTTTGATACCTGTTTTTTTTTTAATTGAAAATTTAGGATTTTTCGGATAATACCCACAGTTTGATAGTCACGCGTCAAAAGTGCCTCAATGAGCGTTAATTTGTAACCAAATTCTCTTTTTTCGAATACATATTTTAAACGTGTAATAGGCCAAATGAAAGAAAATTAAGCGCGTTGCCACAAAAATAAAATGGAGGCATTCGAAATTATTAATAATGTGTTAGGTTTGAACGGATTCATTTTTCTGTGCAATAAAAAAATCCTTGAAACGTTCAATCATGTTTGAAAATTATGCCTGTTTATTGCTCTTTCTTTTAAGAAGTAAAAACCAAATTCAGGGGGCGCTCGCTAAGAATGTACTAGTCTTGAAATTTTACTTGCCAAGGCTCGGGTTTATCACTCGTCAACTCATTCGTTTTCGAGGACTTCTATGTGTTGACATTTTTTGTTTCATACAGTGATTCAAATATTGTGAATGGGCTCTATATAATGCACTATTTAACGCCCTTTCGGCTTTACGGGTATTTTTGTATTATTTATATATGTATTTCCTTTTAACTATACTATTTATATTACGCAGAAAAAAACGAATTGGTAGGTAATTTTTTTTTTATAATAGGCAGCAATAAATAATAAATATCATGGGACAATTGACACCAATTGACCTAGTCCCAAACTAGGAAAAGCCTCTACTATGGGTACTAGACAACGGATAAACATACTTATATAAATCAATAATAAATAAATAAATATCATGGGACAAATTGACACCAATTGACCTAGTCCCAAACTAGGCAAAGCCTGTACTATGGGTACTAGACAACGGATAAACATATACAACGGATATACTTATATACATATTAAACATCCAAGACCCGAGAACAGATATATTCATCATACAAACATCTGCCCCGACCGGGATTCGAACCCGGGACCTCAAGCTTCATAGTCAGGGTAGCTAACCACTAGGCCATCCGGTCGTCTTTCATAGTCAGGGTAGCTAACCACTAGGACATACAGGATATACAGGGTGACTTCAAATTGATAATACAAAGTTAGTGCGTTACACATATCTTAATCAAACTAAACCCCTGAACTAGGTCTCATTCTGTTAATTTAATCCATTACATTTTTTTTTAAGTTTTATAACAATCCCAAATTTTTTGCTTAATTATGGTTACCCTTTCACTGCGTTTCAAATCGAAGAGGTTTTAACTATTTAAAATTAACACTTTCCTCTTTGGCTGATTATCTGACACATTATTATTTTATGAATAAAACGTTCCATATTGATAAGTAATTTGTCACTTGACAAAGAAAATAGGATTTTTCGTAACATTTAATTAAATTTATACCTACTTACTTAAAGTAAAATGCCTCGGGCCTATCCATACACGAACATTTAGAGAAGTGATATCGTAGAATATTATTTTGCATCACGAAGTACAGTGCGAACTCAGACATTATTTCAAGAACGATACCCTGATTGCCCAACTCCTACTCGTGTGCTAATAAACAGCAGTATTCAAAATCTACGAGACTTAGGACAGTTTGCTGTCCCAGTGCATGCCCAAGCTCGAGGCCGGCGACCGCGGTACTCGCAGGCGTTTCGGAGACGAGTCCTCAAATATTTCAGCCGCCACCCAGAGGCCAGCACAAGGGACGCTGCCGCAAGGTTCGGCACGAGCCAATTATTTATTTGGCGACTTTTGAATGCTGAAGGAAAATATCCATTTAAATTTCAAAGGGTGCAGGATATCGTGTTGGAGGACTACTCAAAAAATTTAGTTTTGTTGATGGCTTATCTTTTCATTTGTACATTATTCAAAACTAAATTATTTTAATAGAAAAGTGTACTTATTGTTTCATTTAAAGTATCAGGTAGGGCACTGATAAGAGCTTAGATACATACATACAGTCACGCCTGTTTCCCAGAGGGATAGGCAAAGACCATGGACTTCCACTTGCTACGATCCTGACAAACAACCTTTGCTTCCCTTACTCTCATCATCTCATCAGAGACTTGTACTATTATGTATTCTGTGTGAGAGCTTAGATGATGCAAGAGTGTCTACTGAATACGTGGGTATTGAGCAACGGCCATAGGCAAAACCAACACACTCGAAGCGCACGCTCCGCCAGCTATCGGGCGAGCTCGCAGATTGTCGTTGGGGGATTCCCGACATCCATCGTTGACATCCGGAAAAACCCGGCATGCACTCGATTGGCTCGTAAGCATTCCGATGTGAGCGGTCGCGACCGATCGGCGCTCGGGTATTTCCGGTCGTACTCGGCTGTCGCTCGGTTACACACACCATCGGAAGGCCATCAACAAAACCCGCGCTTGATCGGATAAACTCGCATGTGCTCTCGAGCGCTCGGGAACGTTCGGCTCTGTAAGCGCAACGAACATCCCCAAGTACTCCCGAAGTCTGACGAGAATATTAATATGGCGGGAAATTGCCGATCCATTACGATGACTCGGACACGCGAACAGCGTTCGGATAAAATCGTGACTTCCGAGTTTTTCCGATGTCGAAATGACCAATCATAAGATCATAACTTCTTCGTACGCTACGTTACCATCGCTACGCTAATACAATTGTCGCTAGGTTACGGTTGCTAGGCAGTTGTATCAGTCGTTCACAATTACGTTAACATTAAAGTGACATGACATATGACACAATCGGGCTTAGTCGGTTTTACTCGTATATCGAAATAAGGAAGGCCTACCAACTAGACAAGACTAGAGTGACTTCACCCAAAGTCAATCAATTGGATATCTCGTTGCTATGGCAATATGTTCAAACAACAGCTACTATTGGTGATACAACGCCCATATTCTTCTGAACACAGTCGTTATTGGTTGTTCAATAGGGTTGCTATGGCCACGTTTAAACAATTGTTACTAGGTAGGTTACGATTGGTAGATCTGCAATTGGTTAACTTTGGGTATAGGAAGTTACTCTGCTGTCTGGTTGGTAGTTCTTGCTCTGAGGTTAGCCAACCATTAATATTGTATGAAAATGTTATTGTCAAGAGGTTCTAATCTAAATGACACTACGCGCCTGATAAACACGCAATGATAAAGATAGAAATATAATTTCTCTCTATTTTATTATACGAAGACTTGTCTTTCTTTGTCAGGCATACGAGTATAAGCGACTAACCCCGATTTGCGTTATACGGCTAAAATTCGAATTGATTCGAATAGTGGCAAGTGGTTTCCCAGCCATACTAAGGAGGGGTGACGTATAAGGTAACCACACTTCGTGACTTTAATTATTTGTTTTATTAGAAATTTAACGATAATTAAATAAGGCTAGCTTTAACAACTGAGTTAATGCATTGCATTATTAGTTATTTGCTGAGCCATAATCAAGTATTTTGTATTATCAATTTGAAGTCACCCTGTATATATAAATACATACTTATATGCATATTAAACATCCAAGACCCGCGAACAAAATTTCGTATTTATCATACAAACATCTGCCCCGACCGGGGATCGAACCCGGGACCTCAAGCTTCTTAGTCAGGGTCTCTAACCACTAGGTTATCCGGTCGTAATGATAAATAATTCAAAAAACTATAACACTTGTTCCATAGGCCGTATAGGCCGAATACGTGTTATAATGAATGTGTTCCCATCCAACGCTTTAATAAAAATACACCCTAGGGTAGCCATGTATACTTTTCCCCTCGTATGTTAGATAAGATAGGTATGCCTCACTTTCCGAGTATGAGAGATGAAAGAGTTATTTAGGGCACAAGTGCGGTATGTAGGCAATTCCCAACGAGTGCCGGTGATCTTAAAACTCGAGCGGAGCGAGAAATTAGAGAAATTATCTCAAAAAATTAGTAGGTAGGGCTACAATTATTTTAAAACTTTCGACAATATTGCCATTTTTCCGTTTCAATTCTTCAAAATTAAAAGTAATTATGTTCCTGATTCCGAATTTTTATTGGTAATGGTCACCAATATTTTGTCAAAATTAAAAAGATTGCACCATTGGAGGGAACTCTATGATGAGCGAAGCATGCACCACCTACTTATCTGTGGCGCGCGCATTGCGAGGTCCGAATTAGACTTGCTTAATTTAGGTTGTCTATTTTTTGCATCGTATTGTAAATCGAAAACCATTTCGAGATTAATGCTTTTCGAATTGCTTCCGGGATTTTTTTCATTCTAATATGATGTAATTAATTTTATATTATACAGAATATGCTATGACCTTCATTTGCCCTTCATAGCCATTAACAACTATGACGCAGCGGTCCGAATTGTACTTTATTGGCGTGAGTACAAGAATTTATCACTATTTACCCGCGTTTTATGCTGCTAAGTTCGATTGTGACTGGTAACTTGACAGTTGTTATTGATGTTTGATAGTTCAGTGACAGTGACAGTGACAGTTTAACGATTCACCACAGATTAAAACTGAACTAAAGCAGGGTCTCAACATACGCTTACTGACAAATTCATAGAATAAGCAGCTGTGCGGAAGAGCTAGACAGCAGTCTGACGTCATCAGCCTAAATAATTTCAATAAGTAATTTAAAAATAAGGATTGATTTATATGAGAAAATAGCAAAATTGGTTTCTTATAATTGACTTTTTTGTGCAATAAAAATACAAAGAGCGTTGATATTGTTTTTAGACAACCCCATTATGTGAACCATGATTATAATTTATTGAATCAGGCGTTACTTTGCGGAGGTCCATATTTATGAACTAAAAAACAATTACTTTTGTGGTCGCGGGTGAGCAAAGTAATTGTTTTTTAGTTCATAACCATGATTATGTTTATAATTTAAGACTTTATAATAAAAAAACAGTTTCTTATATTTCACCTATAATGTATCATTAATTATTGACTTTGTTTCATCAAATATTTTATTACTTGCGCAAAGTTGAATTATAAAGTCACACCTCTTTAGTCTCATTCTATTGAACACTAGTTTGAACACAACCTTTGACATTAAGCAAATTAAAAATTACTTTTCCACATGCGTGTGGCAACAAATATCCATATAACTTTTCCGCGTACTTGCAGATTCATCTTTTTGAAATAAGTGCTGAAGGTATGTCATTTTGCACGAGTCCCGAGGTGTGTAGGCCCGAGCCGCCAGGCGAGGGTCGAGAGGACTTGAGACTCGGGACGAGTGAAAATGACCCTTCCGCACGTGTACCAAACGACGTTTTTTAATATATTTGCGAAAACATGACAAAGAGGGGGCGGGCCGGCACGAGGTGCCCCACCACCACTCGGCGGCGCCTAGGTGGAGGAAGGCGGCCCGTGCCGCCGGCGCCCTGGAAAAGTAAAACCACTAGTACGAAAAATACAACTTTCCCCATGATACGTAGCTACAAAAAACCGGGCAAGAGCTTGTCGGACACGCCCAGGATTGGGTTAAAAGGTATTTTCATTACACTTATTCATAACCAGTGTTAGCAGAGCCCTACTCCTAAGCAAACTGTACGCAGTGCGGGGTCAATTTATATCGGTTACCGACATAGACGAACATAATAAGTTGGTCAACTATTACTTCCAAACCTGTAAAGCCTGCTTATCTCTGATAGTTTTTCCTTTAAAATCACTATTATGCATATAATTTTCTATGAATATGTTGCCTCATATAAAGATGCACTTTCCGAGCACGAGCGTTGTAAACTTAATTTTTACATGTGGTCGATGAAACATACGTGAACATACTATGCCTAGAAAAGGGAAAAGTTCATTGTAACGACTCGCGACTGGATGCGTGTGTCAAGTCGGACGTTGTATATATTTGAGTTACGTCTTTGGGCTTTATCCATTCTGTGTTGTATGATAAAATTAAACTACGTCACGTTGTTTTATGTTGTTAATTGATTTTGTTTTTTTTTTATGTTTTCCCCTTCTTTTATGTGATTTGCTTTACTATTTTTAAAGTTTGTGCTAGTTGTGTTTGATTTTTCTAAGATAACGTATTTGGTGTAGAAGTTATTTTTGTTAGGTATATTGTTGATCTGCTACGCCTAACATAGTAATTGTCTGTGATATAAACTGTGATGAAAAAGGAATAAAATATATTACTTTTAAAACTTGCGTTTCATTTTAACATTTATGTTACATACAACCATAAGAATAAATAATTAACATAGTAGAACGGAATATCTTTTGACCGAGTCCAAAACGCCGCCATTTATATACCTACTTCCCCCTTCATGTCGTCACACCCCTCTGTCGTTCAAGCGTGTTGCTAGGGTTGCTTGCTGTTAAATATTAGGTACTTACGTCTAAAGATAATATCACTAAGATATAAGTTTTTCTTTACTTTGGAATCATTATTTTATTCCAGTTTTACAAAATACGAGATTTATAAATCATTACGTACCTACATAATTATAGACACTTCTAAATAAAAAGCTATTATAAGTGCCATGCCAATTGAAGCCATTTAAGGTGATTTTAGTACCTAAGTATTACTTACCTACAAATATAAAATAAAATACATACAGGCTCACGTAAAACTATTACAACCAAATCATAAACAACCAAACGCGCGTGTGGCGACGCCGGCCGTGACAGCCTGACTAAGTAGTCTGTTTAACGAATACTCTAATATCGTGACCTTTAGCCCGTCCGGAGCGGGACTTTCCGTTCTACTATGTATTATTTATTCTTATGATACAGCCTTCGTTTTTAAAGCGAGTTCATAATTTCACTTTGTTAATGTCAAATATAACTTTTGTTTTCGCACAATTATGTTGTAAGTACAAATCGATAACGATAATCTCGTAGAATTCGGAAAATGTTGTTAACATATCAATGGTCTTAACTAAAGCCAAAAAAAAGTCTGTTCGTACTGTAAGTATAACCTATTTCGCAGTGATGTACCTACTCCACAATAGCCATTTTAACTGTATGTCTGTAATGTTTGTCTGGTAAATTGGTTTTAAGCCGTAAAAGCAGTTGTTTGTCCCATTAATTTTAATTAAGTAAGTTTTTTTGCGTCTTTAATCAAGAATGTTAATCTAACCGCCTGATTCATCATCATCCCCCTCCAATAAATATATCTGACAGATATCTGTCATATCGTCTCTGTTTATTTTGTTACATTGTATATAACTTATCTGAGGGTGGTGAAACAGGCCCTAAGTATTTTATTTAGTAAGTACTTAACTACTTTATTTGTTAAATTTTTGTGTGAACATTGTGTATATTTGTTAATTTTAATTATTTCTCAAATAAAAACATGCATTATCTACCAGTCAATCTCCTAGCTGTAAAAAATCTAATTTTTTTTGCATGTAAAGATTGCAACGTCAAGCCGACGTTTACGCGAAAGTCCAGCTATGATCCCAAACTGATACCTACCTACTTAAATACTAGAATGATGCCCTTTAAGGACCAAATCAATAATGTATACCAAAATCAATATGTTTGTGTTGTTGTCTTAGAATGTAATGGTATTCGATAATTTCAAGATTCAAGTTTGTAAAGTCCCTTTATTTTCTCTTAGTTATTAAAACTCTCTTTGTGTTAGTTAGTAAACATTATCATCATGTTTTTTGTAAGTAATGGTTGAGTTGAATAACTAATCTTTATCTTGTATCTGCAAAATGTTTGAAGATTTAACATTGTATAACGACCTTATGTTATGTTATTATTTTATTATGTTTCTAAACAAACAGATCTGTATGATGGTTTTTATTAATGCTTAACCAGCACTACTGCTGGTCATCAATGCTCAAGCCATCGATCTCGGATTTTGACTTCATGACGTCTGGAAACTTCAACGAAGGTAATCTTTTACATTAAGGGCCCGTTTACCAACCCTCAGGTAAGTTATATATAACAAATAAATGTGATGTCATCTCTGTTAGTTATAACAAAATAAACAGAGACGGTATGACAGATATCTGCCAGATATATTTATTGGAGGGTGGTGAAACAGGCGGTGAGTATCTTAGGGGCTACCATATTAGAACAGCATCAGAATCAAGTCAATGGTCTGTACTAACTGTGATGATTTGTTCCATTGATAAAAAATAACTCATTAAGTTCTCGTACGTCCCAGATCTTTTCCTTTTTGAAGCGCAAAACAAAAGCGTAACTAGAAAATTAATGTTCCACTTTACTTGTTTGTTTTTTTAGACTTTTTCTTTAAGTTAACACGTGAATATACTCTCCCAGCCTTAATGACGCATCCATAATTTCGTGTCCATAATAATTGTAATAATATTGGAGTAAAATTACCTATCTACAGGTTTTTTATTCCCATTCAGTTTTGGTAATAATAACTATGAGTGCATATCTTGCTTTACTTTTTGTTAGGAAAAACGTGAAACGAAATTCTGCTTCTTTTGTTTGGTTTAGTCTATGATATTACGACTATTAGTTTATGTTTATGACATTCTATACACAGGGACCCTATCACCTCATATAAAAACGAAGACAATAGTAATTCATGCAACTGTTACAATGAGTGTTTTAAGGCCTTATTATGTAGAGTTGCATACATTACTTTATCTACACACATATTAGAAGTGCTCTAACATGGGTTCAGAAACCGAAGGTATAATAAACCTATCAAGAATTAGTTTTTTTAATCATAGTCAAGACAATCATACCGGGCTAACGTTTCGTATCGACTGTTGTTTAAATTGAGGCCTATTTTTAAACTGTATTAGTTTTTGAAGATGAAAACAGATTGTCGTAATGTTGGTAAACCTACTCTATTTTTCTGATTTCTGAACGCATTATAGAGGACATGATATGGGTGTAGTTATAAAATATACACACAGTGGAACATAGAACTTTTTTTTGATGTCAGTTAAAAAATAAATATGGCATGCTATTCCGATTTCACCTTATTATGCTTTGACTGGTGATGAACTGTCAAAATTTTGTACAATGCCGCTTGTGTCTATAATCAGTAATCACGAAAGTTTGCTGGAAAATTAAACAGCAATTTAAAGAATGTCACAGTCGTCGCTACGTACATTAACATGTAGTTGATATGTGCTGATTTATGTCGATTAACAACAAAAAAAAAATGTTTTTTTTAGTGCTTTAATATTTTCGCGTGTTATCGGTCGTAACCCGAGTTAATAGTATTGGTGGTAGGTATGTATGTACATATGTCCCTATCTCTTTATTGCACAAGTAATAGGTCACACCACACCATATTTTTCTTATGCCGTGAGTATTATTTCGGCACTTTTTCAAGCACACTGCCATAATTGCGGTTCAACGGTCGACATGCGACTGTCAAGCAAGTGTGCTGAGATTGCTTCTTAGCACCCACATCGATGACAGCGATGCGATGCGACTTCCTTGTATGCAGTCATTGTCATTGGGTTTAGTAGTTCATATAAAAGTTAGTCGTCCATTTATGTATTTAGTAATCAAAATACACATTAGTATTATTATAAATGTAAGAAGATATCTTCTTACGAACTAGAAAACACCTACCCCTTATTTTGTAAATATATTAAGAAAATACGTAGAAGGAGCCCGTTCTGAAAGTCATTTATGCAACTGTTACATAATGAGGGTCCTTGAAACACGAGTGGTTTCAACGAGGCAAAGCCGAGTTTTATAATAAGATCACACGAATATTTTGGGGCCTAATTATGTAGAGTTGCACATATTATTTTGTCTACACATTTTAAGTACTCTAGGATGTGTTCAGAAACCATAAGCATAACAAACTTGTCACGAATTTCACTGGTTTTTTTTAAACGCGAACATTCCGAGCTGACGTTTCGTTTCGTATCGTAGGCCTATTCAAATTGTATAGGTTTTTGAAAACATTCCAAATTTGAAACTCATTACGATATCGAATTCGATGTCGTAATGACATTACGTTGTTGAAAATTTCATAGGAAAACTGATTGTCATAATGCTAGTCATTACCTACGGTTTCTGAAGGCATTATAGAGGATTTCTGATGTGTGTAGATAAACATGTAACTCATTACAGCGGCCGGTTTTTGTAATTTTTAGGTTCAGTTCGTAAGGCAATTTTCATTCGTTAGTAGGAAATACGTTGCTATGGGCGTGGTTTAAAGTTTGCGAAATAAAGGTTAACAACCGCTCAAACATTTATCGATTTCCATTATTTCACAAGCTTAACTTTGTTCGCTTATAAATTTGTGTTTGTGTGTTAATAATATTGTGCTTATTTACAGATATGGACCAAGAAACAATGGACCTCCGCCGGTATATCCCCACATGGGAGTAAAGCCCATACCTCCTCTGTCAAGTATACCGATGATTGAACCCCCGCCTGGATATAGAGGTCGGTATGATCCACCGGCCTTCGAAGACATTCCCCCTGGCTTAGAACCAACGGTACCCGGATTTGAACCATCGCCATTTGAAAAGCCGCCGTTTGGTCCACCTGGGCCAATGGATCGTGATAGAATTCAACCACCGAATTATAGAGATCCTTATAGAGCGCCATTTGTAGAAGGCCCTCCAGGGTATAGAGACATGTCAATGCCCCTAGTGCAAAATGAGATTCCTGTTCACGTGGGTGACCAACCCCGGTATCGTGATAACTACAGACCAGGACATCCTTATCGCGATCCGGGATCGATACCGTATAGAGATGGTCAGCCGCTCCGAGATGCTGGTCAACCTTCGTTTCGTGACCCTAGTTTTAGAGGCGGACCTCCTACCGCATTTAGAGATAATTTCAGGAATGTTCCATTTAGGGAAGGTGGCTTCCGGGATAACCCACCTCATGGTTTTCGTGAAGGAATGGTGCCTTTTAGGCCTCCGAGTGTTGACCCTAGAGACCCAAGAGATCCAAGAGACCCAAGAGACCCAAGAGATCCAAGAGACCCAAGAGATCCTAATTATCACGATCCAGCTTTTCGCGAGGGATTTCGAGATGAAAACAATCCTGGTAGAGAGATGCGCCAAGGATTCAGACCTGGTGTCCGCAATAGAGGTACTTCTAGGCGCAATGCTAATGTGGAACACGACAGACACAGAGATCGAGAGGGCAGGGAACGAGAACGCTACAGTGATAATCGGGAACCTGTGGTTGAAAGGACCCGCGATATGGAAAAAAGATCAGGCCGCGAAGATAGACCACGCGAAGACCGGCCCCGTGAGGAACGACTGCGTGAAGACCGATCTCGCGAAGACAGACCTCGTGATGATCGACCACGCGATCATGATAGAAACCGTGACTATGAAAAAGAGAGAGAACGGGAGCACGAGCGAGCTACGCCTGATAGGAAAGTTCGAGGATCTCCTAAACGTAGCCGTGATACTCGTGAAAAGAAACGTAGTGAATCTAGAGGACGGTCTCGTGATCGTGATGGCCGAAAAGAAAAGAAGGAAGAAAGAGTTCGAGATAAAACGTCTTCTGAGAGAACCAAAGAACACAAAGATAAGGAAAAGAAGTTAAGAGACAGAAAAAAGAAAAAGCGGGAGAAGGAGAAAGAAAAAGATACGGATAAAAAGAAGAAACGGGAAAAGAAAGAGAAAAAAGACAAAGAATCTGTGAAAAAAGAAGACGATACACTTGAAAACCCAGAAAGTAAAGAAGAGTCAAAAGAACTCTGTAATGTCGAGGCAGATAAGGTAGATACTGAAACCAAACAAGATGATGTGGATGTTGAAAAATCTGTGGATGAAAAACATGACTCTCCCAAGGAGGAAGCAAAGGAAGAACTTCAAAACGATTTATATGGCGATGAAGCTGCTGAGGCAGTGGACAAAGAAATCATTCAAAATTATGTTAAAACCGAAGAAAATGACACCAATATAGATAATAATAATGCAGATCCTGGGCGCAAAGAAGAACCTTTCGATGGAATTGAATTACAAGTAACTGCCGAAGAATTAGATCTTAAAGCAGATATTGAGAATACAACCGAAAAGGAAATGTTGGCGCCCTTACCTGAACTATCAAAATGGGAAGTAGACGAGGACAACGTGGACAAAAAAGAACCTGGTGAAATAACTTCGCCGGAAGAAGAGGACACTGGTAAAGTTACATCAGAAGTTTTAAAACGCGCAGAAAATGCAATTTTTGCAAAAGCCATTAACTCTCTAAGACCAATTGAAATCAAGAAAATAAGTAGTGATAGACTTAAGCTTTATGACGATGATATACAGTCTAAAAACTCAATGAATAATATCCAAATAACAGTTCCCGTGGCCGATTCCGAACAGAGGTCTATTGAAATAAATGAGAAGAAAAAGAGAACTTCTAAAACTCCTCCTCCTAGGTTGTCTGTGAAGGACCGATTAGGTGGTAAAGTGGATGACGTGCGCAGAGTGAGAGAACCACGGATTGTACAAAGTACAGTTGAACGAGTCAAGTCGCGATCCAAAACTCCTAAAAAAGAACAATCATACCGTAGAGTCACAGTAGATAGAGATAGATCTAAGAAACCTGAGGGCATAAGTAGGTTTGACCCTCCCAAGCTGGAGAAGCATCCACCATCTAATACGCGGGCGTCGCAGGATATTTTTTCATCCCGAAGTCCAAATAGAGACAAAAAAAGAAAAGATTCAGAGAAGTATGCAAAAGAAGCGAAAAAGATAAAATCTGAAGCAAGTACTGATCCTCGCAGTCTAGAGAAAAATCCAGCCGCTGCTTCAAAAACTGCAGCTACAGACCGGGAAAGAAAGAAGTCGACTCTGGACGAATCACATTTTGAACCTGACTATGACGAAACAGTAGAATCCGATCACGATGCGAAAGATGAATCTAGTGTTAAAAAACGAGAACGTTCGGTTTCGCAATCTGGGCCTAGCGATGTCAAGAAACAGAAGTTAGACCACGAAACAATCAAATTAGATTTAACCAATGTCAAAAAGAAACCGGACACAGAATCAGAGTCATCAAGCGATTCTTATTCATCATCTTCATCATCCTCGGATACTCGTAAGCGTAAAAAGAAGAAGAAACGTAGTAGTAAGAAAAAGAAGAAACGAGCTGCCAGCGATAGTGAAAGTGAGTCTGATTCTGACTCGGACGATCACAAGAAGAAGAAAAAGAAACGTAAACATAAGAAAAAGTCCAGTAAAAAGAAGAAAAAGTCCAAACACAAGTAATTACTATGTAGCAAGTTTAACTTAATAGGAAACAATACTTACTTGCATTCAAATTCGTAAAGCTCGTTCTTTCGCAATATTTACACTTGCCGGCACACGCCCACCCTATTTTCCATTATTATTGCGATAACTTTTATTTAATCAGTGAAAGGTTTTGCAATAAATAGAAAAAAATAGGGTGAGCGGTTAATTGTGCCGGTAAGTATATATTGTTATGTTGCACTTTAGTCTGCTTTAAATGTTAATTTCGCTCGGTAGCAGAATTAGGTAAGATATGTATGTATTTTTTACAATTCTGCATAATTACACATACATAGCTATGAAATGTAATAAACTCTATTTAACATTAAACGTATGGAAGTGTCATTTGTGTTTTTATTTTAAAACTGTCTATCCAACTAGACAAAAGTTATGCCCAAAACACGTCTAGCACGAGCACCGTTTTCGTGCTTGTGCGTTTATTTATGATGAATAGAATATCATGTTAGGTTTAGAATGATCTTTTTTTTTGCTCCAATTTTATTGTATGGAATATGCAAGAAACTTGCATAATGTAAATGGGTCTTTAGTGATAGAATCAATGAAGAATGCACTGAACGACAAGCGACGAAAGAACTCCCAGATATACGTAGTCGAAAACTTTTCTTTATTAAAAGGATTAAAATAAATAACAAAGTGTCAAATAATTGAGTAATAATTTATTAATATAAATTGAGTGAGATAATGTGAAACGGACACAAACAATAAATACAAAGAAGTTTAGTTATATCTCCGATGCCCTCCGAAAAGGCTGAGGGCGATATGATGGAACCAATTCTTGGTGCGCAACTCTCTGTCGTACTTCGCCTCGCTTCGGAATTGCCGCCACTGCTCGCGCGTTTCCTCTTCTTGCGGGCCGTAAGTTGGTTTTTTCCCAAACGCACGCTTTATAGTCTGCAGCAAAACAAAAATTGATTATTATTTTTGAGACACCCGTTAATATTCCCGTAGTCAATAATGGAAAAGGGTGAAAATACCTACAAAGTATTCGAAAATCGAAAATTCGCACTTGACTTAAACTTTCAACCACACGTAAAAGTTATGAAGAGCTGTATTTTTTTACTAGGTACACTATTCCAAATATAATATAACAAACCTCGCTAAAGCTAGAAGATCTTCGCTTCCAAATTGCAATTGCTATGAATATGGGAATAAGCGCCATTCCAATATATTGCAGCATGTTACCCGCAACTATAAAGGAAAAAATATACTGATGAGTACAAACATTTTATTATAAAATCTGAACCATGTATCTTATCAGTACGTTTCTTATACATACTGTAAGCTTCTCTGGGATAGACGTAATCTTCTCCGAACACAAGGGCGTCAGTCGCAATCATTGCATACATAAAGACTGCAATCATTATAAACGGAGTGATTATAGACCAGCAAATACGCCAATAGACGTTCGGCTTGACACCCAACATGAACTCAATGTCCAGGCAAAGGTTCTCTAAACCTGAAATCAATACAGTAAGGACATCAGGGACATGCCGATAATGCAATCGTTTATACATTTATTTAACGTTCATTCGCTAAAACAGCACTTAATTTTGACCACCTTCACCGTTCTGATATATCTGATCGCGCCGCTACCTACCGTAAATCCAGAAGATGCCGATGGTCTCGATAATTGCTGCGAAGAGTCTCATGAAAGTTCCTCCGTAATAATCCACTATCTCCAGTATGTACTGCCCACCCTGAAAACATATTTACTTTGAAGAAAGATCGGATACATTTTCTTGAGACTGACTTTTTAGTGGTTTGACGAGTGGCATAAGTACCAAGTTCAATTTGATGACAAGGCATTAAGTCATTAGTCAGAACTACAATACAACTTTTGTATGTATCGATAGTGTTGAAAAAGGAAGAGAAGTGGGGGTTGGATTTTGTGTTACTTATTTTCCTTAACTCTCATTGGGTCGGGTTCAGGGACCGGAAAACCCGATCATTCGGCTAAGCCATTCGAAACGGTAGCCCGATGAAGGGGCTACCGCATCGATTCGGTAGCCCTAATCGTAACAAGAGGTAACCGCTTACCCGTATTTATTAGGTTTGGGTTAATCATATGTTAAGCGGCTACCTTCGGCTTAGGGTAGCCCTTTCACCCCGCTCCGCCGCGCGCTCGTGTTTTCGCGAGAACAATAACAATTTGTATTTTAATCTTTCCGTACTTATGTAGGTGTAAGTACTTAAGTACGTACCTAAAGTTTTTATTAATCGACTTAAAAAAAGGAGGAGGTTCTCAATTAGTCGGTTTATTAAGATATGGGTCTTTTAACATGAAACTACTGTGAGACTCAATCATAATGAAATAAAAACTGATCACTCACGTATATAAATCGAGTTTAGCCCGACATGTTTCGGACTAATTCGTAGTCCTTCCTCTGGGGTTAGTAGTCGCGCGAGCAGAGCCGCGGCACGCAATGTGCGTCTCGCCGCCGCTGGGTCATGCGCTCCCAGAGGAAGGACTACGAATTAGTCCAAACATGTCGGGCTAAACTCGACTTATATACGTGAGCGATCCGTTTTTATTTCATTATAAGATATGGGTGTCATTTTCTAGTTTTCCGGGGATGCTGATTACGAAAATGACATCCGTTTTCAAATCCAAGATGGCGGACACATTTTTTTGTTCAAAATCGATATGGGTGTCATATTGTATGTTTTCAGGGGTGCAGATTCTGAAAATGACATCCATTTTCAAATCCAAGATGGCGGACATATTTTTTTGTTGAAAATCGATATGGGTGTCATTTTCTATGTTTTCAGGGGTGCGGATTCTGAAAATGACATCCATTTTCAAACCAATATTTTCCTAATTTGCTAATATAACAAATACCTAGTTCACGCCGAAACTAACAACGCGACCACAACAATATTAAAAATGAGTTTTAAAAGGTGTGCAGTTGATTATGGCCTAATTTTGTTTTTAAATAGGCGAAACAATATAAGCCTTATGCGCTGAAAGTAAGATTCAAAATAACCTGCATGCACAATCAGCGCTTCAAGCGGATACCCAATCCTGGGGTTTCGATACGCTATGCAGTAGCCCGGGTTAACCCATTGCAAGAGGTTAATGTATTAACCGGTAAGCCGTTTAGAAGGCTACCGTAATATACGGGTTTTTAATACCCAGCGTTATAAGATACCCGATCGAAACCCTTGGGCTACCGGGTATTAAGGTAACCGGTTTCGGTCCCTGGTCGATTTTAGTAATAACTAACCGGCGTAACGTAAACTAGTCCAATGAGGAATCCAGATATGCAGGCGCCAATGGCCATGTAAAGGGTGGGCACGCGGGGAAAGGCATCGAGCAGCACGGTGTTTATCGTGGAGAGCAGCCCCACGCCCGAGCCAACGCCCAGCACAGCCATCATCAGGAAGAACAGAACCGAGAATAGCTGTAAGAAAACGTCTTTGATAAAATTGTTTGATTAACTATCGAAATAGGGATTCAGATAATCAAGACAAATTATTAGAGCAAAGGTGAGGGTAAGAAGAATAGGTATTACATACCTTTGCTATGTTGGTGGCGGTAAATTTATACTTAGTGCATTGTAGGTAATGGTAATAATTAAAGCAATTATATTATTATACTTTTAAAATATGAATACACAGAAAAAACTGCTTACCCCGGGAATCGAACCCGGATCCTTATCTTCCGTGTCATGTGCCAAGCCACTACACCACAGCTACCACTGGCAAGGATAGCATCCAAAAGAAAAAAAAACCGGCCAAGTGCGAGTCGGACGCTTTTCCCCAGTGTTTTAAGAAGTCCAGTGTTAGCAGAGCCCTGCTCTTAAGCAAAATGTACGCAGTGTGGGGTCAACTTATATTGGTCTGCGAAATCTACAGACGGACATAAAAAATTAAGATTTTGAGACTTCGGAGTGGTTGTGCTATAAGAGCTACCTTTATACCAAATTTCAAGTTTCTAGGACATCTGGAAGTACCCTTTAGGTTTTTGAAAATCGGCAATTTGTATGGAAATAGATTGTTTAATGACTGTATCTTTTGATTGCATTGACTTAGAAGGTTGATTTTTTCACGGCTTTAAGGGACCGCAGGCTTGAGTATTCGATATTAATTTCAGCATGCTACCTCCACGCGTTCCAGAGAAAAAGGGTCTTGACAGACAGACAAACAGACTGACAACAAAGTGATCCTATGAGGGTTCCGTTTTTTTCCTTTTGAGGTATGGAACCCTAAAACTGTATTAAGGTAGGTAAGGTAACCGTTCTTGATCAATACATAAATACTGTAAAAACTGTTATTTAAATAAATAATACTTTTACAATAAATAGCAAAAATAGGGTGGACGATTAATTGTGCCGCTGAGTATATTTATAGGAGACAATATTAGGCATTAACATTAATTGAAAGAGGGTTTATCATTGAACTTGCTTTCAAATGACAAGATAGGTATTATATAAGTAGGTAGTATATAAGTAGGTATTATCGCAATTCGCTTATGCAAACTTTTGAATATTTTCGCTTACTTTTAGTCAAAGAAGAGTAAAGCCGGGCACGAAGTTTTCGAATCGTGCGTAACGTTACGTTATCGTATCGAAATCGAGAAACCTCATATCTACATAATTTTAGTTCCAAATACGATCACGGGCTAGTGTTGGGCTGATGTTGTTCCAAACGTCATACAAATTTCTCGATAAACGTTAGTAAGTAGGTACTTACTCGATTTAAAGTTACGCAGAATTCGAAAACTGCATGCTCGGCCTAGAGAAGAATGGATTGCAAATGATTCCCCTACTGTCTTGATATCAATTGAGAAATTAATAGAGAAGCTAAAGTTGAAAATGGTATTATTTTTCCTAAGTAAAATGCTCACTGGAATATAAGAAAAAAAAAACATTGCACTGTAATCGACATCGCTTATAAATGGTAAAATTCATACCTGTGGCGCGAAGGGAGACTTAGCAATGGCGTCGGGGTAAGAAATGAAGGCAAGTCCCGTTCCACCCGATCCTATGACGTCCTCGATGTTATCATAGTTCAGTTCGTAAGCCAAGTTGCCGAGAATACCGAAGATAGTTATTCCCGATATCATGCTCGTGCACGTATCCAGTATAGAAACGATTATAGAGTCCCTGAAATATTAAAACTTATTACACTGGTTACATGGATAGATAATACAATAACTAATAGTTACTTACCTAGGTAGGTTAGGTTCAGGTACGTACTTAATTTTTTTTATTTTTTTTCAAGAGCCCTTTTGGCTTATTTCGTTTATCCACCCTAAACAGCCAACATAAGATGAATAGTCTGAAACGCGCGTCTGTCTATCCACCCCGTTCAGACACGCGTTTCCGATTAGGCTAGGCTATCTTAGAGAGGATAAAAGGAATAAGCCGCCCTTTTGAATAAAGGAACGTCTTCAACCTTGCGATTTCAGCGTCACATTATTCAGTCGAATAACCACACCTACAAATCATTATTAAACATCAATTAAAACACACCTGTAAACGTTTTGAGTAAATCCGTTGTATGAGGCAAACATGATCAGAGCACCAGAGCACACCGAGAGTGAGAAGAATACTTGGGTGACTGCCGCATACCAGACCTATGAAAAAGTAGAGTTATACTTATAGCTTAAAAGCTCTATTTATTTACTCAGTTTCACTAAAAATCACGTTTTCCTATATAGACTTTCATCCTCTTAGAGAGGTCTTTGTGGCCTGACCGATGACGTCGTTAACGTTAGTGGAGGTTGAATCCAAATATATTAAGCCGGATTGAGCGTGTGAAGGCAAACAAATAAACAGCAGGCAATAATTCTACAAATCGTTAAAATGTGTTATCAATCCTGAGGCCCCATAATTTTGTAGTTGTCATCAGTAAGTAATATAAAAATCTTAAAAAAAATTCGACCCTCTTCTGCTTTATTATATGAATATTATATCTGATTTTCAGTACCCGATAGTATCTTTCTGTCGCGTAAACTGACCTCCAATGTTAAAATCTTCTCCCACTCCGGGGTAAAGAAGAAGGCGATTCCATTACCGGCGCCTGGTAGAGTCACAGCTCTGAAATTAACCGAAAACATTATTTTAATAATTTAATACATGCGCAATTAAGAGGTCATTATTTTGAAAAGGTTGTAAAACTTTGTCTGTACTAAGGTAATTTTTATCTGTACTTACCTGATGAGTAAAATGAATAGGACGATATATGGGAAAATAGCTAGGAAATAGGCTGCTTTGCCCGAGCTCTTCACTCCGCGGGCCACAATCACAAAAATTATGATCCATGAGGCCAGAAGACAAAGTGTTAAGTCCCATAGAGGAGTTCCTGCAATTAGAAATAAACTTTGTTAATTGGTCACCTTAAAAAGATACATGCTTTTGGGAAACTACCTAATTTTCTTTTCCATCATTGGGTATCGCGATATCGGTATGTACTAACCGATTCCTTCTTCAATGCCGTCTAGTTGACGAAGAACCGTTTGACTGAAACAAAACACGACGAATTTTATATGTTATTCTTAGAAACTTGAAAAGGCAATATAAAGTAATTTTATGGTGGTCTGCGTTATAAGAGTATTTTAATTGATCCAAGAGTATTTTCCGTTGTTCTGACTCACGGAAAAAGAGAAAAGACGGCGCTATGACGACAAGTATTTGCGTCTGGTAGTCATCATCATGTGTGAGCTGGTGATGGAAAGTACAACTCCTTAACGTTTAGGAGTTAAAGGACGGTTCTTTGAATATTATAGGCACGTTTAGACTTGTATTCATTCAAGTTATTTATATTCTAATGAGCTGTGATGGAAGGTACAACTCCTTATCGGGTAGGAGTTAGAATATACCTACCTTGTTCAACATTGATTGATTTCTGTTAATTCCCCATCGATCCCATGTCGGCAAAAAAACATATACTTAAAATTGAGAAATAAAAATCTTCAAAAAGTTGGCCTAGCACAAAATATGAAGGCGGTGCTTGCTTCATACCAATTCTTACAAAGAGTATGCCGGCGGCACCGTACCGATTTCATATTTGCGCTAGTAGGCCACAAAACTGATGACTTTAGGGGATTATTTTACGTTTTAATGAAGGTGGTTTTACTTTTTTGTTAAAAGATTTTCATATCTATCGCGTGTTGATAAATATTAATTGTATCACCTGCCTGAGCCAATAGATAACTTTATCGAATTAGGTATGTTAGATTAAGCTAATTTAATTATTATCTTCGATTTCCCTTTTTATCGGTTTGGTAATAATCGTAAACGTGAAATCTAACGATAAGAGTTCGGCAATAATAAAGTAGGTACCTAATGAAATTGAAACTCACGTGAAGTATAATTCTGCGCTGCTGACGGCGTTTCCGTCTAGCTCCGTGCCGTTTACGGTTTCGCCAGACGGTACGCAGTTTTCCCATTCCGGCTGGCAGATGGCCCACGGTAGCGTGGATTGGAAGCTCATCGCCAAGTAGTAGAGACACAAGGCGATGATAGACACGTAGTAGGAAAGCACATAGCCTGCGCCGAGAGCTTGCGCGTACCCGGTACCTTTAACAAAAGACAGGGATGGTAGCTCACATGTACTTAAACGCGAATGATTTGTAATTGAATAAAAAAATTAAGTTATGCATTATGGATGTATTATTTTTTGCTTCTGGCTGAGTTTCTTTGTTCATCTTATTATTAATAAGAAGTCGGCATATGCGACTCACCGTCACACTCAGGTCAATAAGAATCCATACCTAACAACAGTTTTACCATGGTCGTCTGTCTTTCTGTCTGTCCGCGGCGTGCCGCGGCATAGCTCAGACACTCTTTGTACCAGAAGGTTGCAAATTTTGCATGCATATATACATATTATTAATCTCACCGAAAAAGTAGTAAGTAGAATAAAATCTTGAAAAACAATTTTGCATAGTTATGTAGGTTTTACAGGTTAACGAGTAATAAGTACCAAGTTGACCATAACCAAGCTTAGTACATTATGACACCAGTGTGCTAAGTTGGTCATTACACGCGACATACATTACCCTCGTTAGTTATAATGCTCACGCGTTTCATACTTTACAGTTTGTTTGATCGAATAGTTGGCTTGGGTACTGGGAGGGTGCTGGGCTGGCGCTACAAAGATAGAGGTAGGCGCATTAACATAAGTAGGTATTTGTAAGTTGGATAAAAACAGGGATCGATAAGTTTTCCACTTTTTTACGGTAACTCTCTGTAACTCTACAATGTACTTAGAAGAACGCGATAAATTATAATTGATTGAGTATCTTAAGTGTGCAAGCACCGAATTTGCCCTTGTTGTGCGAATGAACTCAATTACGCAGATAGAAATAAATTGTATTTACAACCATAGATAAAAAGAATAAAATCATAATACGTTAATAACGTGTTCTGAATACCGTAAAAAGTTATTTGCGGTAATTATCAATTTTATTTCCACGAAATAATACAATCAAATATTACGAGTACATCTGAAAATTAACTTAATATTTGGTTTTTAATCTGAAGTGTTACAAAAATCATGTTGTTTGATCAATTATTACTTATACCGAGGTCTAAGCAGTTGTAAAAATGCTATGTAAGCAAGTTAACATCAGAGTTAATGTGGGCGGGCGGGCGCTACAAAGATAGAGGCGCATTGACGGAACTTCGAAATAGAAAAGATTTTTCTTGCCAAATTAAACTGCTTAGTATTTAGTTCTATATAGAGTCACCATTGTAGGTAGGTTTTCGAGATTTTAACCTTGAAATTCAGGTTAGGTTATGGTTATGACAGACCAATTTATGAAACATTTATGCGGGAAGTAAAAAAAATTGCATTCAAGTCTTTTTTATTTTAATACCTACTAATTTTGGTAATTGCAATAAAAATAGAAAAAGATAGCCTTAAATTTATGGCACGGATCCGTGACTAAGCATACGAGGGGTTATCTGGACCACTGCAAATACCTATAACCTCTATAACTTATAGGGCAATAAAATTACACGTGAAACCGAAAAGCACTAAGTAGGTATCGTAGCGAAAAAAAAGTCAGAAGAAGTAAAAGTTATTTAAGAAGTTAGGGTACCTTTCATGGCCGGAGAGAGAGCCCATACTTTCACGCAGTTACTACTGCTGAACTGTCCAAGCACGGTCTCCAGGAAGTACATAGGCATTCCGATAACTGCCAGCACTATGAGGTAGGGTATGAGGAAAGCGCCGCCGCCATTATTGTAAGCTACGAAGGGGAATCGCCACACGTTGCCGAGGCCCACGGACATAGCTATGCAAGAGAATAGGAACTCGATCTGGTTGTCCCATTTTGGACGGTTTTGTGTTCTGTCTTCGCCCTGAAAAAAAATAATAACGCATAACGCATGAGTAGCTCGGTGTACATAGGTATATTATCATTTTAGCGTATTTTAAGAATGATTCTTAATTTTTAAATATTGTTTGTGAATAAATCGTACAACATTTCAATAGCCTCAGCAGCGGCGTAAACCAAGCAGAGTTTATCTGCTGCTGACCAATCTGATCAGTTCCTTATTATTTTAAGTTATTGTTTGGCTGGGTTACAATTTACAGAATTAGGTCAATTATGGTTTGTAAATTTTCTTGCATCTATTAGGGTTGGTAACCTTCATATGGTAACTCAATCAATTCTGTATGAAATAAATTTCCAATCAAATTGTGTTTTTTTTTATAGTGACACGTTTTGTAATGCATACTGACCTGGTTTAGATTTTAAATTCGTTATCGCTGTATTTGTTGATTTATCTATTTAACCTGAACACGAATTAAATGGTAGGTAAACAAAATACCAGCCAAGAGTGTGTCGGACACGCCCAGGATAGGGTTCCGTAGCATATCTTATTTTTATCTCCCGACGCAAAAAGAAGACTTTTATAAGTTTCACATGTGTATCTGTGTATCTGTCTGTGGCATCGTAGCTCCTAAGCGGATGAATGGATCGGATGCGGTTTTTTTTTTAACGAAATATTTTAATTTTATTGTACCACTTTTTGGTGTGATTGATATGTACCTAAGTACGTGTATATGCATGCCAAATTACAGTTTTCTAATACCAAGAGTCTGAGCTATGCTGCGGATTGACGGACATGCGCACAGACGGACAGACAGACAGACAGACAGACTGACGGACATAGCGACACTATAAGGGAACTTTTCCTTGTTGATTATTAGGTACTGGAAACTAAAAAAGTACAAAATCAATTATTCTTGAACGCTAACTACGGTTGTTGATTTATTCTGGTCAACTTTCGAATAAAATACAATTAAAATTAGGTATGTACTTAGATAATATATATCAAATTGATTTGAAGTCCATTGTAGTTGAAGAGTCAAAGTCGATAGAGTTAAAAATAACTCTCAGAAAGGCGCATCTCACAGAGTACCCATATCAAATTGGTTAACATTATGTAGCTGCTGAAGGTGCAACAGTTTAGAGTTAAGTTTTTTTTTTTACTTTTCCATATTTAATTTCGTTAACTTTTTATTCCGACTCCTACCCGAAATTGGTCAAAGCCTAAAAGCTGGTTGCGTGGTATGTTAAGTAAGTACCAAGACTATTATGTATCGTTACAAAAAATCTTAGCTATCTGTTTTGCTGAACCTGGACCAAACTGAGGCAACTTTTTGAGACAGAAATCTGAAAAATATCATAGAAAAATTGCCACTGAAATGCAACTTCCAGCGCTCGATCGCAAAAGTCAACCTTTTGATCTGAAAACTGATGAATGAACTAAGTATTCACCTGTTTTTTCCTCGGTTCATCTGTCACAAGATCGACTTTTTCTGGATTCGTTGGTGCAAACTTTTTTTCTTGAGGAGCATTGTCTACTACGGTTACTGTTGGTTCCTGAAAAAATATAATAAAAATACCTAATTTTTTTTACCATATCAGCAATTTGTTTTATTTGTTTTTTGATTTTATATTTTAAAATCTAACAATCAAGAATTTCCTGAATCTGCTTGTGAAAGTCGTGATTACAAGCACAGAAACATTTATATAATTATTTATATCGTTTAGAACAACTTACTGGATTTAAATTAAAATGTGACTCCCATACTTTACAGTGATTTTGAACCAGTAATTCTGTCAGTTTCTAAGACGGTCCTAAGACGAGTACTTTGATGTTTATGATATTCTTAGGTTCTTTTTGACAGAGTTAAAAATATTTATCGTCGGATATTCTTAGGTTGTTCTTGGTGATGTTAAAATGCTCTATTATAATTCAAGGTCAGGCACTTGACTTACAATGACTGCGCTGCTGTTTCCATTCGCACCACTGGTCGATTCTGGTGGTGGTGAATCGATGATGGTCTCTGGCGCAGCATCAAAGGCTACGTTTGTTTGACCATCCTTGGCCGCATTCTCTTGGCTTGCGTCCTGAGTAAAAGATATTATTCTTTTAATCTGTTCCGTCTTGACACTAACCAGAAATTAATTATTTAAAAAAATAAATGTCTTTCTATGTTTCCTCATAATATATCAACACATCATATTTATTTGCACACAGTACTAAATCTTATGAGATAACCGGATATTATTTGGATGATGTAAATATTGTGATCAGATCCATCAGATTACAGAATGCACTATTTAATAAATTTAAATAAACACAATTAATAATGTTGGTATAATCATAATCACCATTTAAACTTTTTTATGCTCCGATGCACACACCTAAATGTGCCGACGAAGTGAGAGTTTATTTAGCTATTCTCAACCTATTTATGGCCGATTGTATCTAAGGAATTTTAAGATATCGGGAGATATAAAGTTAATACAAAGATTTGGGTACAGTCATTATGACAAATGTTTTTGCTTTTCCTATTCGGGTTTGATGTGCATCTCTTTCACTCTCGTGAACATTATGATGGATTAAATTTGCTAATTGAATGAACTTGCAGTGTGTATCTTTGATAGACACGGTAGGTATATGCAAATAAGATTTATATGTGAAGATCGGGATTTATTTTACTATCTAATGGTAGCACTACACTTCTTGTAAGTTTGTTTTGAACATCAGATTCCCGTCGCTTAAGTGGAAAATCTTGTACTTTACTTACCTAACATCTTATTGTTCTCCCGATTACCCGAACATAGGCAGCGAAGTTCGGTTCTATGGTAGAGCCCCGGTAGAGCCAACAAACAAAATAAGCTCACGGAATATGCAGAATCGCACTTGAGCAGTCGATGAATTGCAGAACAATACTTAGGTAATCAAAAATATATTTTTTTACCCGATTGCACGACCCAGATGACACGTTTTTACGGCAAGATTACATCAAGTAAAACAAACAAGATAATAAGTACCAAGAAAATTGTATACTTACCTATCAGATAAATCGGACTTACATTTCCTTCTCTTTTGTTCATAATACTACCCATCTTACAGTGAAGTACAATGGCGATCAGATATTATTATAATATCGGATCGGCTAACTCCTGTTGTATAAAAAAAACTTCCTAGTGCGACTCGGACTCGCGCGCGAGGATTCTGTACAAAGATTTCCCTGCTTTTCCCCAGTGGTTTAAGTTGTCCAGTATTAGCAAAGCCCTGTTCCTACATTTTGCTTAGGATTTTACTGCCATCTAGTGGCGAGTAGACGAACAAGCGACGTCAGCGAGAGGTCAATGATCTGGAGCCCGCGCGTCATCCACAAAGTTCTCCTATTCGAAGCTAGATGTCGTTAGCAGTGGTAAACAGTGTATATTGGTCTGTGTCATACACAGACAGACATAAAAAAATAGATTTTCAGATTTTTTTGGGTGGTTGTGCTATAAGAGCTACCTTCATACTAAATTTCAAGTTTCTAGGACAACGGGAAGTAACCTTTAGGTTTTCAAAGTACGACAATTTGTATGGAAACGACCTTGTTAATGACTGTATCTTTTGATTGTGTTGACTTGGAAGCTTGATTTTTTCACAGCTTCAAGGGACCGCAGGTTTGAGTATTTATATTAATTTCAGCATCCTACCTCCACGGGTTTCAGAGAAAAAGGGTCTTGACAGACGGGCAACAAAGTGATCCTATAAGGGTTCCATTTTTTTCCTTTTGAGGCACGAAACCCTAAAAAATAACAAAATGCTAAAAGCGCCTTTTAAAAAAAACATAAAATAATCCTCCAAAGCCACCAGTTTTATGGCCTAGCACAAATATGAAGTCGGTACGTGCGGCCGGAATATTCTTTTTCATCTCTCATACTCGGAAAGTGAGGCATATCTTATCTAACATACGGGAGGAAAGTTATGCATAGCTCCCCTAAGGAGTAAAAAAAAAGCGCTGGATGGATGGCTATGACTATGACCTATTCAGCCTTTACAGCCTATGGAACAATTCTTATGTTTTTATTATTGTTGGCTATTATAGAAAAATAACATGCTTAGGTGCCCAATAATTATTAATAAGTACAACATTAACGTAGTTTTTTCTGAGTAAATTACACTTGAATGAAAAAAAAATACGAAAAAAGTAATTTGCATTAATTAAGAAAAAACACTCGTTAAATGGCAATGGCATTTTTAATGCAGCCTATAGAGTCAAACTATTTGTTTAAATTTTACCATTGTAACTTTTTTTTTATAAAAAATGTATACTAAAATACGTACTGTTATAAATAAATAGGAATAAATTTGAATAAAATTGAATTTATAAAGTAAAGCAGTTAACAAAATCTATTAAATAAAGACTCTAACAATAATTATTCTGACCAGCGATCAATTTAGAAAAAGAAAACACATTAAAAAAAGCGTGAAATTGGCGCGAAAGCAAATTGTTTATCTTTTGTTCTCTGTGGTTGCGGAGGAGAAGATCAAATTTTTTTTACATAAGCATTTTTTCTTAAAGATTTATGTTTTTTTACTTTCCTTATAGTTGAGATGAAAAGCAGGATGTTTAATTTAATTTAATCGCGATGCTCGGGTGCCAAAATATCTCGTTAGAAATTGGTCCTTTTCCTCCCTCGTTGAACAATCTACTATTAAATGAAGAACCGTCTTCATATATTATTGTGTCCCTTTTTCACATTTATGTTCTAGTGTAAAAAAGTTTTTTTATCGACAAACATTAAACGTGTGCCATGAAGATACGCTCTTTTGCTGGTGCAGTTTTCGCATAGTAGGTAGGTAAGTAGGTATTTTTACATTTTGAAACTATAGACTTAAGGATTCTTTATTATCATGAAAAAAAAAAAGATACAAAAGATAAAATATTTATTATGTAGCACGTTAAACTTAACTCTACTATAACAGTTTTAAAATGATTCGTGGTTAGTTCTTCACCGTCGTTAGGTCGTCACCTCAATGGCAGTCATGAATCTACAATTTGGACAAAAATGAGATTTTGATTCCAAGTGGTTCCAAATATGGGAATGCATACCTATTTTGTAAAATTTTCGTATTGTAATTGATGTGACGATATTACCATATGTATTCTGTGATATTAGTAAGGAATATTGATCGCGATTACCTTACAGGTTTGATAAGCTCCCGATATTTCGACGCAGTTACATATTATGCATCATGATCACGGGTAAATCGGGAGCTCTTCCGAACCTAGTAAGGTAATCGCCTTCAATAATATGTCTAATCAACTTTACTAATTATGTATAGGTACCTAAGTAGATACAAGACAAAACAAATATAGTGCCTAGTAAATAAATACTGTAGCAGTTTTTGGCAAGAGTGTACTCATATCTCGATTATTAATTAATTTATAATTATTTATCTATTGCACGTCATTCCTATAATGCTACGCATGGGATACAATAGAATTACACATACAATGCTGTTTAAAATTCACAGAGTCACTTAAAATCATATACTCACACAAGAAATTAATAGTCCAAATAAAACAAAGCAAAAACGGAATTCTTCTAAGGTACTTAAACGCCCCAATGATTGACACGTTAATTCCAATAATGGACACCCTGCTTGTCACCTTTATTGGTAGGTACTTATTAAGATTGAGATGCCAACTATTAGGACAGTGTCGGGCACATGGACATTTACTTTAGTTTCGTGAATTCTGTTATAATGACTATAACACACACATACTTAGTTAGATTTATTTTGCCCTCGTAGTAGGTAAGAAAAATTTGGTCCTGTACACTAATTCAAATCACCCTGTATGCTGCAGTGCATAACGTACTATTTGGCCACGGAATATGGCTAGCCTAGTGGGCTTTTGATTTGCATGTGTGGTCATAATGTGCTGATAATACCTGATAATACTATGCTAACAAGGCTAACAGTGAGTTGGTAAATAAAATACTCAGTAAGTATATACCTAACTTACTCGTTGCATTTTTGAAATCCGATCGTTCCAATTTCAAAGTATTTCTTGATACATGAAATAAATTTTCTGTTAAAAATTTCATTTTTAATAGCGTCTTTTTTTGTTGATACCCACCCATACCAAATTTCAAGTCGATGCCATTACCGTAGGATTGAGCTCATCGCAGCCAATATTCGTGTAAAAAAAAATTTATAATTATGTGTAATAATTATCCCTCCGGAGTGTTATGTCAAAGTCGTAAAATGTCCAGTGTCGAAATTGTGTCCAGATCGTAAGAGGTCTGATATGGCGTGTAAATAGCCAATTCCGGGATGAAGGGATATCTTGGCCGGGCACTCGCTTAAGTCCTAAAAGAAATTTGTCACAATGCATAGACACTCACCTTTGGACTGCAGCTCCGGCTTGAGGCGTGATGCGGATGTTAGCGGAAAGGAGCGGCGCGGCGATTGGATATTTAACTTAATCCTTTTATTGATACGAGACACAAGGTGACACACATAAGTCGAAGTGTACGTTTTGTCTTCTGAGATGGCCATAGAACATCCCTGCATTGCGTAAGTCAAAATAAGGTTTTAGTGCGCGAACATGCTCACGGCCTTGAAATTGGGACAATTTTAATGAAGATGAGGTGCGGTAAATGAGGTGCGGTGCGGTGCGGTGAAAGGAGAGAAGAAGAAATATCAATAAGTAATTGTTACCCTATCACAAAACAAAGAAACTCCTAAACATTATGAACTAGTCTACTGTGAAGGCAGAGGATACAATTTTACAACTGGACGCTTAAATGATCCACTTGCAGTTTTAATCATGGCTACACGAACCACATTATCAGACCCTGGATAAACGTTTGTTACAACACCTAAGGGCCAGTGGAGAGGCGGTACATTATCATCACCCATTAAAACGACCGTCCCTACTTCGATGGGATGATCTTGGGTACACCATTTATTTCTGACTTGCAACGTGTGCAGGTACTCAATACGCCATTTATTCCAGTATGAATGGACGATACTGTCTAGCAACTTCTTCCTATTGTGAAGGTTTCGGCACTCATTTGTCAAATCAGAAGCGGGTAAAAACTGAAGCGGTGTAGACATTAAGAAATGTGCGGTCGTTAATTTTTCGGGGTGCGGGTCCGAAGATATGGCACTAAGCGGACGCGAATTGAGCATACACTCGATCTGTGTTAGTACAGTGAGCAGCTCCTCGTACGTCAGAAGCTGTGACCCAACGACACGGTACAAATGCGTTTTAAAACTTTTAATATTTGATTCCCACATACCACCGAAGTGAGGGGAACGTGGGGGGATAATTTTCCATGTAATGCGGTGGTTAATACATTTAGTACCAAATTTAGTTTTGAACTCTGGACTTAAGACCATATTAAATATTTCGTCCAATTGAGCTTTGGCACCAACAAAATTAGTCCCTTGGTCCGAGTAAAGACAAGAAACAGGGCCACGTCTAGAGATGAAACGCTTAAAGGCCGCTAAAAAGGCATCGGAAGTTAAATCTGAAACCAGCTCGATATGAACCGCCTTTGTAACGAGGCAGTACCCAGGGCCAATTTGCTTTTTCATAATTTTATAGGTAGAGTAGGTAGGTACCTACTACATACTTAAAATCGACAAAGATTATTTAAATAAACAGCGTGAAATTGTTAGTAAAAAATAGTCAGTGCTCGTACAGGTATTTTATTTGTCATTTACGCTAAAATATGTACAATAAATAAATTATTCTATGCGTTACGTTATTTATATTAATCATATTTTCTGTAGCCGCCCGTTAAACTCAAGCCTAAATGCCTGAGTTTTGACGTGGTCCTCTTTTCCCGTTCTGCCTTCGCATCCATCTTGAACAACTCCCATTCCCGCTTTGTGGCAATGTTGCGCGGGCCCCATGACGGCTTAGTTTTGAAAGCTTGTTTGAAGGTCTGGAAACACAAAAATAACAAAAATAAAAATCAACTGTTACAATGTCGTTGAAATGGAAGCTTAAGATGGTGGCAGCGCTGCGGCTGAAAGATATTCTATTTTTCAATTGGCAATCTTAAAAAAAAACTATTTACTCAGAGCATCTTGTTTCGGTAAAAGTTGGGCCTGGTGTTTAGTCACGAAAACTTTTTCTAAAAAGCCATTACTTAAAACATTAGAAAAACCGAAAGTGTTTTTTTTATTATTATTAATTATTAAATGTCATCTCCTACTTTTTCAGTTATTAAAGCCAGCAACATTAAAATGCGCTTTAATAAAAAGGTTAAGGTTCGAGTCAAATTATTATAATTCGAGTCATTATCCTGTGAGGGATACTTTTCTTGTAAATGCTTGTCACTTACCTTGAAGAAGTTTCCAGTTTTGTTTTTGTACATTGTTACGCCAATGAAGATTGGAACGAATGCAATCCCAAGGAAGAGCATCAAGTATCCGGATACTGGAAGAGCAAAAGAAAAATAAAATGAATATCCGGTGCTTTATGTATATTCATATATTGTAGTCAGCAGCAATAGTTGCTAAGCAACCGAAGCGCTCACAATGATCTAAGCACGGCTCTATTGTTATAGACGTAAGAGCTTGTGTGCAGATCATTGTGAGCGCTTCGGTTGCTTAACACTATTGCTGCTGACTGTACTAACTCCGCTTCTATTGTTTAGTACTTAAGTAATAATATCCCTTTCGGACCTGAAAAAGTGGGCCATGCTAAAGTAAAGTGAAGTATCTACTTATACTTACCTAGTGACATATAATGTAATTAAATTGACGATGACATTGTATCTAATCAACCCGCACGTTTTTGTATTGGCCGGGACCGAAAGGGAGGTATCTATCTAGCACAGGTTCAGTACGGCTCTTCACATCTAGAGATTGATGTAGATTTTAATACGCAGTCCATGGATTTCACCTGTCACATTCCCCATCGATATCGTAGTCATTAAAATGTGCAATCGCTAGCTAATCTAGATCGATGCTCAATCGGATACCTACGGCGCGGCGTAGCATTATTAAGCTAAAGTCACTGATTAGTTAAACGTCCTTGGATAAACATAATAACATTTGATTCAACTTTGTAAGCTACCTATAGGCAATAGATTAGAACGGAGAATAAGTTTTCTTGGAAATCAAGCTTAATTCATAAGGTACTGTACTCGTATCTTAGGTACTTTCGTTTCAGTGTCTTTCATGTAATTTATAAAACGTTCAAATCTACCATTTACACTTCGCTATATTTACATAAAATCTTGATTTTGAATAATGGGAATATGAAATAAAATAGGATTTTTAAGACGGCTCAAAAACAAAGAAAGCAGATAAGTACCTATCAAGAATAATAGAACTGAAGTGGGGATAATGATTGATTAGGTAAGCGATTAAGATAATTACTTAGTACACTCATTAATACCTACTTCCGTTTAAGTACCCACTATAAGTAACCCTGATTTATAGAAAAACCATGTTATTTTTTTACATTTTAAGTATGTTTAGATTTATTGTTTCTTTATTTTCCTTCCGTTCTTGAGTAACTTTACTTTGTATATTTAAGTGTACCTAGTCAGTAATTTCGTTTTCATGGTGCATTAATTTAAGACTGTAATACCATGTAAATACATTTTTTTCAACAATAAAGAATAAACAATCTTTTGAATTTTCAGAACCTGTAAATTATTTACAGAAACTACTTATATAATATTGATTACCGCACCTATGGCGTTCGCTTACCGTCCGCGATAAACTTTAGCGGGTTACCGGTATGGTATGCAGTTCGTTAACATTAATGACAACATTTAGTTCTCAACTAGGTTCTAACAGGACGACAGCATTCAGCTTCTTACGTGCCTATTTAAAACTGGCTTAAGTTTGTAGAAACTAGAAAGAAAGAGCGTGGTAGGGGTTACCGTAATACTTAGTTGCCTTATTGATCTAGAGGCCAAAATTACATAAAAATTTTGGCTCTACGACATTTTGGTGGCTGTTTTATTTAGCTCCATGCCCAGAAGAGTATCTCTTTATACCTACATTGTACCAATTAGCTAATGCTTACTGTAACCAGTCGTGGGGTAAGGTTGTCCGTTAAACAACAGAGTATCAAAGGAGATGAGGGCGTAGATGAACACCACCAACATCATGCCTGGGGTGATCAGGCCCCAGCACCAGCGCCAGTACATCGAGGTCTTGATGCCTAACATGAACTCGATGTCGAGGGTCACGTTCTCTAAGCCTGTAACCAAAATAGTGTTTTACCCTCGTGTAAAATAAGATAACTTTAAGAGAGTAAATTGATTTGACTACAATGTTAAGGGACGGTGTATACATAGTGGGGTTTATAGCAACAACAAACCTATAAAAGGAAAGTCCATAAATGTTGTATGGAAATGCTAATTCGCTGAGCAAAGTAATGGCCAGTCCTCTGGTCACGGGAGGTCTCTATGTATAAGGACATCGCTGACATAGATCTTTGTAGAGGCGACGCGCGCTTGGCCCAGAGTTTCTACCCCTTAAATGCCTCAAATTTACTTACCTATCATAAGTATCTCGTTAGAAGGGAGTTATATTTGCGGCAGTTAAGATCTTCCGCTCAGCCCGGGATTTGCATTTTTTCAGGATTTACCGTAAAAGTAATGTAATTTTAATTCTTTATTTTAATTTTAACAGTATTATTTCTTAGGTAAAGCTTTTTTAGCGCAGTTCAAATTTACATTAGGCTACAGTCTTCATTGACATGCATGGCATTTTGGATATACTTAGTAATAAAAATTTGCCAAACGACCACGCGGCGGTCTCATGGTAATGATTAAGCAAAATCTTATCAGTATTATAATGCTACTACTACCTATAGGTAGTCCAAAAAATCATAGACTTATGGACTAATTACCTTCATTGTGATACCATATCATGCAAGTCTGGGTCTGTAGATAAAAGTAGAAACTGGCGAGATCTTGAACTGATATGAAAAATATGTTAATTACGGTAGCTATAAGATAACTATAGGTACTAATACTAACCCCTATTCCATTTTTTCTTACAGTGTGGCTATTCCAACTGGAAGGGAACCAGCTGACTCAAGAACTAAAGTGTCATTATTAGTGTTATTTGTTGTATTTATTTATACAATATTGTGCAGTAAAGTTACGGGAGTTAAACAAGTAATTCCTACCATAGATCCACATGACTCCCGATATTTCAGTGATACCACAGAAAAGTATCAAGAATGTTCCGCCGAAGTAGTCCACAAGGTCGAGTATCCATTGGCCACCCTGTAAGAAAATTAACGGTTAAACTCGGGCCATTTGAGGAGTTGTCACACGCGGTGGTCTGCGCTAGCGAGTCGCGACGCGACCCAGTCACACCATTACCAACCGCAGCTCTCATCACGTTTAATACACGAGACCATCACTGGCGGAGCGGTTAGAGAACCAATATAAAAAATTATGCTCTCGAAAATAATATTTGAAGATGCTGCAAAGTCTGTGTTTTATACGTGTTTGAAACTCAAGAAGACTTAGATAAATAGTTATAGCTCCTTAAATTGAAGAACCTCGCAAGATATGATATTTTTGCACAACCTAAATCAAGACGAATACAACTATTTCACTTTTACAATATATGATAGAAGAAATTGAGAGCATCGTTTGTACAAGCAAAGCTAACCCAAACCCCGGTAACTCATGTTCCAGCGTTCTGCCATAATGACGGCAAATGTCTGTTATTCCAGATCGCCTTTTAAAGAAAAAAAATAAATATGTAAAATTTATAATGAATATATTTAATCATCTAATCATTGATAGATATCATGCGGACAATATAATACAATACAAATATTCTTTATTAAAAACCACAGAATAGTACAATACTAGGATTAGCGATTACGCGATTAGGACGCGGACTAGTTTTTTAAAAATCTTTATCTATTTAGGAGCTTTGATGTGGACTACATTTAATTTTATTAGAACACAGAACGCAGAAGGCTTTCAACATTTACCTACTTAGTTAAGAAATTAAAAATTTGGTGAGTGTAATTGACAGATTCCTGTTCTGAGTCATGTCTGGATCAAGAGTTGTTAAAATACCTTTATTGATGATCTAGAAAATTAGTCGCTCAAAACGTAGGTATATTTTTACATAGCTGTCTACGTCTATTAACGTTAAGTTGGGAGGTAAAAATCAGAATATCAATAGATCAGGTCACCCTAACGAAGCTTTTTGTAAGGTGTTGTAAAATTAATTCGGGATATTTCAACACAATGGTTGAGTTAGACTGAAAACTCCTGTAAAAGTTTTTCAATGTCTCGTCTAGTGTGTGAGCACAGTTCTCGCAGAATCATTTGAGACTACAAAGTTAGTTAAGTAATACTAAAATTAAAAGCACATTTAAGTAATACTTAAGAGTCCACACAAAGTAACTCACCGGTGTCACGTAGATGAGACCGATGCCAAAGCCGGCCGTGCAGCAGAATGCGGACATGAAGATGGTTTTGACTCGCGGGAAGGCGTCCAGCATGACTGTGTTGACGGCTGACAGCAGGGCCACCCCGGAACCTATTCCCAGCACTGACAACATGAGGAAGAACAGGACTGAGAAAAGCTGCAAACAAAAGAGAGTTATTTACGCTATGCTAGATAAAGAGAAGCAGCCGACACGAAAGAGATAAGGGTATGCGAAGGAGAGGGTGGCTGGGCGGGAAGATGCTGACGGGGGGTGCCGTTCAGTCGTCATACAAACTTTTAGGATAATTTTATTTTATTACGCGGACGAACAGACGGACATGGTGAAAGTATAAGGGTTCATTGTTGATTATGAAACCCTAAAAAATTAGTAACTCATGCATTTGTTGTGGAGGTATGAACGATATATTTTATATGCGTAAAGTAACCCCTGATAAAAAATCACAAGAGGACCACGGATTGGTTCGAAGGATTCGAAACATATGTATATCGACGGTACTCTGACTCAACCTCGTATATGTATAAACTTTGACGAAATTGAAATAACCACTCTAGATCGTGAACCTAAGGTGGTTATTCCAATTTCGTCAAAGTTTGTATACGAGGTTGAGTCAGAGTGCCGTCGATACGGGTTCGACAACAAATAAGTACGTAAGTGACTTTTTAAAATTATTTTTTAATAAACCTGAGATTACCTGACTGTATAATTTACCTGAGGAATGGGAGTCTTCGCGATGGCATCAGGATAAGAGATAAAGGCCAGACCACTGCCTCCGGAGCCCACCACCTCTTCCACCGGCTTCTGCAGCACATACCCGAGATTACCCAAAATCCCGAAGATGGTGATACCAGAGAGCAAGCTGGTGAACGTGTCCAGGGTTGTTACGATCATTGAGTCCCTGTCGACCAAGAAAATTTTAATAAGTAAAAACAATGCTCTGGCGGAATTCAACTCTATGTTTTTGCTGCTTTCAATCTGACGTGGGTGCCCTTCTAATATTAACGCAGTGTTTGACCAAATTATGGTTTTACATAATTTTTCTCCAGCACAAAATGTCTCAGAAAATCTGTATCAAGATACACAGCAGCGGATACCTAATATACATATACCTAATATACCTAATATACACATAATTGACGACCGAATAGCCAAGTGGTTAGAGACCCTGACTATGAAGCTTGAGGTCCCGGGTTCGAATTCCGGTCGGGGCAGACGTTTGTATGATGAATACGAATATTTGTTTTTGAGTCTTGGGTGTTTAATATGTACATAAGTATGTATTTATCTATATAAGTATGTTTTTCCGTTGTCTGGTACCCATAGTACAGGCTTTGCCTAGTTTGGGACTAGTCAATTGGTGTCAATTTGTTCCATGATATTTAGTATATTAGTATATTATATACATAATTATTAGTACGTAACTAGGTACTATAGTCGGTGAGCACTTTGGAATAGAATTCGGTTTCGGGTGAATTTGTATTGACATCTTTTTCTTTGATATAAGAGGCGACATTGACAGCCGAATCCTATTCTAAATGCTCACAAACTGTACACCTACATAAGTATGTACAGTCAGCAGCAAAAGTTGCTAAGCAACCGAAGTGCTCACAATGATCTGCACGAGCTCTTAGGTCTCTATAACAATAGAGCCGTGCTTAGAATCATAGTGAAATAAACGAATATTATTTTATTTATGTACATACTTAGTAAAATAAACGGATCACTCACGTACGTCAGTCGAGTATAGCCCGACGTGTTTCGGACTAATCCGTAGTCTTCCTCTTTGAGCAAACGCTTCGCCGGTAGCGAAACGTAAACTACTACGGATTAGTCCGAAACATGTCAGGCTATACTCGACTGACATACGTGAGTGATCCGTTTATTTTACTAAGTATGTACATAAATAAAATAATAGGTTACTTCGAATAGTTTAGGTTTATTTAAAGAGGGGGGTAAGTACAACTTTCCGGATAAGTCGGACAATTTTACGGAAAGTTGAACCCCCCATTTTTTTATTATTTTGTTTTTATGATACATCTATTTAGAATCACGAGTACTATCGATTTTAATAGGTGAAAGAATGTGTCCCAAAATATTGTGTTCCATTTTCCGTTACCCCTTTCGGCCCCTTTCAAATTACACTTATATGACAGTAACGGAATGGGAGTGCAATCATAAACAATTCAAAATAAAAATTAAGGGGGATACAACTTTCCGTAAAATGGCCCAACTATGGGTTTCAAGATGTATAAAAGGATTACATATTTTGGTTTAATTATTGCCATAGAATACTGTAATTATGTGTATACCTATAATGCATTTACCTGAAAATGTTTTGTCTGAAGCCGTTGTATGATGAGAACATAATGATGGTACCAGTGCACACCGATAGAGAGAAGAATACCTGCGTGACGGCCGCGTACCACACCTGTCAATGGAATAGATCGAATCACTTTACAATACCGCTCGCAAATGTCTTCAACTCTTGAATAGAACCGTGGTAACCGAGAGACACGGCTTCGTTAAATACGAGGAAAAGTACGTACTTAGGTACTCGCAAAAGCAAAGTGATGAGTTGCACATAAGTATTGGAGTATTTAGTGGAACATTAGTCGACGTTAGATATGTACTTATTTATTTAGGCAAAAAAAAGCCAGCGAATAGCGTGAATAGTATTGAAGAATAACGTTAATAGTACATTATGATACAAGAGTGCAAAGATGGCCATTATACTCGAGAAATCTGAGCTGAGTTGGCTATATCAATATATACTTAGCTGGGGAGTGTAATGACATTTTCTTTCTTTCTTTATATTTATAATATTCTATTTGGTGGGTGTCTCGTTCATAAACAACCATGGCAAAGACAGTTAGGTATGAAACGATTAGTCATTGGCGGGCTATTTTCATCTACGCTACGCTTTACGACCGTTACTGTATCAAATCTGTAGTAGTTAAAAATCACCGTTCATTTTGGTAATGGTAGATAGGGATGTATGTATGTATGTATATCTCTTTATTGCACATAAAACAAAAACATAAAGCAAATGTACAAAGGCGAACTTATCCCTTAAAGGGATCGTTGGTATATTTAAAATTCTTACGTCCAGTTCAATGAGTTTATCCCACTGAGGCGTCAGGAAGAACCGGACTCCTCGACCGGCTCCAGGGAGAGTCATAGTCCTGCAATTAAAATAGATTTGAAAATAGTACGAAAGCATTGATAAGTAGGTATACAAAAATAGAAAGGTACCGCTTCACCGCGCGCGAACAAGCAATTATAGGTGACTAGCTGTTGCCCGCGACTTCGTCTGCGTAGATTTCGGTTATCGCTATCCCGCGGGAACTATAATAATTTTCCCGAATAAAAAGAACCCCTGTATTCCTCAATATTCAAACTATCTTCTTACCAAATTTCATCTAGATTGGTGCAGCGGTTTTCCCGTGAAGAGGTAACAAACAGACAGACAGAGAGACAAAGAGACAGCAAGACAGAGAGACAGAGTTACTTTCGCATTTATAATATTAAGTTAGGATTAGGCGATTCGGTGAATTAGTATCCCTTGATTCCTGCTAATCAGCTGCATCTCCTAGGGGGTGGGGACCTGCCTCCCCCCCCTGCTCGTACCTCGCTACGCATCTAATATATAAAAGCGAAAAACCAGAACGGGATTTTAAAAAATGAGACAGTGAGATGGCGCTCTACAACACCATTTTGACACGTTTCTCCCAAACAACGCATTATTCCTCTGGAATTTTAAAGCAATTCGATTCTTTGACCTTGGGCATCGCGAAAAACTTGAGAAAATACGATATTGGGTGTGTTAATTTTGTATATTAAGCAAAATAAAATCGCAAGTTCGAATTTCGAGCCAAAAGCCAGTGATCTATTATTGTCTATGCCAGTGTTGCCGTTCAGGAAAAAAGAAATACATTCATTATCAAGCATTGCAGTCTACAAAAATATTAAATTTTAAATAATTTATTGAATACGGCGTTACTTTGCGGAGGTCCATATTTATGAACTAAAAACAATTACTTTGGTGGTCGCGGGTGAGCAAAGTAATTGTTTTTAGTTCATAAATATTAAATTTTATCTTTAAAATTACAAATTTTATTGATATCATAAAGCAAAAAATGTGTCCAATATTTTTTTTCGATAGGTAGGTAATCTGTCTGACGGACTAATTAGAATTATTACTTTTTTTACCCAGAGGACACATTCCTATTGCTGTAGAGATTCCTTACGTTAATATATACCCTACCTGCATAATATAATATTCCAGGCGGGCGGAGCCGCGGGCGCTCTCTAGTTTGGAATAATACTCCAATCAGCGAACTATAAATATTGTTATTCGTAGACCTCATTGATAATGAACTAGCCAAAGAAAAACATTTGCTTACTTATAACGTTTGTCGTAATTAAACTTGGCAAAGTAAAATGTTGCCATCAGTTCATTTTAACCCGACATCGAGAGTTCCCACACAAGCGAATTCACTAAACCAGGGATCGATGCTCTATCACTATCACTTACCAGAAGTTACGTTTCCGTAAAAAAGTAAACATTGGAAATGTAATAAAAAATTAAACTCACGTAATGAGTAAGATGATCATTACGATGTAGGGGAAGATTGCAAGGAAGTAAGCAGCCTTGCCGGAGCTCTTGACGCCGCGCGCCACGATCAGGAAAATGATGAACCACGAGACGAATAGAGCCAGGGTCAGGTACCAGATGGGAAGTCCTAAACAGAGACATAACAATAGTTATTGTGCAATCATATTTTGAAGAGAGAGTTAGGAGTTTGTGAAGGGGAGGCTTGAGTGGAAAAGAAAGAAAAATTAGATAACATGTATTATATAAAATACATACAAGTATTTTCCACTTAAGCCTTCACTCACAAAAAGTACGCAAAAGTTATATTTTGATTAAAATATCGTTAGCCCAAATATTGTTTTCCCTGAAACCATATTCGTCACACACAGGTTCGACACGGTCTCATTTGTTTGTCTAACTAATAGAACGATTTGATTTATTTGACTAACCATTTTGAAAACCGAAATCCGAAAAGGATAGGGTTCCTAAGCCATTACGAAAAAGCCCTGGCGTAGATACCTAATTTTAAAGGTATTTTTATCACACCTATTCGAAACCAGTGTTAGCAGAGCTCTAACCCTAAGCAAACTGTACGCAGTGTGGGGTCAATTTATATCGGTTACTGACATAGACAAACATAATCAACTATTACTTGCAAACAATATTTATCTCTGATAGTTTTCCTTTTAAAATGCTCAGATAACAAATAACTCAATCAAAAAAATATCCTAGAGAACCCTCAATATTTTTTCAAGATTTTATCCCACCACTTTTTTGGCCTAATTAATATGTACATTTATGTGTGCAAAATTACAGCTTTCTAGTACCAATAGTCTCTGAGCTATAGTCTCTGAGCTGAGCCAGACAGACGGATATGACGAAACTATAAGGGTTCCTTTTTGTCATTTTGTCTACGAAACCCTAAAAAATCTGTATGTAATGTTCTTAAATAATGTTTTTACAACATCGTATTTTTATTAGCCGGGAACTGCTACATACCCACCGTAAATTAAATATGGTACTTATCCGATTCGATTAACGAAGAAGAAAAAATATTTGTGGGATTTATTGAATTCGGGCCGGGGCAAACGTATTCGGGATATACAATGAGAATCGAGTACTAACCGAGTCCACCAACAATGCTGTCACTCTGTTGCAGCACCGTCCTCCTGGAGACGAAAATTGATTTACAACAGCACATCGTAACAATGCCTTAAGAAGTATAAGTCAGCATGAGAAGGTACTAAGAGGACAACGTGCTCAAAAAATCAAGACAGTAATAACGTGCTCGTCAGTTGTGAGAACGCACTCTAAGTGTAATGTAGAATTATTATTTTTTTCGGATAAAATGAAGATACCCCGATCCGAAGGCTCTGCCGTCAGGGGGCCGATTTTCAAAACCACAATTGTGAAAATACCAGCCAAAAACTTTATATTGTATATTCAAGTCCATAGTATAATGAACCACTACTGCTGCTGACTGCGCGTCTGATATTTTGAGACTAACACGAAATACAGTTCGGCGCTACTTGTTCCATTTCTCGACTCATCGATGCCCTCGGTCTGGTCGGCGGGGACGCAGTACACGTCTGTCCAGGAGTCGTCGCAGACGGCCCAGGGCAGCGTGGACTGGAAGCTCATCACCAGGTAGAAGAGGCAGAGCGCAATGATGGAGACGTAGTAGGACAGGATGTACACGCAGCCCAATGCTTGAGCATAGCCCGCTCCTGAAAAAATGTTAAAGTAGGACATGAAAATTGATTAAATTGTAGCTTTTGTCTATGAATGACGCTTTCCTTATGGAGACGTATATACCTACATTTATTAGATTTTCTTAAGTACCTAGTGTCACTTGACTGTGTAATAGAGTGTAGAGAGAGACTATAGAGATTTCGGTGAAACAAAAATACGAAGTCATCAATACTTAGTCTTTCAAATATTTTGGTGTGAACAGGATATCGATACCTTGTAATTTCTTAGCAATATTGTTTTGTACGTATGTATGTACGTGTTGTGTGTTTTGATACAGAGCAGTAGGAAAAACAGTTTACTAAGAAGATGCTACTGACCTTTCATACCAGGTGCCAACGCCCAGACTTTCACTGAGTTCCTAGTACTGAACTGGCCCAGGACACATTCAAGGTAGTACATAGGCTTGCCTATAAGGATCAGCACTATGATATAAGGGATAAGGAAGGCACCGCCGCCATTATTGTAAGCCACGAAGGGGAACCGCCACACGTTGCCGAGGCCCACGGACGTGGCTATACAGGACATGAGGAACTCGATCTGGTTGCCCCATGTCGCACGTTCTGGCAAATTTTCTTCTGGATCCTGAAATTGAAAGTGTTACAATACAGACTTTACGTTAGAATTACGTTTCTGGAAAAAAGTACTTATTTACGGAAATCAATCTATTTCTTAGGACTTTTCCATTTCCCATCTGGTAACCCTACAACTAATTTACTACTACTTTTTTTTATGGCAATATACAAGTTCCAGGGTTGACGGAACGAACGATTGTGGCAAATTTACTACTACTTGTATTCTAACCAGTTGACCTACACAGGGGTGCCACAGAGCAAAGGAAATTAGTTATCAATAAAACTAGCGTCAATAATCTGTGTCTATATTATTAAGCTATTGATGTTACTCGCGCAAAATAATACATTACACACCTAGGGCGGTAAAGTCAAAAGTCGACAAGGATGATAATAATATGGGTTTGGGTTTACTTTATTACCGCCCGCCCTCGAGATGCATACGGTAGGTACGTACTTTACACCTTCCACTGGCTGGGGGGGGGGATGATTTTTAGTTTCCTAACAGGTGGTAAAAATGCTACTTTACGATACAGTTACCAGTCTGGGTTGGCTTAAATAATATTCGGCCCATGCACATTATCTCCTGTCTGTTCACACTTTTTTATGACGGAGCCTATCCTTGAATATTAATATTAATCAAGCTTTTATGGGAGATTGAAGTAAACAATCTATAGTAGTTTATGCAACTGCTACATAATGAGTGTTTTAAGGCCTAATTATGTGGTGTTGCATACATTACTACTTTATCTACACACATAATAAAAGTATTTACTCTAAGATGGGTTCAGAAGCCGATGGCATATCATGCCCATACCTGTCACGAATTTGACTGTTTTTGTTTGATCATAGACAAACATACCGAGCTGACTTTTCGTAGACCGTTTTTTTTAATTGTAAATTATCACATTATTATTTATACATGTCGGACTGAACTCGACTTATATACGTGAGTGGTCCGTTTTATTTCACTATGATTGTAAATTACGTTGGTTTTCAAATTTGAAACATCGAATTCGATATCAAAAAGTCATTACGACATGTAAGAATATGAAATACTTTATTTACATAATAAAAGCAATTTACAATGATATTAAATCTAAGCTTAAACTAAATAAACTACAACTTAAAACTAAATTAAATCTAAATAAGGCCTCGATTCGATGTCGTAATGACTATAACCTTACTACTTCCGGCGGCTGGTTCCGGGCTAGCGGCGAAGTCGACGACGTGCTGAAATGCTGGTCATTTTCTACGGTTTCTGAACGCATTATAGAGGACTTATGATACGTGTGTAGACAATAGTACTTTTTGATACAAGTGCGGATAGTATGTCATTTTGCACGAGTCCCGAGAAGTCTTGGCCCGAGCTGCTAGGCGAGGGTCGAGACTCGGGCGAGTGAAAATGATAATTCCGCATGTGTATCAAACGACGTTTTTTAATACATTTTCGAAAAATTAAACAAAAATAAAGGAGTAACTAAAGTAGACTTAATTTATTTCTTTGTGGGGTAAAAATTCAGATTGCAATTTGAACAATTATTAAGAGTAACATTAAAGGCCTTTGCGGGCAAGTTCAAAGTTTGACTCAAACTGCTGGTGATCTCGCACGTTTGTGTCAACTCTGGATGAGGTTCTTGCATATTAGTCGGTGTAGAACTACGTCGCCAGCCATCAGAATTAGAGAGTCCTGGCTCAGGCCTAGAAATTTTATCGTAAGCATGAGAGGGGCCTGGTTGGGGTTCACAACTATTAAAAAACGTGGATGGATGTTGTTTAGTCTCACACTGTTCAAGGAGTGCTGGTTGTTGTATATGGATTGACTGTGTTATTTGCTTTCCAATTTTTATCCAATCCAAAACTGAGTGCTACCTGTCAACAAATTTAACACACATTAGTCACATCTATAGTAAAGAAAGACCACTTAATAACCAGCAAATACCTACCATAATAAGTATTGTGTTTAAAACCTACCTTTGTAGCCAGATAATGATGATCCGGAGCTTCGTCAATAATTTTTTTAATATCAGCAGCTGTCAATACTTTAGATTTTTTGGTTTGATAGGTATCCTTCTGATTTTCTCTTCTAAAATGCAGTCAATTTCGTGTAAGTCTTTACGTCAATGTCGTTTTTCATTTTAATCATAAGACTTAAGTGATTCAATATAACAACAACTCTTTGGTTGGGTGGATGGATGGCTTGGAACAACTGCATGTGAATTAAAAAAAATTTAAAAGTAAAAAACACTAGTGTGCAAAATATAACTTTCCCCACGATACGTAGCCACAAAAAGTACCACTTTTTAAGCAAATGTATTATAAAGTATTTTACCAATTTTAATCTTAAGTGTTTTAAGACAAAATTAATGGAATTCTAACGTACGTAAATAAAGATTAATAAATATTGTGTATCAATAAATTAATCATTTTAATATCGTTTTATGAAATTGATTGCCGGAACTACTACGTATTATTTTCATCGTACTAAGTAATAACTTTAAAACTCGGTTTATGATACATTGATTAGATTTATCTTTGTATAAATTAATAAAATTACCAGCCTTGTGTCATTTGACTAAATCTACAATAGAATAGGTATTACGATACGCACACGATACGGTATGTAGGTATAGGTATCTGCACCACGAGAATACCTATACCATACTTAACTATGTAATATTAGTGTCTTTTCTGGATTGTGGAATTCGTGGGAGTGACTTCCAGGTATTTGTATGTAAACGTAACCGAAATGAAATTAATGTCCACACAAACTAAAAGCAGGTAGAATAAAACACGTTAAACGGCGGATTTGGTGCTTTGGAAATGGTTTGAAAGTGGACGTCTAGTGTAATCAACGGCCAAAAATACGTAAATAATAAATAAATAAATATCGTGGGACAAATTGACACCAATTGACCTAGTCCCAAACTAGGCAAAGCCTGTACTATGGGTACTAGACAACGGATAAACATACTTATATAGATAAATACATATTTACATACATATTAAACATCCTAGACCCGAGAACAAACATGTGTATTCATCATACAAACATCTGCCACGACCGGGATTCGAACCCGGGACCTCAAGCTTCATGGTCAGGGTCTCTAACCACTAGGCTGTTCGGTCGTCAACGTTTCGATCGCGTTTGCGTTACAGGTGTCAAATAGGTAGTATGACAGTTGTTTGTTGTCGATACATGCCACTGGATGCGCTGCTAATGTGCCATTAGTACCTAATTCAGACGTAAACGCAAACGCGATCGAGACGTTTCGCGTTTAAGTCTGAATTACTATGGGCAAATTGGCAGCGCCTCCAGTGGTACGTACCGACAACAAATAATTCTCATAGTATTTGACACGTTAACGCGAATGCGATCGAGATGTATTTTTCGAACGTCAATATTACACTAGGGGCTCAGAAACGCGTCAACACAGTGTAGTTGTGTGGTGGTGATAGTGGGTCTATGAGGCATGTGCTTATTCGTATGGCAGTAGATACGGAGGAGTTGCATGAAAACATACATTTGTCGCATAAACGTGGAGCTGTGAAACACGTGTGGTCGCAGGTGAACTAATTAATTGTTTTAAATTCACAAACTAAAAGTGATGGGAAGACGTTATCGTTACGTTATTCTACTAATTGCTCGTAAACAACGCTGACATGTATGAAGTATGTTAATAAACGGTATCCTCGAATTTTTATTAAACTTCGTAATAAATAAATTATGTGGACACGTCCATGTGCAGACTATAAAGATAAATACCTACCTATGATGAAAGTCCAAAAGTCTGTAATAAAATGTCCAAATAATAAATTGCGACTTAAATTTTTTCAACAACTTTTAAATTTAGGTTTCTTAGGCGTTATATTCAACTATAGGTAGGTATTCAGAATGCCTAGTGTAATCGCCGACCAGGCCAAGAAATAAGTCTCGATCGCGTTCGCGTTCTCATACTATTCTCATACTATTTGACACTTTAACGCAAACGTGATCGAGACGTATTTTTAGGGTTCCGTACCTCAAAAGGAAAAAAACTGAACCCTTATAGGATCACTCTGTTGTCCGTCTGTCTATCTGCCTGTCTGTCTGTCTGTCAAGACCCTTTTTCTCTGAAACGCGTGGAGGTAGCATGCTGAAATTAATATCAAATACTCAAGCCTGCGGTCCCTTGAAGCTGTGAAAAAATCAACCTTTTAAGTCAACGCAATCAAAAGAGACAGCCATTAAAAAGGTTGTTTCCATACAAATTGCCGTACCTACCCTGAAAACCTAAAGGATACTTCTAATCCTAGAAACTTGAAATTGACAACATTTCATATTTTTCACACCTGGAAATTAATATAGGTATCGAAAGCTGTTTCCGTAGAAATTGCCAAAATCCCTGCTTTCAGTTGTCCTAGAAACTTGAAATTTGATATGAAGGTAGCTCTTATAGCACAACCACTCCAAAAAGTCTCAAAATCTTAAATTTTTATGTCTGTCTGTAGATTTTGCAGACCAATATAAGTTGACCCCACACTGCGTACATTTTGCGTAGGACAGGGCTCTGATAACACTTGGACTTCTTAAAACACTGGGGAAAAGTGTTAAAATCTTTCTACGGAACCCTCGTGCGCGAGTCCGACTCGCACTTGGCCGGTTTTTGATTACACTAAGAGCACAGTACATTCATTGACGGAGCGAACGATATGAGCTAGCTAGTGTCTCCGTTTCATATGTCTGTCCGCCGTCTGTCCCGCTCCCGCTGTCCGGCTGTCCGGGTGTTCTCCACTCAACCGCGATTCTTGTGAAATTTTGTGAGCAGGTTCGCTAATTTAATAATATAGTAAAAAAAATAATTGTCGATTCGTTTTAGTTCGAAAAATGTTGAAAAATTTCCCCGATATTCGTGAAATTTTGTGATCAGGTTTGATGATTAGATTATACAGAGTTCGTTTTAATGAACCGTCAAGACTTTTCAGCCAGGGGTTGAATAAGTCTAATTGAGCACCCCTCTGATTTTTTTTAATAAAAAAAATATTGTCCCATATAATATATACTTAATATATTGTCAAGCAGCAGCGGCAATGCATGTATAGGAAAAATGATTTTTTTTTTCCAAATAGAAACTTTACTTTGTTCACTTGGGCTTACTCAGGCCAGGGGTTGAGTTCTTGACGGTTTATTAAAACGAACCCTGTAAGTATGGGATTTTATTCGTCGACTCGTTTTTGTGAAATAAAGAAAAAGGAAAATGAGGTCACGAGGTCTACACAGCTCACATATACGAGTATGATACGAGTGCATTAATTATACTTAGCTGTTTTGCATATTATTCGCAGTTTAAGATAAGGATAGTCTGATGATAGTATAAATGGATATCGCTCGACTCCTATAGTATCACTTGGAGTGTGTCGAAATTCTCGGAGCTTGTACTTAAAACTTACGCCCTAACTTTTAAAATTAAGTCACGTAGTAAAATGTGATACAATTTATCACTCACAAAAAATAACATGAATAAACAGTTTTATCGTGTTATATTTATGTAATGTAAACAAACTCCTTTATTCTTTAATTAATAAAAAGCCATCTTACCATTCTTACCCAAATTAAACAAAGTCAACAAAAATGCAGTACAAAAGAACCACCATGAATAAAAAAAAACAAAATAAACTGTTTAGCCGCTCTGCTTTGATTTTGACTGTCTGATACTGATAAAATAAAAAGGTACCTGTCTACCTAATAACTGAAGCGCAATCAAAACGACCTAAATTAAAGATACTGTTAGCGATACCGCTAAAGGTATTAAGTATTTGTTAGTACATAGGTACTTTCAGTGTACCTGAATACTTCATCAATATACCATCAAACTTCTGTCTTTTTCCTAATTGTAGGTATTGTTTTGTTGTCAAAGCTTTCCTGATGACTGAAATCATTATGTACCGTTTATAAGATACATACTAGGTAGTTGTTGCCAGCGACTTCGTCCGCGTAGATTTCGGTTATCGCTATCCCGCGGGAACTATATAGTTTTCCCGAATAAAAAGTAGCCTATGTTATTCCTCTATATTCAAACTATCTTCTTGCTAAATTTCATCTAGATTGGTGCAGCGGTTTTGCCGTGAAGAGGTAACAAACAGACAGACAGAGAGACAGAGTTACTTTCGCATTTATAATATTAGTTAGGAAGTTAGGATTAACCAATAACAATGATACGTACCCACAGACTGCGAGGAATTAGTTTGATGAGCTCCCGATGTTTCGATGCAGTCACATGCATCATGATCACGGGCAAACTGACAAAACGCGGGTAGATACTAAACCAAACCATCATCAAACCTAATCGGTAAGGTACCAGGTACCTAATCGCGGTCAATATGCAGTTCTCATTATGTGTCTAATGTACTTAATGTAATTAACCGCGAATCATTTAAAACTGATACTAAGAGGAGTTCTTAATGGAATTATAAAATTGATACAATTTAAAACTTATAGACCATTTAAGCAATTACAGTACCATGATGTTTAAAAATTTAAAAAACTTCCGACATAAAGAAACACTCAAAAAAAATCCCTAAACAATATTTCCGACAATGTTTGAGAAAATACATACATTCTCGCGTAAGAGGTTTCGCACGCTTTTTACTATGTCCGTACTTATCGTGTTAGGCATATCCACGACGCGCCAAATTCTTTATTATTATTATTAGGCATGGGCATGACTTGATGTCCTTTGGAATTCAATCTAGTAGGTGTATCGCATCTCTAATACCTAACGATGCTCTAAGCTAAGTACCTACCTATGTCAGCTTAGAAATAATAGCAGAGTCGTAACGTAGTACTTGCAGTAGATTCAAGAGGTGCATTTATGATGTTCTAGTTGGCACCCGAAGCCTTAAAACCCCAAGGGTCCTAATCATTTACATTCTCATGGGCATGATTGATGTTAAAAATGCGATGCAACTAACGTGCATTTAGGACGGAGCAACCGGGAATTGTAAATCCATTAGGTACTGCGTGCGCCAAAATAGAGCCCGCATTCTGGTTACTAAGTACGTACATAGGTACACAATGTATATTTTACCTTTTTCTCCATACCATTATCTTCTAAAGGCGGTTTTAGGTAAGGCGGTGGCAGACCTGGCCGCGGCAACCCATTCGCCGGGTACTCCGGTGAAGGGTCGAAGGCCACATTGACATGTTCCCCGCTCTGAAAAACACAATATGCATTTTTATTAAGTATGTGGTTCTTAGATAGAATATCGGAACCTAATTAGCGACAGTTATCAGTTGGATCACATATATAAATGATCCGTGAAAGTGAATGGTACGAAAGTATCATCTTCATGCTTAGCCGTTGTAAAATTTCCTACTGGTTTCGACGTTCCAACAGAGATCACCGAGGTTGAATCGGAGTTGCAAATTGTTTTAGAGCTATTTATCTCAAAGGTTGCTTTATACGAGTAGTTCGAGATCCGATCAGACAAAACGATCTCTGTCAGAACTTCGAAACTATAAATACCAATTGGTAGTAATTCAAAAGATGTGAAGGAGGTCTTTAAAAAAAAACTCTAAAATAATCATAAATAAATAAAATAAAATAAAATGCGTTTATTTCGGACAACAGAATATTCTTTGAATGAAGCACCGGCTTCATTCAAAGAATATTCCGCTCGCACCGCACCGACTTCATATTTCTGCTGCTTCGTGCTAGGCCATAAAACTTTAGGCTTTAGTTTCTGTTGTCCGAAATAAACGCATTTTATTTTACTTTATTTATTTATCATTATTTTAGAGGATTATTTTACGTTTTTTTTCCTAGGGTTTTTTTTTGAAGGCGGTTTTACTTTTTTGTTAAAAGATTTTTATTTCACAATTTTACGTTGATTTAACATTTTCAGAATTATCCTCCAACTCCTAACCGTTAAGGAGTTGTACCTTCCATCATCAGCTCATCAACATGAGATGATGACTACCGGACGCAAATACTTGAATAGCCTTAGAAAATATATGAAACATATGATACGTGCCTATAAAGTTTGAGGGTTGCCCTCGATTTCCCTGAGATCCCATCATCAGATTATGACTTGGTGACAGTGGGACCACCTCATCAGTATACCCTTTCGAATAATCATTTAACATTTTCAGAATTATCCTCCAACTCCTAACCGCTAAGGAGTTGTACCTTCCATCATCAGCTTATCATCATGAGATGATTACTACCAGACGCAAATACTTGAATAACCTTAGAAAATATATGAAACACATAGTACGTGCCTGTAAAATTTGAGGGTTGCCCTCGATTTCCCTGGGATCCCACTATCAGATCATCACTTGGTGACAATGAGACCACCTCAGGAGTATACCCTTTCGAATAAAAAAAGAATTTTGAAAATCGGTCTACAATTGACGGAGTAATCGATGTACACACATAAAAAATAAAATAAAATACATACAGTGGAACGTAGAACCTCCTCCTTTTTTGAAGTCGGTTAAAAAGAAATAGTTTTGTTGTGTATGCTAGTATGATACATTCAGCGACAAAACTGATGTATGAAAGTTGATGTAGCTTCTTTGTCTTTGAGTTTAGATCTACATGAATATTAAGTAAGTTAGGTAGGTTACGTAGATACGTATAATAGTGGGTTAATACGAAAACGCATGCATGCTGCAATACGGCCGTGAACAAGCGGAAATTAGGTTGTAATAAAAATTATCTGAATCAATAAGTATTTTTTGAATGCACACGATGCCCATTCCATTAAGTACAATTGTTTCACGTGATGTGATTTTATCCAACTTACCAACCATCATTTACCAAATTTTCTCAATAATCGGTGTATACTCGTACCTACACGTATAGGTACGCAGGTATAAACACTTACCTATGACGTGACTGCAATTAAATTACCTACTTTCAAAAACTTTGCAATCGATTCCCTAATTCGTTCAACTCTATTAATTGATAGCAATAAATGTGTGCCTTAATTACTTAAATCATAGCAACGATTGATTCCATGTGATTCATGGTCAGAATAGAAAGGCGAGTGGGTTTTTTCGCGCATTACATCTATGATATGTACTATTACGAAACTCCAGCGCAGGGTCACGTGGACTTGCAAATGTGATATAAGAAGGTAACTTTATATTTATTTTGGATGCAGTCTTGGCAAGGTTGTGACCGTGACTCCGCCCTCAAGTAGTCCGGAAAGTATCAGTAGATAACCCTGTTGAATATTATCTACATTAATTTAAAAACCTTGCAGATAAAGTGAAGTAAAATAAAGAGGAGGTCGTATCGAACAAAGACTGCAGGTTGAATGATCGGTGGGTAGAGTACCTACGGAATTACGATAAAATTTTGTATTGTTTTAATGAAGGATCAAAACGTATTAAGTCAAAACTATTACCACATGGCTCATATTTTAAAGTACCTATACTAATTAGTGATTCTTATCAAACATACGGTAATTAATCTTAACCGAGAACTGATAATTAGCTACAAGCAACTATAACTACGTAAATAATAAAAAATATTCCGACGAATTGAGAACCTCCTCCTTTTTTTGAAGTCGGTTAAAAAAATAGTGTGGCTATACTAATGGTTTGCTAACCAATAGGATTCTGATATAGCTAGAACAGTCCACCTTCTTTTGATTACAGTGAGTTGAGTCACACACCATGGTAAACACTGTAGGTACAAATAATGATGAATATTTAAAAAAAGCGGGCAAGAGCATGTCGGGCCATGCCTAGTATATGTAGGGTTCCGTAACCGTTACTACAAAGAAATGCACTACCGATGTTTAAGGCGTATATTCATCACGCGTCCTTTTGCTGAGAAGCGCAGTTTTACAATAACTCAAAAACGGTATATCCGATCTTGTTGCAAATAATTTTCTTTGAAAGTACTTATTTTTTAAAACATCTCAATATTTCAAATTTCATCAATATACTCTATCTAGTAGTTTTTGAGTTTTTTGCCAAATAAGCTAACATTGCTTAAGAATATGTTTTTCAGTATTTTCTTATTAGATTCCTTGACTCTACATCATTTCTTTTCATAGCATATGGCTCTATGGATATTATAAAGTATGTATGTATATATACCTTCTCTGCTCAAAAATGTCTAGGTATCAAACGCTTATGGGAGTCCGCACATTAATAAAATTGATCCTGGTTAGACATTTGTGAACAGTGTATTAGAGGTATATTGAAGGGTGTGTGAAGGGTACACGGAAAGAACATGTCTAGTCACCTTTGCAACTTTTTGAGTTATAGCGATTTGAAAGTTTAGAACGATGTAATTATCTATATATAGAGAGAAAAAAAAAGTGTAATTTTCGTATGTATACATAATATTGTTTAATTATAAAAAAGCAAGTTACATAAACATTTGTATCTGTAAATGAGTGGTAACTTTAGTGTAGTGGTATGCTCTACATTTTGAAGTATCGAGATTACGACAATCTTTAATATGCTGACTGTAGCAGAAAATTACATCAAACACAAATTAATTTAATACCTTATACGTTTTTGATAGCTAATCATTGTCTTGTTACCGAGTCGCGTCCATATTCAATAGATATTATGTACCTAGTCATATTCAAACTTATCTACTTAATGAAATTGGTAATTCGCGTAATACTTTACTTTGGGTGTATTTTATGTTAATAATTATTATGTTATTTGATTAGATAGGAAGTAAATATATCAGTGCTTGTCTGTTTGTTTCTCACTAACACAAAGGCAACACGCGGGTTAGTGAGCCTACACCTATTTTTCGGAGTGCCTACCTCAGAATACCTACAGAACCAACCAGAAGCCGCATTCAATCATAACCGAAAGCAATTTTCACTCTAAGGACTTAAAAGTCAAAATCTTAACAATTTAAGATTAGTGGTTAAGATTAATGATATTTATTTAATGATATTTTACTTAATGAAAAACAGTTTAATTTTTTAAGGTTCCGTAGCCAAAATGGCAAAAACGGAACCCTTATACTTAGTTTCGCCATATTCTTCTGTCTCTCTGTCCGTCCGTTAGCCTGTCCGCGACTTAGCTCAAAGACTATTGGTACCTAAGTACTAGAAAGCTGTAATTTCGCATGGATATACATATTAATTAGGCTGACAAAGTGGTACTTACAACAAAATCTTGAGAATTTTTTTTTGGGATAGGTACCTCCCCTACAAGTAAAGTGGAGATGATGTTTTTTTTTCTCGTCTAAAAATATTGGGGGTGTTCGAAGGTAATTTTACAATTGAGGGATTCGTTTGCGAAATATATAGCTTTTAAGTGCTCATTTTTAACCGACTTCATAAAAAGGAGGAGGTTCTCAATTCGTCTGAATATTTTTTTTTGTTAGTCAAGTGTACCCCCCCCCCTCCCCCCCCCAAAGTCAGAGCCATATGCACTTAGTGATTTTAAAAGGAAAACTATCACATAGTAAGTAATTAGGCTTTACAGGTCTGTACGAGTTGATGTTTATCTATGTCAATGTCAGTAACCGATATAAAATGACCACACAGTGCGTACGATTTTGCTTGGGAGCTAACACTTTAAAACACTCGGGCAAAAGCGGAAAAAGAAAAAGTCTTCGAGACTCGATTCTCGATAAAGACGAACTATTTACATACCTACTTTGTACGGAGCCCTCGGCGCGCAAGTCTGACTCGCACTTGGCCGGTTTTTATAAACCCAACGGCATTTCTGCATTGTAAGAATTAATTAATATTATGCTGCGTGCACGGAGATGACAACTTAAGTATAGTTATAGTTGCTTCAGTTTTAGGCGCACTCGGGGGTTCGGCTGTTCTGTACGACAAATTTTGTTTCTAGGTACCAATATTACAAGTGTGAAAGTGAGTTTTCCTGTCTGTCTATACCGAGTGTAAAATCCAAATGGGTCAGTATGGAGAAGTCGGAAACTATGAGAGATAGCGAGATCTGTTCTTAGGAACCATGACGTCGATTTTAGATTTAATAAACAGAATAGAAAACATTTTAACACATATGCACCCCATAAAAATACGAAATGCAATCTTGCGATCGTTACCCAAAAGAATTAATCTTTGCATTCAACAGAATGGCTACCATTTTGAACATTTACTTAAATAAATGTATGAGAGTTAATAAAAAAGTTTGAATGTAATTATTATTAAATCTAAAATCGACGTCATGGTTCCTAAGAACAGATCTCGCTATCTCTCATAGTTTACGACTTCTCCATACTGACCCATTTTAATTGTACACCCGGTATATCATTACTGTCGGTTTCGGGTTTGGTATGATTTGACAGCCAATAGTATCTAAGTCCATACATAGTTATTTATCGTTTCGATTTATGGGTGTTAATCGGTAGGTATGCACAGATGAATCTGTCCTTCCCTTAAAGATGCAAAATTTAATGTTAGATGTAAAAATGAGCACAAATCGATTTTTATTTCTTAATCAAGTAGGTAATCTTAACGATGATCATTGAACTGCTGAGTAGCGGCCTTAAATGCTGCCGTAAGAATTCGCAAGCTTATGTGGATGCCGCGGATAATACGGCTGACCATTATTATGACATTGGTAGCATGTTGAAAAACACTCCATATGAACAAAATCCCAAACCCACAATTTGTTTGAATTACCGGAAAGACTTTGATAAGATCGCGTATTTTAATTTAATAAATAATTAATTGCAACCGTCGAACCGATTCGAGTCCAAAGCACGCCACGCAAAAGACAAAGTTTCTTGAGAGTTATTAAAACAAGCATTCGGAATGAAAGCGGTTGTCTATGAGTACTTATGTCTTTATCTAGCCAAATTAGGTAGGTATATTTCATGAGCAATAACCGCGATAAACACTATATTGGATAACAATTCACGTGTATCGTGAAAACCCCTGAGTAGGTATCTATGTTATTTTTTTGGGCTTCTGCTATGTCACGTTTTCAATTAGGTACGATAAGTACATCTCTGAAGTTTGAATAAAAATCCTTTGGATTTGCGAGGTTTCTAACTCGACTCTACCGTACAGTCCATGACCACTCACTACTCGTTAGAATTTGGATATACTTAATGTAGCCAAATATTATAGTGACGTTGAATATAATTACGTATTGCGTATTGCGACTAGAAGTCACATAAGTATTATTGGTTATATTGGGACAATGCGCAACACACGTTGGGCGCCATTTACAGTAGAGTGGTGTTGAGGCGAAGTCAATTTCCGAACTTAGGTGTTACTCACCATCATCGCCAGCCTTTTTACGTCCCACTGCTGGGCACAGGCCTCCTCTCAGAATGAGAGGGCTTGGGCTATATACTGAGTTCCCACGCAGGCCCAAGACAACGCAACGCATAAGGGTGGTGTCACTTATTACTTAAAAATGTTCTGGTGGTAAATAAATATGACAGACTTGTAAGCGATCAGCCCCACCCCCAAAGGGGAGGGGGGGGGGGGGGGGGTTCTGCATTGCATTTGAAATGTTTGTTAACAATTTCCTAGTATCATTATATATTTAGTAATAATAGGATTCATGACATCTGTAATTTTCATGAAAAATGGAAGCTGATATGAAAATTCATAATTATGCGGCTGTTCTTTTTGAGGTACAAAATATATTCGGCTTGTTCAGTGCTGGACCTAAATGGTAATAACACGTCGTACGGAATGTGGAAGATAATACGGAGCTAATCAAATTAATAATGATTATCTAGCGATTATTACGCCTATGTCCGTGCGCTGATGATTAAAACTGCACGTGAATTAATTTTAAAAATAAATACAACACGTTTTTTTTATCCACAGTAACAGGAACGACAGTTATTTACCAATTATTCAAATGCATAATGAAAATGATAGAGCTTTTTAAGCTGCAGTAAATTACAACTTGATTGCAAAACGTGAAGCTAAGGCTTGTTTCAATTGTTATTAGGCATACACAAATCCTTATGTACCGAAACTTTAAAAATAAACACGGAAACGAATGAGAATAATGTGGATGAAAGATTTTTACAACACCTGTGAGACATTGAGACACCACAACACGTCTGACATAAACAACTTCTCACCATTTTCTTTCACTTTGTCACTTATCGTATATTTGTTTACGAGCGCGGAACAAGCGCGGCGCGGTGGTCGCTTCAAGCAACGCACTCCGATGGCAAGTGAGTGGGAGCGCGACTTCTTTCTCGGTTTTATATAAATATATCAGCGTCGAAGGATCGCTTATTGTAATCTACTGCATGCCGTTCACCCGAATCACCCACGTGCTGACTGTGGCCGCGAGCCCACCGCTGAACAAGGTGCCTTTGGTTTGTTTGGAAAGTGAATAATGGAAACCCATGCCTTTGTGATACTGATACTGCGACGGGCCTTGATGACTGATGACGTGATGACACAGGTCTGTTTACTCAATAACTAATCTAATCAGTGCAGAAATAAGGGATGGACATGATACGGAAATAAATTGACAATTATGCATACTTACGTAATTAAAGGCAATTTTTATTTTTGGTTGTTTTTGGCCATTTTTTTAAAGGTATGCAATAGTACATAATGATACGAGTGTCCTAAGATGGCCAATTACTTATTAGGTATTTGTTCACAAAAGTGTTCTTTGTTTAATAACAAAGTTTGTTATACATGTTTGTTTGGCCATCGCCTAATGTCGTGAAAAGGCTTCGCTGACATTCAAAAAAATATTGTAAAAAGCGCGAGTGCGATAATAAAGAAAAAAAAAACAGACACCGTGCAAGAGAAACTTAAATACCGTGCATTAAGACTAAACTTACGAGTAACCGTGTTGAAATAGTACATTATGTATTAAGAGCGGTAGGTAAGGAATCACGAACGAGGCTCTAGTAGAAGAGGGCTCAGGCTTTCTGAGCCGAGGTTCAAATTCCCGTACCGTCCTTGAAACATACAATGTTTTTCACCACATTTGCGAGGAAACATAGCGCGCTATTGCACGCCATTACAGGGTTTTGGGCGGTAAGGTAAATATAACAGCCAAGTTAGCTTGCATATTATGACCCTCGTTACGTGCAAATGTAAGAAAAAATACTGAATCGAAAGATTTAAAATTTGGTTGAATAAATAAACATACAAGATACTTTTAAAATTACTTCCTGTCTTTTATCGCATCCTGAGTCACACGTGAAGTGTTTTCTTTCATACGGAGATTATCCTCATGGTGTTATGTACCTACTCAATACAATATATGTAATTACATGTAATTAGTTTCTAGTTAATCATTATACACAGTCAAAAATAAAGCCATAAAAATACTAATCAAATAACCCAACACCCTTTTTTTATCGGAGTGGAAACTCGTTATGAGTACCACCAGACCTGGCAAATGTCGGATGAATAACCCACCCCTGACCGTTCCCGGCTCAAAGATGCCCATCATGTCACACTCGCTGCATTATCGCGCTGAATGACGATGGCCAACCTTTGCACCAAGAACGAACCGGAGCGGGAGTCACCAGAGACATTCATGAGCCTACAACCCAATTCCCGCACAAAACCCTTTGCATCCGTACCCTAACTGCCCAAGGTCTACACAGCTATAGGAACAAAATGGTAAAGTTGCTCCAAGGCTGCGTACTAGTCTCTTCTTTGCACTGGCGTCCTCCGCGGCTGCAGAACCGGTAGTAGTAGTAGGTAGACATTTTGAGAATTGTACATTTCAGGCCTTTATTAGGCCTGAAATATGTTTTCCTTTGTTTAAATATGTTTTTCGAATCATTCGTTTTTAGGGTTCCGTACCTCAAAAGGAAAAAAAACTGAACCCTTATAGAATCACTCTGTTGTCCGTCTGTCTGTCTATCTGCCTGTCTGTCTGTCTGTCAAGATCCTTTTTCTCTGGAACGCGTGGAGGTAGTACGCTGAAATTAATATCAAATACTCAAGCCTGCGGTCCCTTGAAGCTGTGAAAAAATTAACCTTTTAAATCAACGCAATAAAAAGATACAGTTATTAAAAAGGCTATTTCCATACAAATTGCCGAAATCCTAAAACCTAAAGGGTACTTCCAGTTGTCCTAGAAACTTGAAATTCGGTATGAAGGTAGCTCTTATAACACAACCACTCAGAAAATTATCAAAACCTTAAATTTTTATGTCTGTCTGTATATTTCGCAGAGTAATATAAATTGACCCCACACTGCGTACATTTTGCTTAAGAGCAGGGCTCTGCTAACACTGGACAACTTAAAACACCGGGTTAAAGCGTTAAAATCTTTCTACCGAACTCTCGTGCGTGAGTTCGACTCGCACTTGGCCGGTTTATTTTAAAGAAAAGAGAATAAACGAAAATGTTCAAAATTAACCGATTCTAGTGAAATTTTGTGATCAGGTTCGATTGTTCGGTTGTTTACCTACTGTGCCCTAAGCACGACTTATCGAATCCTGCGTCACGTAAAATCGAATAGTAAACTATAACGAGTTTGTAGGAGGTTTGGAACAGCGCCCGCCCGTGAGCGTATTTGGAACTAAAATTTAGTATGAGATTTATCGATCTCGATATGATAACCGTAACGTAACGCAGGATTCGACAAGTTGTGCTTAGGGCACTGATGTCAAAATAAAATCATTTTACATTTTCACTTATCAAGCTTCCGAAAATACATACTCATAAAAAAGTGATGCCTCATGCACTTATTACTGCAATTAAAACGATTTTTAATTTTACAAAAACTAATAAAAGGAGGCAGTTTGATCACTGAAGATTATGACGTCATAGTTCTTATTTCTATACAAATTTCATACTAACGGATCGTTTTGACATTTCATAAAAATTTGACTAAGAGGAAACAACCCTATTAAATAGGTACTTGATAGGTACTTAGATTTTTTTGTCGATTCGTTTTTTTTTATTAAAAAAAACTAAAAATATTCAAAAATGAGCTCATGTGAGAAATGAGAACAGTGTAATAAATAAAAACAACAGTATTTCAAAATTATCCGTGTATTCGTAGAAGCCATACTTTTCAAAAAACGACGAACATTAGCGTTTATCATATTATAATATAATCATGACTGTCTAACAATTAAAGTAAACACTAAAATAGATTAAACAATACACCATTACAAGAATAATAAACACCATGAGATCAAATACACTATGATTGTATAGTAGCTTTAGATAGTTTAGATATATTGGAGCGGTAAGGCGATTTAATATATCAGCAGTACTTATATCACCCACGCTCCAGTATCCCTGAGGATAGGTTCGTGCCATATATTAGCACATTTAGGTAGGTATAAGCATTAGCATCATTTGACGCTGACTGTACCAGTACGCAGGACGGCTTGCCTTTTTGTAATCGCTGCCTCTTTAATTATATTTTTTTAGTTTATATGCAAATTTTAGTTATAGCAATAAAGTCCTGGCAGCTTGGCTAATCGTAAAAGTGACTTCACATTGTTATAATTATAAATAGCATCATCTAACTATATTTAATTGTTAATGAAAAATAAAGTTGAATAATTACTGTTGGAACAGCCTTGAGGCACTAGCATGGTCTTGGAACCCTGAGCTGAGCTACGTGCAACCGTGTCTGCTCAGTTTAGTCAGTATAGATAAATCAATATTATAAGAAAAGCCTATAGGAGAGGATTGCTTAATATGACCGATCTTCAAAATAATATGCTATAAAATGGATAAGGTTTAAAAATTTTGACAATCTTTTCACACCCTTCTATTATGGTTTCTCTTTATCTTGGTTTACCTATGTGATGCTACTGTCATTATTCCATATTTCGCGGACTTATTATAGGGTACAGGCTTTAGCTGCCAAGCTTTAATAAACACGCAGCCAGACTAGTAAGGACAGACGGAGCTGCCTTCCTAAAGCCGGCACTTCGGACTTGCCGAAGTATCTGAGTGTTGTACGGCTCGAGACTTTGCATCAGCAGCGTATCCATTGCCGCATATGCTTCGTGAACGACGCGCTGTTAAACACAAAACAGTCAATCGTTATGGTAAATCGAATGTTATTCAATGGAATGTCGACATCAAGATAGATCTCGATGACCACCAGAATCGGGGCTTCAGAAGTTCAATGTAGGTACTTAATTGTCAGGGTTTTTATATTAATAATAAAAATAGCGCCCTCACGGCATACCTCACGAAATATATTGGTTCGGTTTTAATAATTTAGGTAACACTTATAGGTATCCGCAACTTAACAGTTCAACAGAAGACCTTATTTATGTGACGACGATGGACAGCTGGGTGTTTTTAGGATTCCGTAGCCAAAATGGCAAAAACGGAAATCTTATAGTTTTGTCATGTCCGTCTGTCCGTCCGTTCGTTATATTACGTCAAGGCATTTTACTCAAAAACTACAAGATCTATACCTATTGATGGAATTTGGAGTACAGGTGTCTAGTATAGAAGCCGCTAGTTAAAGTTAGTTCGGTAGTTAAATTACAAAAATAAATATTTCTGGTAGGGGCACTCCATATATACCTATATGGAACAACAGTTTAATTTTTTTTTTGATTTTGATATACCTAATCGCTCCGAAAAAGGCGATGAAATGGAAAGGTAACGATTAATAAATACTTTCAACGAAATGTATTTGCAACATGATCGCAATCGTTTCGTTTTCAACCGACTTAAAAAAAAGGAGGAGGTTCTCAACTCGTCGGAATATTTGTTTTCCCCTCACTACCTCGGAAAGCCGTCATTTATCCTTTAAAACAAGCGGGTAAAACGCATTTTATCCACTAGTGGGGAAAGTAATTTGACCTTGGAGTGGGGCATGTTTAAGTAGCTTTTAACAGATAACAAAACGTAAACGCTCATAATAATAGTTCGTTCGATATTAATTATCATTAAATAAATAGTAACTTATTTGAGAATTTAATAAAAAATATCAAATTTAGCTTAATTGAATGATTTTAAGTCATTAACCTTAAAATTCTATAAGAAACATTTGTTTTTTTTTATAATGATGTTGAAGAATATAATTCTGAACGCACAAGATGAGTCGATGCAATTTCAAAACGCATCGTCAGAAATGTCAACATTGTCAACAAAAATTTTCTCACCGACTCCGACTCACGAAAAATTGATGAAGATTTATTTTGCATTTTGTGCATTTCTTTTTCGTAACTGTTACGGAACCCTACACTAGGCATGGTCCGACATCTCTTGCCCAGTTTTAATTTTTCCAGCTCACTCACAAGACAAAACATCAGGTTAAAAGCTTGTAATAAAAAAAATTAGGTTTCTATGCAACTTGCGATCATAATCTAATCCACCTATCATAAGTAATCAGCGTTATTGTTTTAATATACTGTACAAACACAAAATGCGGAAGTACTGTCAGTTTGTTACCTCTTCACGGCAAACCGCTGAACCGATGTTAACAAATTTTGCAAAGAGATGATTTCAACATCTGAGGATATTGAATAAAATATCCCGCACGATAACTATAAAAAAAATCTTTAGAAGCAAAGCAGCCGGTGACACCTATATATAGTTACTATTTCTTAGGGTTCCGTACCTCAAAAGGAAAAAAACGGAACCCTTATAGGATCACTTCGTTGGCCGTCCGTCTGTCTGTCTGTCTGTCTGTCAAGATATTTTTTCTCTGGAACGCGTGGAGTGGAGGTAGCATATGCTGAAATTAATATCAAATACTCAAGCCTGCGGTCCCTTGAAGCTGTGAAAAATTCAACCTTCTAAGTCAACGGAATCAAAAGATACAGTCATTAAAAAGGCTATTTCCATACAAATTGCCGATATCCGAAAACCTAAGGGTACTTCTAGTTGTCTTAGAAACTTGAAATTTGGTATGAAGATAGCTCTTATAGCACAACCACTCAGAAAAGTTTCAAAATCTTAAAATTTTATGTCTGTCTGTAGATTTCGCAGACCAATATAAATTGATCCCACACTGCGTACATTTTGCTTAGGAGCAGGGCTCTGCTAACACTGGACTTATTAAAACACTGGGGAAAAGCGTTAAAATCTTTCTACGGAACCCTCGTGCGCGAGTCCGACTCGCACTTAGCCGGTTTTTATTGTTATTCTATATACTTATATGCTCTAGAATTTAACGAGTTCTAAATATTTGAAAGACAGAGGTACGGTTTTACAACAGTCTTCTCTTTTTTCCTTTGCTAAGTACGAAAGCCTAATAAAACACCAGAGAATCTTGGTACCTCCGTTGTGACTCTTGGGTTATTCACGTCCGTCGGTCGAAACATCATGACTGAGTACGTATTGTCGATTCCTAAGTGGCCGTCCACCCAGTCCTCTATTCCACCAGCATACAGTGCTGCAATAAGGAAAATATGACACATAAAACTGCGACTCAACTGTGCTAAGCTACAAACTAGCAATTACTGAAGGTAATTTACATGTGAATACTTAAACATTCACGTAAGTTAGGTATAAGTAAGTAGGCAGATTTCCTGTGTGATATTGACGATACGTTCCGGCGTTCATTTAGACTTCAATTAGGTACTTACTGATGAAAATATACCTAAGAGAGTCACTATCATGATGTATATAATAAAGCAAGTGGTGCGATGCCTCGCTGACGTGTGTGGGCGTAGAGTGGTATATATTGGCATTACTTATTAGCACTGGTGAAAAGGAAACTGTCAATTCTGAGTAAATGTTTTATTTATGACTCTTATATCCTTACGTAGAAACTCCGAAGTTTGACCGGCCACGTAAGGACGGCCGCTGATGCTGTAGGCAGCGGAGGCCGCCCTAGATGCTCTCTGCCTCTGTTAAATAAATAAAAAACTTAATTTTTGGTCCTAGTTGTGAACGTTGTCCACCGCCTAAATCATCACTGAACGCCGCGTAAGGACTCTTACTATTGGTTACTACCGAAATGTACTATAGGGTGGCCCGTCCTAGGCCCTTTAAAATATGCTCGAATTAGGTAGGTACCTAACCTATTGAGTACAACCGCGTGGCTATTGTTGACGTAGATCGATGTAAATCATTGTATCGTTTGTTTCTATTCACGACGCGTTGACTTAGAGTCGTATTTTGTCCGACTTTTGTTTATTTCTACAATATGGACGCGAGTCTGGATTGTTTAATTTTAGATTCGAATTAGTTAAGTATTTTCTATTGATAAAAAGTAATTTTATAATCTTTATATATACCTATAGGTAACTACACTACACTGATATCTACGCATAACCAGATAAAAGCGATTACATATATATAATTATGCGTAAAAGAAAATGAAATCTAGATACGCACAAAAAACCTCAGAAAAAAAAACGTTAAATAATCCTCTAAAGCCAAAAGTTTTATGGCCTAGCACTAAGTAGCAGGAATATGAAGTCGGTGCGGTGCGAGCGGAATATTCTTTGAATGAAGCACCGACTTCATATTTCTGCTACTTAGTGCTAGGCCATAAAACTTTAGGCTTTAGAGGATTATTTTGCGTTTTTTTTTCTGAGATTTTTTGAAGGCGGTTTTACTTTTTTGTTAAAAGATTTTTATTTCACAATTTTATGTTGATTTTACATTTTCAGAATATCCTCCAACTCCTAACCGCTAAGGAGTTGTACCTTCCATCATCAGCTCATCAACATGAGGTGATGACTACCGGACGCAAATACTTGAATAGCCTTATAAAATACATAAAACACATAATACGTGCCTATAAAATTTGAGGGTTGCCCTCGATTTCCCTGGGATCCCATCATCAGAGCATGACTTGGTGACAGTGGGACCACCTCAAGAGTCGAATAAAAAAATATTTTCAAAATCGGCCTACAATTGACGGAGTAATCGATGTACACATAAAAAAAAACATAACTACAGTGGAACGTAACGTAGAACCTCCTCCTTTTTTCAAGTCGGTTAAAAATGACTAATATGCTTTAGAACACAAATGCTGCTTAGTGTACTCGTAGTTAATTTTGGTAACACTCGTATACGACACTCAACTAATCCAAACATCCAAGTACCTACTATGTCATACAACCTTAAGGAAAAACCGGCCAAGTGCGAGTCGGCCATGCGAACCGAGGGTTCCGTACAAATTTGTAAGTATGTAAATATTTCATCTATCACGTGAATCGAGTCTCGAAGATTTTTTCTACTTTTCTCAGGGGTAATTTTATATCGGTCATTGACATTATACAGACATATTTAAATTGTATTGATTTTGGAAGATGTTTCAAATTTGCAACTCATAACGATATCGAATCTGATGTCGTAATAAAATTACGTTACTAAAATTTTCATAGTAAAACTGACTGTCGTAATGCTGCTCATTTCATTACATTACCTACGGTTTCTGAACGCATTATAAAAGGACTTGTTATGATAATGTGTGTAGATGAAGTACTATATTTCGTTGACGCGAATCAGTGTATATATATCTACTACACTTTACTTAGTAGGTACCGAAATGTAATGCGATGTCACAGTTTTTACGTTATTTTTATTTTTGTGTCTAAACTGAAAGACGGTGAAGGAAGAATGCGGATCACCTGAGTCTTAAGAATTCTATAATACCTACTGCAACATTTTAAACTTACAAAAACGTGATCGAAGGCACGTTTCTTTTTCGTATGCGAGTATGGATACATCACTCCCTGAAAGAGAAAATTAGTCATGCTTAATTTATGAATGACAAACCTATATTCTATAGGTATCTCAATAAAGATCTAGTAGGTACTTAGGTACGATTTTGTAACAATGAGACTAACTTTAGATGATTAATTCATTATTTTTACCACAATTCAGAGAAACAGGTAAAAAAACTAATAAATAATCTAGATCAAAGGTAATGATTTCTTTTAGTTTCTCCGTCCCATATGTCACATAAAATGAGACTCATGAACGACCGACAATTCTAGGCTGCCAGTCATAACTCATAACAGAGCAGCGGAGAGGTAAATGTGTATTATGTTTTACGAGAACATCTCCCTCCTTGAAGGCGATAAAAGTGTGTAGCGGCGAGCCCTGGACGTGCAAGAAGTGGGTGATGGCAGCTGTTTCCAGCTCGCTGAGCTGCCGTGGTCCTGCGTACAGGTCCCCGCAGGCGTGCTCTGAACGGCGTTCTTCCGCTGTCCAAATAAAATTGTACATCATCAGAACGATCCAGCGCAAATGACATAAGGAACAGGACTAAAATGAAGTAGAAATCGGTGCCACATTTTTTATACAGTCGATAAATTTGGCGATGTACCCAGTCGTAGATAAAATTTCTACATAGTTATTTAATCGTTATCAATAGTGATAAATATAGTCTATAAAAAGTGGGTGTAAGTAAACTTATAGTGGATATACATACATCTGGTAGTTTTAATTCATCGATAAATTTAATTTATCGACCTCGTTGCAGATAAAATTTCTACAGTTATTTTATCGTTATTAATGGAGACACATTTTGTCTATAAAAAGTTGGTATAAACTTTTATTGCTACTGAGTGGATGCATTTCATCGCACCCAATGCAAATTAATTTGTGATTCTGTTCTGTAATCGCATTTTTAATGCAACAGACTAAAATAAAATTGATGTCCTTATTAACCTATTTCATTAGATATATACAATCTATTCTCCTTCTATGTTAATTGCCAGATCACAATATATCCAAATAAAGTTTATACCCACTTTTTTAGACTATATTACAATACGATAAAATGATTATAAATCTATAAATTTTATCTACGACGACATCGACAAATTTGTCGACTGCATAAAAAATATAACCCTGATTTCGACTCCATTAGTCCTATCCTTATGTCATTTGCAATGATTGTCCGATCCCTAATCATCAGTTACTTAACACTCAGTGGTATTTCAGTAATTCAACCACGATTCATCGGTCAAGTAGAGGCGGAAATTATGTTGTAATCATGAAAAACATGTTCGTATTGATTGAATCAGGCGTTACTTTGCGGCTAGGTCCATAAGTATAATTTTCAACACACTTGTTCGTAAATTGGATCTTATTACATAGTATTAAAGGTCATAATCAGGGTTAGGAATTTTGTGGCATTTTGGGACAGGTAATGCAGTGGAGCCGTTGTTGTATACTTTTTGAAATTGAATGAATGACTGAATGGAAAAACCTAGTACAACTTTATTAATTCCATAATATAATTTTACGACTAAAACGTTTTCCACTTTTAAAAGCCATCAATCATCCGATCATTTCATCAAATATTTTACCTTTGTTGTTGACTAAAAAGTCCTTTCAAATAACTTAAATCTCTATGACGTTTTTATTTTGACAATTTAGACATCTCGCATAAATCGTACTTTCATTAATATTTCGGAAGCAACATTTAATTTACGAATTGTCATCGACGTGATTTTAACGAAATAAAAATGGATTTTCCTCAAGTTTCCGCAATTCTGCGGTGGATAGAACCATATGAAGAACTTGTATATAGTGAAGAAAGCAATACTATATATTGTTCAGCTTGTGCAGTACGTCTAACTCAGGTGAAAAAATATAACGTAATGAAACTCGTAAACACCAAATGAACTGTGGCGACAAACCTGACTTTGTACATGACTTGTGCATATTTCTCATTGCGTGTAATATTCCTTGGAATAGGGTAAATCATCCGGAGTTTCGAAAGTTTTTTGAGAAATACCTCTGCTGTAAATGTACAAATTATTGAAAGCTTCCAGAGCAAAGCATTTTGAAAAAATCTATTTGGAGAAAAATTACACGGCAATAATTAATAAAATAATATTTACATTCTCAGATAGTAATTTATGGCTCACTGTAGACGAAACTGTTGACGCTATAGGTAATTGTGTCGTAAACGTAATTGTGAAATCTTTGGAAGACACTTTACAAAGACCGTTTTTGTTAGCATGTAAAGTTGTGACTCTAGTAAATGCTAATACAATTGCTTCTGTGGTTGACGAAAGCTTAATTTTTTTATGGAAAGAGAACTACACAGAAAATATCAATAAATTTCTGATATTCTGCACGGACAGCGCTGCGTACATGATTGCCGCTGGTAAAGAAAACATATACAAATGTTAAACACGTTACTTGTTTAGCTCATGGTCTACATATAGTCGCGGAGCAAATTCGATCTGCATACAGTTTGGTAAATTCTTTAATTTCAAATATCAAGAAAATATTTCTGAAATCGCCGCACCGCGTCCGATTTTTTAAAGAGCATGCTCCAAATATTCCATTGCCACCGGAACCGGTAATTACTAGATGGGGCACGTGGTTAGAAGCTAGTTTTTACTATGCTACCTAAAAGAAGAAGGTATAAGAAACGTTGTGATGCAGTTAAATTGTAGAGATGCTATTGCTATCAGAAAAGCTCAAGCTTTATTTGACAACGAAAACTTGAAAACTGAGTTAAACTTTATACAACATTGCTACAAAATAATACCAGAGTCAATAAAACAATTAGAATGTACAAATATTTCGATAGATGAAAGTTTCCTAATAATTGACATTGTAACCTGTACACTGAACTCGCACGGAACTGAAACTGTGCGAAATAAGCTTGGACATGTATTGAATAGAAGTCCAGACTTTGACATGGTAGAATTCGGAAATCATGCTCAGATTCTGAAGCATGCTACGTTAACTTCGGTGGATGTTGAGCGATCGTTTTCAGCACATATATGGATTTACAATAAGTTAAGAAACCGCTTTACTCCAGAAAATATGGAACAAATTGCAATAGTACATGCGTTTTACAATCTTAACAACCGTTTAACATCAGATCAAGAAAACGTGGAAGATTTTGAAAATATAATTCCAATTGCGACTTGTTCAAAATCTAAATAAAAAGTTATATAGTAGATTCCTGCCGGAATATACAAGGTAATGTTTTTATCAGTGCTCAAATTTTAACATAATGTGACTTTGTATCGTTAATACAATATTAATATTTAATATTAATATTAATATCAATTATGTTAATATTTTTCTTGCAAATTGTAATCCTACTTGTACTTATCTAATATCGTTAAGTTTGTGAAATCATTGAATCGGCAATATCTTTAATATTTTTTTAAGCTAGAGTAAAAATGTATTAGCAATAGCGAAGCAAATATTAAAATTTGTGCACTTGTCAAAAATTTACCCTGCACTGCATATAAGGGAAACTGCCAGAGCAAAATAGAGTACTCCGATATTTACTTATGTTGAGGAACAAGTTTTGTATCAACACTGACATTTTAATTTTTGTATTGCAACAAGCCATGAACAGTGCTACAAGTTTTGTTTTCCGTTTTAATTTTCGTGCGAGTGCATTCATTTTGTCCATCACTGTAGGTATGTAAGACAGTTCATAATGTGAACAACTTAAACAACAACATTTTTTTAATTTATTTTTTAAGAGTCAATCATGAAAGTATATATAATAACGACTCCACTATACTCTGTTCTTCATTTGCCACCAAACATCCCAACTCTAGTCATAATACAACTTATAACGCACGCTGGTTTTTTACTTTATAATTACCGCACTCGTGTTTTTACATTATATATATATTTTTAAATCTCAGCCAAGTCTTTTCCCGCCTAAAAGTAATGAACAAATTATTGGGCGTAAATAAAATATTTTTGATTAAGGTGACTCAAAATTGTTTAATTTAAGTCAATTTTCTTTTTTTATTTACGAATTAACGTTTATTTGCTTATTTAAAACACCATTTTGTAGTTTATCATACATATTTTAAATATTAGGTTGTATGGCGGTTTGGTCTGTGACTTTATATGAAGCATTACAAAACATATCGCGCGGAACAAGCGCGAAAAATAGAAAAAAATAATAATGCTGTGCTGTCGTCTTTCTTGTATTTGTTTGTAGTACCTAGTACAGATGCATTATGTTTATAACTTTGAAAACTGTAGTTTTAATTATTGATAAAGATCTGAATGTAGAATCTAGAAATACCTACTAAGTGAAGACAAAATGCAATTGATGTTTTAAAGTGAATTACTGTGTCATCTAAATCAAAACAGAAATACATGTTAACCGATAAACTAAAACTAAAAGTTTTATATAATGAAAGAACAGTAAAAATAACCAATCAAGTAAGTATTAAACGTTTTCTGAAAATGTGTTTAAAGCCAGCTTATTGAACTAACTATCGTAATCACGCAATATTACAATTAGTTACTTAATTGTATTTATTTTCTGAACTTGTCCTCCTAAAGAATGTATTGTGGCCAAGTAACACCGCGGAGCCCCCACAAACTCTTTGCGGAGCCCCAGGGCTCTACGGAGCACACTTTGAGTAAGGCTACTAGGCAATTAAACTGGCTAACACGTACAAGTATAGTTCGTTGTGGTGAATAATACTTGGATATACTCGATTTTGCAAAGCATTGTACGGACTAAAACTGGCACCGACATCAAAACATATTCACGTTTAACTGTGATCCTAAAGAAATACTCGGACGTTTATCACATCAACAAATCCAAGGTGCCATCACCAAAGACATTCAGACATTGGAAAGTTCTCAAAGGAAGCTCCGAATAACCAATAGCTACTAACATAGTTTAGTTGAATACTTAGTTAACTTTTGCCATTTTTTTTTCTCGCAAGTGTGTTGAAAAACGTCGTATGAAACGCGTGAGCATTTAGTCATTACACTCCTCGGCTATATTAAAGCCTTCGCTTCGCTCAGGCTTCAAACCCGCCTCGACTGTAATGACCAATTTAACACACTTGTATCATAATGTACTATTATAAAATAAAAATAATAATTTGATCACCCGCGACCACACGTGTACTGCGTCTATGACAAACGTTTGTTTTCATGCATCACCTCCACCTCCACGATCACACAAATCAATCCATGTGACAATAGATCCAACTACTTATCACCACCACGACTAGGTGGGTGCACTATATACGCTGACGCGTTTCAAGCTCTGTGTGAGCCTATTCTCAAAGCACCAAAACCACCGTTTAACGTGCTACCGGTTAAGTATTCCAAATAGTCGAAGGTTTTGAGTAGAATAATAACCGGTATCACGTTGTACAGTCAGCAACGAAAGTCCATGAACACATCCAAATTTTCAAAACACCTGCACACTATTAAGGTTCATATGTAACTGAACAGGCTGTTGTACAAATCTCTGTAGACATTTGGGAATACCAAAAGTCGATGTACATTATTTTTACAAAAGTTGCTGAACATATTTAATTACATAATTAGCCTGATCTGTAAAATATCACAATTTGCTGAACACGTCTGAATACATAAATCCACTGATATGTATACTACTCAAAAGTCGCTGAACATTTTAGTACAGACAAGGTCATAAATATCTGTAAGTATGTACAATCGCACATAAATAGTCGACAGGTAGAAAAATATTTTCGATCCTACAGTCCGATGGATACGCATTTCTGAGAACACGATATCTAGGAAATAAATTAAAAAAAAAACTTTTGAAATTATGTTATAGACGTAAGTAGGTAGATATCAATAATTGAATTCAGTCGTGTTGTTATCAAATATTTCAGTGGGTACAAATTGGAGCTATAGGAAAGATCTACAAGTAAAATCGCGAGAAATCCTTGTATGGTATGAAGTAAAACTATCAAATTGAAAATTTATAAAACTGACTCCTACAATCCTGAATAGGGCCACCACCACCCCTTGGAGTGTAACTTATCCATTAAAAAAAAGAATTTGTAAAATCTATTCATAAATGACGTGAAACACAATTGAATTGAGAACCTCCTCTTTTTGAAGTCGGTTAAAATCTAAATCCTGTCCAGCAACTTTTGGAAATATACTGTCCAGCCACTTTTGGAATTTTACTGTCCAGCCACTTTTGGAAATATACTGTCCAGCAACTTTTGGAATTTTACTGTCCAGCAACTTTTGGAAATATACTGTCCAGCCACTTTTGGAATTTTACTGTCCAGCCACTTTTGGAAATATACTGTCCAGCCACTTTTGGAATTTTACTGTCCAGCCACTTTTGGAAATATACTGTCCAGCCACTTTTGGAAATATACTGTCCAGCCACTTTTGAAAATATACTGTCCAGCCACTTTTGGAAATATACTGTCCAGCCACTTTTGGAATTTTACTTTCCAGCCACTTTTGGAAATATACTGTCCAGCCACTTTTGGAAATATACTGTCCAGCCACTTTTGGAAGTTTACTGTCCAGCAACTTTTGGAAATATACTGTCCAGCCACTTTTGGAAGTTAACTATCCAGCCACTTTTGGAAATATACTGTATAGCTACTTTTGGAAACTTATAATGTAAATGGAATTTTGTTTGTAACTATGATCAGTAACTTATGTACAATTCATGTGTCTAGTATCTTTTGTAACGTTATTTTGTTCGGCAAGTTTCGTTGCTGACTGTACCTACTCGTATTACTTAAGCATCATCAAAACTCTGCGTCAGTCGTCATCGCGGTATCCTCAGGTTGTCCTACAATTTATGCTAATTTCTGAGCGATTATTTCCGAAAATACTTATTTAAGTACTTATTCACTTAATAATAAAAAAACTCTTTTTGCCTTTTGGGCTACGAAAGGAGTGGATTATAAAATTATGCATTCTAAGTATTGACAACAAGACCATTCAAAGTTCTTAATAAAATATACGATCACTTTTAGATACAAAACGTAACATACTAATGAAATATCTTACTTATCGTCGTATCCATATGTAGGTAAATCTTAAGCTGGATTGTGTAACTACAATTTATATCACAATTACGTTACAATCTCAAGTAGTAGTGGTAACGCCATTGATAAGGAAGGACGCCTACGGGTGGAAGTGAAGGAATTTGGCAGGTTAGGAAGCTAAGCGAAACCTTCCGAAAGACCATAGATTGTACCTACACAAGAGCGACTAGCGATCACTACAGTGTCGTTGGTGATGCTGTAAAAGGTGGTAAAACTGATGGGACTAACGCGGTATCCATTGGTATTCGAAGTTCCGGTCAAGGTTGACCCCGTAGCAAGGCTGCACCGTGCACCGCAGGCCGGTCGCCTCGCAGGCTACGCAAGAGTCCTTTGCACTGCACGTATCCCACGATTGGCGCAAATTCTTTGTCCACTCACGACGCTAGACAATCATTTTGTTAATATAATTAGACACGATAATATTGTGTTACTAAAATTAAATGAGCATCAAGGTTTGACAACTGAATAATTTGCGTAAATAAAAATATCTACGAAAATGTTACTCCCACTTTCTTAGATTTCATAATCTAGTATAATGATTAATGACATTGCATATTTTAATCGAGCAACGCAAAATATTAATTCTAATCCTATCGTAGACTCCAAATCTCTCTCTTGTAACTCTTGTTTCTTTTTAAACCGCGTTAAAAGGCAAAGTCTTGGGCTAAGGCTGTTTAAATAATAAAGGACTAAGAATGTACGTTATCATACTTGTGGAAAAGTCATGGAGTAATCGTATCCATCAGGATTTAATACTGGAACTACCCAAAATCGGTATTTAGACAGGAGGTCTGCGTGAGACTCGCTGCGCTCAATCAGCTGGTAGAGAACGTACATCGCAGCGGCGACCGCGTGGTGGTCTCGGCCTTGAATACCTGAAGCAAACAATATTCTATAAATACAAGAAAATTGAGAAATTACACATCCTGGAATTATACTAGATCTTTCAAGTAATTTATGACGGCAGTTGCCCCACCGCCGACAAGGAAGCGATTAGGTACAGTCACCAGCAATAATATATGATTATGGACAGCACTGCAAAAATATCTGATCATGGTAGAAGGCAAAAATATATGACGACATTCGACGGCAATAAGATCTGATATGTTGCGACCGGCATAAATATCGTTCTTGGGTAACGGCATAAGTATCGGACACAGAGTCGCTTAAAATATCTGATACTTGACGAAATCAAAAATATGTGATCAATCAGCAAACATGAACTTAATTCAGTAGTATTACGAATCTAATTTGAATGCAGCGATCTGACGCTTCTCGAAAACAGTGCGTACTTGTCACTGTATATGTCTGTCTCATGTTTTGTTTTATCTAAATCCAACAAATTCAGTTCTTCGTTTCTAATATGACATACCCTGTTGACGTATTATTTTTTCCATATACTTTACCAAGGAGTTTAACCGCTAATAAAAAAAACTTCATGCACAAAAATACTGTTCTTATTTTAAAAGCTAAGAAACGTGAGATAGATATACGTAGTGACAAGTATGCACTGTTTTCAAGAAGCGTCAGATCGCTGCATTCAAATTAGATTCGTAATACTAGTGAATTAAGTTCATGTTTGTTGATTGATCACATATTTTTGATTTTGTAACATGTGAGATATTTATGCGGTCCGTGTGATTTGATGTTTTTGCTTCCAAAGTGAATACATATTTACGCTGGTGACGAGTCACTTAATTTTGATTTTATATAGTATCAGATATTTTTAAGCGACTCAGTGTCCGATATTTATGCCCTAAACCAAGAACGATATATATGCCGGCCGCAACCTTTATGCCGTCGAGTGTCGTCATATACTTTTGCCTTCTACCGTGATCAGATATTTTTGCAGCGCTGTCCATAATCATATATTATTGCTGGTGACTGTACCTAGCTATCGACTATTTTCTTTATTTTAGCTTTCGTACTTTTGCTCAAGTAGTCTTACATTTTGTTTTTTCACTTCTCGTCTTCATACTTAAAACTTCGTAATCTGCAGATTCCTAATCAGCCCTTACCTACCTACTAATCATGGCGTACCTATTCTATTGCAAATTACGTTACCTGCTACTATTAAAACCACTTGCTTGGCTGATAAGATCTGGCCGCTACTAGGATCATCTATTATCATCATGTAAATTGGATTTTCCATAACTGTGTATGTGTCATCAGTAATATCAACCCATTTTGCTATAGGGCTGTCGTCTGTCCATTTTTTTAACTGGGCTACAATCTGAAAGAAAATACATTAGGCAACTGGAACAGGCCCATGTAACTTTCGTTACTGTTATACTTTGAAATGCTAGATTGTTAAAGAGCAATTAAGTATTTCAAACTAAAAATCTAGCGATTCGTAGAGACGAATATAGCCATACTTCAGGGAGTGTTCGGGGCGATTTGAAGTTCAAATCTCGAAGTTTTCGCAAATTACAACTTGGTCGACGCTTTTCTCTGAAAGAGTGTGGTGTTGATGTTTCGTCATAATCGTATGATAACGCAGCAGTTGCATTAAAATATTGTGTAGTTTTCGTCATTGTAGTCTTTTCAAGAGCAGTTTTATCACTTTGATCTTCAAAGTCTTCAATGCTTAAGCTTGTCGTATTGTCAACGTAATTTTCACTATCGGTACTAACATAGTCTTCTTCAGATTCAGTTCTTAAATTGTCTTTTCTCCGAGTATCTTCTTCTTCGGAGGATTTGTTACTTTCTGTTTTGGCTGTAGTGCTTTCAGTGTCATCTACGTCATCATACGCTATGTGATATCCAGACTCTAGATCAGTAGATGTCGTTTTCAATGTCGTTACTTCGTCTTCTTCACTCCAGTTCTGCGTGGTATAAGTAGCACGTGTAGGCGTAACAGTTTCAGGAATAATCTCATCTATCCGTGTTGGTTGAAGCACATCTCGTATTTTACCTTCATTTTCTGAAGAGATCAACAATGTTTCGAGTAGATTTGCATCTGGGTGAAATTTTTCAACGACTTCTTGTTCAAATTCTACTCGAGTAGGGGCTTCAAAATTGGGTAATGTCGAACGGACCGGAAGAGGCAAGTGAGTCGTTCGATGTACCTAATGAAACAAAAATAGCTCAAATTAAGTATTAAAAACTTGAATGTCATTGAGCTAGTGGTAGAGTCACCATATACCTATCTAATAGCTGGTTGCAGTTCGAATGGACCGACTCGTCCACGAAATTAAGTAACTCTACTTGTTGTGTCATATTATGAGCCCTATGACTCTGGAGCAGCCCCTGAAAACCACCCTCATACATTTCCAATAACCCTCTTGTTTTCGAAAGCTTAAGTAACCGCTGTCTCTTTTCTTTTCCTTGATTAAATGCGTAATTCCCGGCGTTGTTTATTAATCGTGTGAGCCGCTTCCTTGTTTGATTTTTTTATGGTGTGTAAATTAAAATAAATAAATTTTTAGAGAACAACTTACAGGTTTATTTAATGGTGGTGGAGTCAAAGGTGACACCCCGCTCCTCGGAAAAAATGCGACTGGCGTGATGGGCGCGTATTGCCGCACAACCTGCGCGGGAGTGCGCGATATGAACTGCGGGCTAGCCGGGGGGCTTTCGTCCCTTTCTGCATGTTTCGCCGCTAATTTCGGCGGTTGACTAATAATCTCATCTGTGGAATAAACTTAGCACAAGATCTGGAATTTATAATGTGTTTTTTTCGTTCCTACCTTACTTGCGGCAGATAAATCGTGGGTAAGTATACTTATCTACCACGAGATACGCAAAAAACCTTTTACATGTGAATAAAAATAAAGTTGAAAGTAAGATTCTATCTTAATTTATCGAAGACATTTACAATTTTTTTACCTTTTGGCGATGGTCCTTCTTCAATTAAAGGATCTCGTTCCAAGAGGAATAAATCGCCATTAAATTGCGTTATTTTCACAGTCGTCGGGGGGACAAACCGAGTGTACTCGAGGGGTACGTACGTCGTCAGGGCGAGCTTCGCAGCCGGCACCGCCGCCCCGCTGACGATAATCGACTCTGGCTTTTTTGTGGAAGGTTGAATGTTTATGGCAAAAACTTGCGTACTGGCCCTGACGGTCGGGGTGAGGACATCGTCGTCTACTTTAACAATGAACTCTTGCTTGGTCGCTTGGTTAGCTCTCCATCGGGTGTACTCTGACAATGCTCTTTTAGCGCGAGCTGCTGAAACGAGGTATGAACATCAAGAATTGAGCACGTATACAAGTAAATAACTTCATACTTACATGAGTTTGGACACAATCCATAGTCATTACTATAGGTTAAATTTGTCTGTAAGCTGAAACATAAGTGTATAAAGTCTAATACTATCAAAATTACTCGTATTTTCATGTTAATTCAAATCTGACTATCATAGTTTGACACATAGGTATCAAAGTGTACAAATGTTGTCAATTAAATTGTCTTCTACGTTGCTTCATAGAAAGTAGCCAGCATGTTGTACACATATTTATTAGGAAAAGTCTCAGAACAATAATATAATTGTTCTGAACGTAAAATAGAGTAGGTAGGTATGTGAGTTCCTAAAAAAAGCGTTTTAAAAATTACACGAAATAGTAAATCCTCATTAAATTGGACTTTGCAATTTCTAATTCCTTACTGAGAAAATCACTCTATCTCTATTAGGTAGAGTCAAAGAGAATATAATCTCTATGTTTTAGGTCTGTGTTTTAGGTAGAGTTTTTTGATGTGCTTGCGCGGACATTTTTGACATTTAGACTTTCGTACTCTGAAATAAAAAAACAGTGTTCACTAATTCCAAAACATTTTGTATAGTGAAAATTACTTTTTGTAGCCATGCTTTTGCAGTTTAAACTTTATTTGATTGCTGTTTTATACTTCTTTGGGGCATTATTTATGTTATTCTTTCCTCCGAGAAATTTCAAACAGTACGTTGCAAGCATGATTTACTATTAATTATACCTAAGCTTAGCAAATAGCAAATTATTTATTTTACGAAATATTTTTGTAAAGGTCGGGGTCGGGAGCAAAGATGCGGATATCACGGAGCGTAGGATATGGCTTAAAATATGAAAAGTATGCAGACCATAGTGATGTGACAACTGCAGCAGAACGCATGGCGCGGGACGACCCTGAAGTAGTCAGGCTAGTGCGTTTGCAACCACCCACTGCCGAGAATCGTAGCATTATAGCGCTAGAATTACACAGCGACAGGCAAAGCAAGAAACCTGGAATACTGATCCTAGGAGGTAAACATTATAGCTCTTATCTTACTCAGCCACAGTTACATCTACTCGTAATTGTCACGACGCCGTTCGACACATGTTTTAAGCTGATACTGGTACCTAGTTATAATTAGCTTCGCTTTAACACGTGCTACCAGAATTTAGTTAGGGAAAGCTTGGCTCCAAAGCTATAGGTACCGAACAAAATAATATTTCGGTCGTTATCTAGACATTCAGTTGCAACGTCCTGGTAGCCTTGGTTTTCATTCCTACAGCACAACTTTTACAAATTTTAGCATTGAATGGAATGGCATGGGGAGCGCCTAACGCTGTTCTCGAGTTGGCTGAAAAGCTCCTATATGATAGCAGTCACCAAACTCCTTTTTTCAACGACTATGACTGGTAAGCTTTTTATTTTTTAAACGAATTCAAAAAAGGAGGAGGTTCTACGTTCCACTGTATGTATTTTTTTTTTATGTATATGTACATCGATTACTCCGCCAATTGTAGACCGATTTTCAAAACGCTTTTTTTTATTCGAAAGGGTATACTCCTGAGGTGGTCCCATTGTCACCAAATCATGATCTGATAATGGAATCCCAGGGAAATCGAGGGCAACCCTCAAATTTTATAGGCACGTATTATGTGTTTCATATATTTTCTAAAGCTATTCAAGTTTTTGCGTCTGGTAGTCGTCATCTCATGTTGATGAGCTGATGATGGAAGGTACAACTCCTTAACGTTAGAAGTTGGAGGATAATTCTGAAAATGTTAAATCAACGTAAAATTGTGAAATAAAAATCTTTTAACAAAGAAGTAAAACCGCTTTAAAAGAAAACCTTAGAAAAAAAACGTAAAACAATCCTCTAAAATAATAATAAAATAAATAAAATTTAATAAAATGCATTTATTTCGGACAACAGAAACTAAACTTCCTTCAAAGAATATTCCGCTCGCACCGCACCGATTTCATATTTATGCTACTTAGTGCTAGGCCATAAAACTTTAGGCTTTAGTTTCTGTTTTTTTATTTCATTTTATTTATTTATTATTATTTTAGAGGATTATTTTACGTTTTTTTTTCTAAGGTTTTTTTAAAGGCGGTTTTATTGTACATTCATTCATTGATCAAAGTAATTTGAATTAAATTGAATCAATGTAATCGCAGGTACCTAATTCCAATGGGAAACCCTGACGGGATATATTTCACTCAAGCGCAACGTGATCTTCAACCTCTTAACGTAGAAGAGTGGTCCAAGAACTTGACTGCCAGGAGCCGGTCGCGCCCAGCCGAGTGGCACAAGAACGTGGACAGAGATTCTGATTCAGATTCTTGTTTTGGGACAAATATAAACCGCAATTTCGCGTTTCACTGGCAAGGTAATAAAGTAAAACTTGCAATCAAATCCGAACGTGAAATTCGTCGACATATTCGTATTAACTTTTTAAAATATTATTTTTTGGATTCAAGGTGGCTGATAACAGTTTGATAATTATGTAGTAATTATTTTCAATCATTTCAAATCTAATAATAAATATCATAGAACAATTGCAGACCAGACCAAATATATAGGTATTACTTATTACATATTAGTAAACATCCAAGACCCGAGAACAAACATTCGTATTAATCAATTTCATTAAACAAAACATTGCCCCGATTGGGAACAAACTCACAAAATCGGTTTTTTTACTCTAGTGTGGAAAGAGTTTTTGAAATTCGAACGTGAAGTTCCTCGTCTGCCATCTATTTAAGGTCTAAAAATAATGTATCATTATAGGCTCCGTAGTGATTATATTATTCTCTTTGGGCTACATCGCTAGCTCAAGTTTCAATAAAAGCACTGGCCCCAAACAGCACCCTCCAGCCTTTGCGTAAGAAATAACCATTGATCTCCTGTTGTTTATTAACAGATGACGTTAAAAAAACGCCGGGTCGTTGCTCGCAATGGTTCCCAGGCGAGACGCCGTTCTCGTCTTATGAGGCGCAGGCGCTACGCAAGTACGTCGACCGTCTCGGCGATACCATTCAGCTAGCAGTTCATATACACGCTAGCTTTGAACCAAAGAAGGTAATAATTTACGTGATCGCAGCGGGAAATGTGTTAAAATATCTCATCACCATCTCTCTAAGCTAATAATTATCAAGAGTGATAGCGCTATGAGTGTCCAGATATTTTTGAATGCCTCGTTCGTCTTATTGTATTATTAGCACCATACATAAACATAGAATACACCTTTATCATTTACCGTAAACTTAACTTTGTACGTTTTTGCGGCATATTTAGCATCTTATTTTAATAAAATAACCATAGACATACCTATATGGCGTATGGACGAGCCCTTCGGTACTCCGTTTGGTTGCCAATTTTGTGGCACTAAAACTAGTGCCAGTGATGAGCCGCATGCACGACCGTACGGGTGCTGCCGGCCGCGGGCCGCTCCCCGCCGGTGGGCTCGTAACACGTTCCTGTTCAGGGCCGGCCTTAATCATCTAGGCGCCCCGGGCGTGTCATGCATTTGGCGCCCATTTGTAGACAGTAGTGACATTATCCCGGCGCGTCGGCGCCCTGTGTAGACCCCGGCGCCCTGAGTAGACCCCGGCGCCCCGGGCGGTTGCCCAGGTCGCCCCCCCCCCCCCTAAGGCCGGCCCTGTTCCTGTTTCAAAATGTTTCAAAGGGCATATCCTGATGTTTATATTTAATGAAAAATACGTACCTTCAACTTACATTACGACATGCATTTTCTTAGTCAGTTCCCGTTTTTAGGAGTTGATGCTGTACCCGTGGCGGTATTCAAAGCGTCACCCTAGCAACTATCACGCCCTGCAAGACATAGGGGAGTACGCAGCGAGATTGTCGCGGCTGCCTGACGGACGCATTTACGAGGTAGGCACAATACATTAAACATTGGAGATTCCTCATCGGACATAACAGACTGGATGCAAGAGTTATGTTTGACATATTTTCTTTTGTATACTTACCTAATTATAATTAGCCATCTTGGGATAGATCTTGTAATTTTTGTTATTACCTACTCAATTAGGAATATACTTCACATCGCAACCACATTATAAAAATGCTTACTAACGCCATCTGTTCAAGAATACTAACACCGTAGCTTTAGGTCGTCCTTGCCACGTACATCTAGGTAGGTATAAACAGTTTTATCACTTATCAGTCAGCCGGTGATATGCTGACAGCTTGATCGATTTATTATAAAATTGATTATCTTTATGATAATTAGGTGCATCAAAGCAGCAATGACGGTCGCGTGGCGGGCTCGGTCACGGATTACCTGACGGGCGTGGTGGGAACAGAGCTGGTGTATTTGCTGAAGCCGTACCATCGGAAGTATCCTGCTTACACTGACTCTAAACATCTCAGTAAGAAAACATTTCAAATGATTTTGGTAGCTTACCTATAGCTACGCTAACGCCTAATCCAAGATATATATATTTTTCGATGAATACCCGTTGTAAAAAGTCGATATAGATTAAGGTTGTTTTTAACCGACTTCAAAAAAGAAGGAGGTTCTCAATTCGACTGTATGTTTTCTTTTGTTTGTTACGCTATCAGGAATAAAAAAAAGTATTTACCTATTTCAAGTAAGCACAGACATACAATACAATTCAAAAAATATACAATCAGTCAAACAATCCGCCTAGACCTAGGCATAAAAAAATATTTTGATGATTCTGATTCTATACTTCAGAGATGGTCCCATATAAACAGTGTCAAAATCGATTTAGTAAAACCGCCTTAAAAAACATTTAAATAAATTGTAGGTGTGCTGGTAATTAGTGGTCTACCCTACGGCATGTAAAAATATTAATAGACCGTTTACAAGCATATCTCGGGTATCATTGACGCGTATCCTGACAACAATCCTCTAAAGCCGGCAGTTTATGAAGTCTGTGCTTCATTCATTGAAAATTCCGACCGCACCCTACCGACTTCATATTTGTTTATAGACGTTTGTTTATTGTGCTAAAATGTAGTTTTAGTTTCTAGGATTACCCTTTTTTTTTTGCTTTCCGCAGAAGCGTACGTGGACAAGGCTATTTCGGCGACGCTGAGCCTGGTCCGCGGCTGGCGACGCAGCACCAACCAGAACACCCTGACCTTCTACGGAAAAGATGTAGAGTTCTAATCACGGCAATTCTTTGAATAAATTCGAATGTAAAAATGTGTACGTCATTTCTTTAACGCGTTGACTTTCACTATGAATATGAAGTAAGTGCGAATAATCAATTTGAAAGATCTAATACATTTTCATTGGCGCCCAATGTGGGACTAAGTACAAATATTTAGGTATATTTTTTCTGCAAATTAAGGAATATTCATTCGCGATATTAATTGACCAATATACAAAGTAACAGGAAAATGAACAAATGTAATTTAAATAAATAAATAATAAATCGAAAATATATTCATAACATTTTTATTAGCACTTTTAGGCTGTATAACTAAACAACATAGTTAGATACAATCAATGTACACTATATACAAAAAAAAGAATCTAATATCAACTTGTCGAGGTTGACAATGTCGAAACATTTTTTCTTAAGATTGCGAGATCAATGTCCCAGTTCTCTGACAAGCTATTAAGTGAGTTTAATAAAGGCTGTTTATTAACAAAGTGGTCATTGAGTTCTGTTATATGCAGTAGACTGAGTTCAAGGGAGACTCTGTGTAGATACTGCAGTCTCTTAAAAAGAGCATCCTTGAGCTCCCTGTTTTCCGTGCGACGCCAGTATTTCAGGTTTCTACCGATGACCGTCGTTATGTGCTCTCTGATGTCTTTCAGACATGTCTTTTTGTCCTTAGTTGACTGAAAATAAGAGTAAAATGTTACTGAAAAAGGAAAACTTTATAGTTATACTTTGTCAGTCCACTAGTCTAATAGCTCCAAAATGGCTCCAAAGCTTCATGCCGTAGGGATTTTATATACGCATGCTATGTGTAAATAAGGTAGGTAAGTGATGGAAGATTCCTTCTTTCATGTCTACCGAAAATAACATTTTGACAAAAAAAAAACATTTTTAATACAAGCTCTTTTACTGACTGTACTCTTTATTGAATGCAAGTACATTGTCATCCAACCTTCATAATCTATATCATATTTCAAGTCAATCCGACCGGCTTTAGAAGGGGATCATAAATGTTTGTAAAATTAAAACGGCATAGACTACGTAATGGCTGTACCTGTTGTTGTGCGCAGAGCGCGAGGCGCACGCGCACGCGGCGCGGCGGCGGCAGCGCGCGCAGCGCCAGCGCCACCAGCCCGCTCGCCGACACGCGCGCGCGCGCCGGGAACCGCGCGCTCTCCGCTTCGCCCCTGTTACAAGTTAAAACTACCCGCTAAAGCTCAACCGTATTTGCTGTTGACTTATAGGACGCGTAAAGCGTTCTAAAATTATTTCAAAGTAATAGTAACTTTATCAGCTTATGTATACCTAAATAATAGATGAAGTTATTAAGTATCGCTCTCTAATTTTCAATATCTGTATAGACAGACAGAGCCAACTACTCTACTACTAACTAACCCTTAAAATTCAATGATTAGCAGTGGGCGGATGTAAATTACGTTAAAATAATGTCGAACGATATATACGTAATATGGATATAACTACATTTGATACATATAATTTTTACATAAATATTACTCGAAATTTAATAAAAGGCTTATCCATCTTATACCTTCGTCATCATATTACATCCATCGGCCACCCTTTGATGATTAGGAATCTTTTGATTTGATAACAAGAATGAAGATAAAAATCTCACCATGGATTCATATAACATCAACAAATTGTCTCGTAAAATATAGGTAAGTAATGACAAATACACTCAATGCAGGGTTTCGGGCAAAAGAGGTAGAAACAACTCCGTAATTACGTAATTAATTACATAATAAGTATGCCGGTGGCTTTTTATCAAGTTGGCAACAGTTCATAAACTTCCTGATACCACCCAAAATTTTATAAAGTTAAAAAGATCTCTAACATGACATCTACAATTAGTTAAATATATTAGTATCACATAGATAAAATCGATAGGACGATTTACTATTAGCACTTAATCACTAAGCTATTGCTTCATTATTTTATACCTTGCCTATGATTTTAATAATGACAGCGTCGCTCCCAAGTTTTACCAGCAAGTCGCCAGCATACGTTAACGTTACCTGTGCGCGGACAGCACGAGTATAGCGGGGTAGGTGTGCGCGGTGTAGTGCCAGGGCAGGTCGTGCCGCAGCGCGTCGAGCCGCGCCGCGCGCGCCGCAGCCCGCCAGCAGCCGCGTCGCCTCTAGCATACGTTAACGTTACCTGTGCGCGGACAGCACGAGTATAGCGGGGTAGGTGTGCGCGGTGTAGTGCCAGGGCAGGTCGTGCCGCAGCGCGTCGAGCCGCGCCGCGCGCGCCGGCGCGCCGCAGCCCGCCAGCAGCCGCGTCGCCTCTAGCATACGTTAACGTTACCTGTGCGCGGACAGCACGAGTATAGCGGGGTAGGTGTGCGCGGTGTAGTGCCAGGGCAGGTCGCGCCGCAGCGCGTCGAGCTGCGCCGCGCGCGCCGGCGCGCCGCAGCCCGCCAGCAGCCGCGTCGCCTCTAGCATACGTTAACGTTACCTGTGCGCGGACAGCACGAGTATAGCGGGGTAGGTGTGCGCGGTGTAGTGCCAGGGCAGGTCGCGCCGCAGCGCGTCGAGCTGCGCCGCGCGCGCCGGCGCGCCGCAGCCCGCCAGCAGCCGCGTCGCCTCTAGCATACATTAACGTTACCTGTGCGCGGACAGCACGAGTATAGCGGGGTAGGTGTGCGCGGTGTAGTGCCAGGGCAGGTCGCGCCGCAGCGCGTCGAGCCGCGCCGCGCGCGCCGGCGCGCCGCAGCCCGCCAGCAGCCGCGTCGCCTCTAGCATACGTTAACGTTACCTGTGCGTGGACAGCACGAGTATAGCGGGGTAGGTGTGCGCGGTGTAGTGCCAGGGCAGGTCGTGCCGCAGCGCGTCGAGCCGCGCCGCGCGCGCCGGCGCGCCGCAGCCCGCCAGCAGCCGCGTCGCCTCTAGCATACGTTAACGTTACCTGCGCGCGGACAGCACGAGTATAGCGGGGTAGGTGTGCGCGGTGTAGTGCCAGGGCAGGTCGTGCCGCAGCGCGTCGAGCCGCGCCGCGCGCGCCGGCGCGCCGCATCCTGCCAGCAGCCGCGTCGCCTCTAGCAGCGCGCGCGTCGTGGCCGCGCCGCATAGCCCGCCGCACACCGCTACTATCGTCAGCTGCAATGACCACATATACTTGCAAGCTAGAGTATAATTAGGTGTTTGTCCTGCCTTTGGGTTTACAATAAAAACAGTTTTTTTTAAATAAGTTTTTAGCGTCTCCCAATTGTATGTTTAGTTTTAGTTTCGGAGACCAGAGCCTCTAGTGTAATTCTTGACACAAGAAAACGACCCGACCGCGTTCGCGTTAACGTCTTAATTACTATGGGTAAATTCGCCTCTAGCGGCACGTATCGACAACAGACTATTCTCATAGTATTTAACACTTTAACGCAAACGCGTTCGGGACGTAATTTTGGTCGTCGATTACACTAGGCGTTCCGTTGAAAAACAGCACTGCTACCAGCTTGTGTGTTTCGTTAAAAAGCAAGCATATTGGTAAGCCAATGAAATCTGTTTTCTACTCACCTCTCCAGGTTTCTTCACGAGTCGCCTGAACGTCTTAGTAGTTAGATCAACGACATGTACCGTGCGGTCGTCAATGCCCATCTGTTCGGCCTGACCGTCTGAGCCGAAGTAGTGCGTCCGCGCCGCCTCGCCCACGACCGTCCGCAACGATCGCTTCAGGTTCTTCTGCGTGAAGTTGTAGATGAAATCTCGGAGTGCTTTTGCGTTGTATTCTTCTGACAACAGGTATTGGCTTTCGTGCTGGAATACAGAAACAAACAGTTACGAAGTTGCTTAGAGCAGGAAAGGAACGGAGATGTTAACGCGCGATTTCCCCTCTGCCAAAAATCTAACATCAAGTCTGTACAAAATGCACAGGGTGTGTTGATTGTGTGCGTGTTTTTGGTATTTGTGTGACAGTTTTGTTTTAGTGCGAGTCTGTAGGAACGTAACAAATTTTGCTATGAGCGTAGACATGTGCTGTACGTGTGTTCCTCGTCCCCTTCAAAAAGTGGCAGAAATAAATAGTGCATAAAGAAGCCAAAGGCGCCTCCCGCCTGTCTGCTTTATGTGAAGTTGCCACTAGGCTAAAAGTGGTTTTTTTTGGGGCATTTAAACCTTTTCGAATGTTTTCGAGCATTTTCATGACTCCAATATATCTCTAGTAGCGAGCGTACTTGTTTACTATTGATATCAGGAGAAGGTGAGCAACCCTATCCGATATTATAACGTATTCTGTATTTACGCTATCGACATAAAATCTTGTGGAATTGTAATGTGATGATTCTATATTAAATAAATCTTTACACGAAGACGAAGCTATCTGAAGTTTGATGGTTGCTGTTGCAATTTTCCACAGCTAATATATTTTGAATACCTAGTCAACATTCAAGTTATTAAAGTTCAAGTTTAGGTACGTTTCGGGTTAAGTAGGTAGGTACCTAAAAACCCAGCTAGTCGGTGGATACCCCGCGCTACAAAGATACGAAGCATTACTATTTTGAATGACAAAGAAAGTTCATAGGCTTTAAAACGAGTAAGTAAACAAAAACAATAAGTATCATAAACACCTATTTAACTTTATTGACGCTATTTAACGTTATTTTATGGCTCTTCGATGACTAATTTTCCTGTAACTTAGCGTAGGTATGTAGCCAGTAGAGCAGCAAACACCAGAAATACCTACATGATTGTTATCAACCCATTCTTGTTAACAATGAAAAATATACGGAACGATAACGGGCATCATAAAATGCAAATTCGACTGGTAAAGTCAAATAAAAATATTAAACCATCAACGACATTGCACATGATAGTGAAATAAACGGATCGCTCGCGTACTTATATTAAGTCGAGTTTAGCCCGAGTTTATTTCACTATAAAATGAGGGCTAACGCAAGTCAAAAATCCGCTAAGACCGCTAGTGTCGAGTGAGGTCTATCTGTCATTCTCCATCTCCACCAATGAGAGACAAGCTACTGGCCTAAGATTGGTGGAAATTGACAGATATAAGTACACTCGACACTAGCGATCGTTGAGTTTCACGGTAGCTTCATGTTATACGTTAAGGTTGAAAATCAAACTCTTTATACTGTCGATTGAATAACAACTGCTATTTATTTACACGAATGCGACCGCAAGGATGTTGGCGAACCGAATAAATTATTTTGCAGGTGTTGTTTCCTTGTACTCTTGACAATGTTTTTCTTTTGCCGAAGTTCGTACAGACACACAGAAAGACTTAGAGGCGCGAACTCAACTTCCAACGCAGTCTGCTTGGGAGTATATACTCGTAGAGTAGATTATTTGGCTACCTAACATGGCTTTGCTCTATTTTGTATTATAATCTACATCATCATCATCGTCATTTAGGTCCCACTGCTGGGCACAGCCCTCCTCTCAGTATGAAAGGGCCATCTACATACAAAGGCTTAATAGTGCTCAAGTTTCCATAACAATTAACTATTTACTTTATTAAAATAACGTACCTTACTGTCCAGGATAACCACTGCAGTCTTGTCTTTCTTGTTGTCTATATCTATACCAAGGGACTCAGCAAAGTGGTGGTTCCTCACACTATCCACGGCAAGCATGTTCATACTAAAATTGTGTGCGCAAGCCAACCCCTGTATATGTGTAATGTTCCCACTGGAGGCTTTTTGGGGCGTGATCGGAGGGCCCCATGTTTTAGCGAACTTCATCAGTTTACAGAAATGTTTCACATTATCTTGGATAAGGTTTTCGGGGGATAGTGGGTCGTCTTCGAAAGGCAGCATTGTTGTTCCCAGGCTGAAACAATGAATGACACAATCAAGATCTACAATACAATCCAGCGAGATGTTATTTATATAAGTTTAGTAATTTCTGACAAACCCTGGATGGCATCTTCAGGTTTGGTATCAAATGAGCTTTAAATTAATATTACAAACTGACTCTTTTGCATTGAATTTTAGTCAGCAAACTTGACTTTTTAGTAATAGTAATGCCATAATAGTCATTTTTGATATAAGTGCGGAAGGTATGTCATTTTCCACGAGTCCCAAGGTGTGTAGGCCCTAGCCGCTAGGCAAGGGTCGAAATTCGGGACGAGCAAATATGACCCTCCGCACGTGTACCAAGCGACGTTTTTTCATACATTTGCGAAAACATGACAAAGAGGGGGCGGGCCGGCACGAGGTGCCCCGCCGCCTACCGGCGGCGCCTAGGTGGAGGAAGGCGGCCCGTGCCGCCGGCGCCTTGGAAATCTGGCGAAAAATCCCCTGAAGTGCTGAAGTCTCGTAAACCATTTATTCAGGACCTACGCAGTATTTAAAACAAATATTTACTTTTCTTCCCCGAATAACTGTTCACTTTCAAGCCTGGCCTTTTCTTCAAAAGACTGACATTGCTCATAATTTTCATAGAAACTTTTCTCTGCCGGCATTGCTGTCGGACTACATTCTTCCATAAGACCGAGTGACGACAGAAGGTACGATTTGTCGTCACCACTACCAATAATTTTCGATATGTCGAAACCTCTTTTAAAAAGGTAGTTAAATACACCACCTTTCTGTGTCTTTTCTGTACTATTATTCCAAGGGTACTTATTATTATGAGATACAATTTCTTTCTTGTAGTATTGGTTGGTCTTTCTTATGGTCTGCTTGAATTTGTAGTCTTCACAGAATTTCATGAAGTCTTTTTGTTGGTATAAAAGTCTTTGGACTAGTTGCAATTTAATTAATTCTGTGGTCCACTGAAAGCTTTCATTATTATTGCAGTTATAGTATTCCATAGCTACTTCTCTGAGCTGGAAAAGATAATAATTAAATTATTATTGTAAGAGACACAGCAAAAAAGGAACTGGCAGCTTCTTCATCCAACACAACAGAACGGCGGTATCTAACTAAGCCAAGAAGAAAACTAATATTTAATAATTTAATATTGCTTTAAATTTGTAGAAAATGTTGAAATCTTTAAGTACAATCATTTAGTCTGGCTTGCACCAACCTGGCTTAGACGATGAACGCACTAAATATCGGTTGATTTTACGTCTTACCATGTCTTGCAAATACGCTAAGTTAGCCGTGAGCTGGTGAGTTAACTGTATTATCTGGGTTCACGCCAATCGTTATGATGTATTTATTTAACTTACCAGTGAATAAGACGGCAGTTGCTCGTACAGAGGATTGAGTGGCGTGAAGAGTATTAACAGAGGATTGCCATCAACATATCTTTCAAATGTAAAAGCTTTCCTCCACATTGGCTCAATTCTCGCCACCGGCTGAGAGAAATTTTCCAACACCCAATTCATGAGTGATGATTCATTCCAAATTCTCATTTCACTTTCACTTACTACATATTCCTGTCAAAAGAAATAATTTGGTGTAAAATTTGCAAGTAGGTATTTCGCAAAATAAATTATTTAAAATAATTTGCGAATCAAGTTTTGCTTGGTTTTGGTTGTCAAAATTAATATGGTTTATTTTATTGGTATAAAGAAGTAGGTATGCATCTTAACTTGTATCAATGGTTTACAATATTTTACGTTATCATTACCTACTTTCTATTAAACCTAGCAGTAAACAAACTATTCCAGGAATTCCAATTGTTCAATTCCAATTCCAATTGAATGAAGAGTACTTAATGCTTCTTTCTTAATATGGTGATCAGAATTAGTACTGGCTGTGCTTACCTTAGTATCATTCCATAACATCAGCCTTGCACTTGGCACACTATTAACTCCGAGGTCAATGGCCAGGTCTTCAGATGTAACCACCCCGAAACAAACCTCACCAACAAAGTCAAATTCTCTAATTTTTAAGGCCACATGATACCAGGTATTGTAGTGCTTGGAACTATCTGTTAATGGAGTGTAACCCACAGCTACAGCCTGAAAAAGAACCATTTAGCTGCAGTTTCTGATCCATTGTACAGTTTTTTTTCACATTTATATTTTTGTTAGTTTATCTCTTTTGCTGATATGAATTTTTCAATGAAAATGGCAAGTTGGAAAATGTAGAGCAGCATTACATTACAGTGGTATTTTTTACTATAGTAGTTTATGCAACTGCTACATAGTGAGTGTTTTAAGGCTTAATTATGTGGAGTTGCGTACATTACTTTATCTACACACAAATTATAAGTACTTTAAGATGGGTTCAGAAACCGAAGGCATATTATACCCATACCTGTCACGAATTTGACTGTTTTTTTTTTAATCATAGACTAACATACCGAGCTGACGTTTCGTAAATTGTTTTTTTTATTGTAAATTATCAGATTATTATTTATACATGTTGGACTGAACTCGACTTATATACGTGAGTGATCCGTTTTATTTCACTATGATTGTAAATTACGTTGGTTTTCAAATTTGAAACATCGAATTCGATATCGAAAAGTCATTACGACATCGAATTCGATGTCGTAATGACTATTACTTTACTGGTGGTGGTGGTGGTGGTGGTGGTGGTGCTGGGGCTGGCGCTGTCGGCGAGAAGGCGTCGTCCTGCTGCAATGCTGGTCATTTTCTACGGTTTCTGAACGCATTATAGAGGACTTATGATATGTGTGTAGATAAAAATACTTACATCACAAATGGACAGCATCTGTACAAGATCATCAGTTCCTGAAACCCGTTCTAAAGGCTTCAATATTAATTCTAAAAATCGAACCATATTGTGAGCATTTCGTGGACCTGGAAAATAAAATATTTAAATTAACTTTATATATTGCTTTCTGTAAAACTATGTTTAATTTTAAATTTTAATAAATAAGTGCAAACCAAAATAAAATTAAATTAAAAAAAAAGCTAACAAACCTTTGTAAAGAACACCTCTTGAAGTGCTTGTGTATGCTATTAATATTGGCCATGATGGAATCTTATTATGCTGCAGTCTACATTCACTACCCGGATTCCAGCAATTGATGGCTGAGAAATGTACCTACAAATTTGAAATTGATACATATATTTAAGTAGGTATATGGATATATAAGATATAATGAAAACGGGATATTGACCACAATTACCTTATAGGTTTGATGATCTCCCGATATTTTCATTATGTCTAATGCAATTAACCATAAATCATTTAAAACTGTTATGGATATATAAATTGAACATTGCACTTTGCGGAGCATTAATACCACAGTATTTTGTTAAATAAGTAAGCAAACACTTTATTGTGCAAAATACAGAAGATAGAAACACAAGTTAAAAATAATCAAATTAAAGTACAAAGATGGACTTATCCCTTTAAGGGATATCTACCAGTCAACCTTTGAGTGGTGGAGAAGAGTAGATTATAAGGGATTGACAAAGAGTAAGTTTATAATTACAAAATATTGGGATATATTGGGATTGGACCAATTCGAGATTGTTTGCACTGTGGATATGCATCTGCTCTGCTGCTGCAACCGAATATTGAAGATACAATAACAACTGTTCTTTTTAGCACAATCAACCTAATGGTCCAGTTTCTTTACAACAATGCAATGTAAATGTGCTTGTAGCTAATCACCTACACATATGAAAACTGTTACACACCCGGTCATCCAATATCTTAGCAGCCTCTTCAAATTGCCCTCGGACATACTGGGACTCAGCATCCCACGGAGCATAGTACATGACAAATGACACATCAACATGGTTGATGGTCGCATGAGCATTGCTAAGCTGCCCCTTATGCCAGTCTGTTACTATAGAATCTGTGTTGAAGAATTTTATAGCTTTAGGATGCTTAGAAACTTTTGAAGGCCTGTAAAATTTTAAATAATAATAAAGTCTTATTGGGAACCACACAAATAATTAGCAAGTAAACCAAAACAAAGTATGGTACTTACGTATTATGTAGAGCACCATATGTAGTCAACGCCAGAGCGACAAAAAACACCATTTCCTTGACTAACATTGTGACTGATTCTTTATTATTCTGTTGTTTAGCCACTTCAGAATTTTCCGATGGGTTATGGGCATGTTTAGATGGACTAGATGTGTTACTCGGTAATGCAACTTGGACTATGCTTTCTTCAGTGTCCACCGTCGGAAACATTTACACGTCATTCAAAAACAATAAGGTAAAGTAGGAACCTAAACTTCATTTCCAATAAAATTGCTTTGCTATTGCTTCTTGCCAAAATAATATAATCGGACAGAGCAAATGGAATTATAACTGAGCTGGAAAATCATAATAGAATTATACACCATCTGCTATTCATACACTTATTTCATACAATTTTTCTGAGCTTTATTTCATTATTTTCCACTACAATTTTCTATTATTTTGATAACAGGTCAACCAACCGAGTCTGACTGACAGTAACACGTCAACCTCTAAACGTCACATTTTTTAAAAGTAAGTTTGCCATTCACTAGAACTGCACTTTTTGTTATTGTACCGTGACGTATGGTTCGTGCCGTATCACGTCAATATACACGGCAACTATCGCTATTTTAAAGGTCTGGCAACATTCAGTCCAGCGCCATCTTGTTGCAATTGGCATTATACTTGTTTTTTGATGAACAAAAATTGTGTCACATTTTGCGTTAATGCGTTTAACGGCTTATTCTAGTAATCTATAAGAAACGATCAAATAAATCTACACTCCCAGGTCAAAGATATTTACAATAACCAAAGATATACCGTGTGTGCGTCGTGCAAATTCGATAACATACTTTTGTTATGATTAAGGTTTATCCTTGAATAATTCGACGAAACGTAAAAAACATGGAATCACCAAGACAATCAGAATATGATGCCGTGGAATATTGGAAGAAACAGGCAAAACACTATGAGCAAAAGTAAGTTTCCGCTGATTTATTACACGTCCATTTCCATACGTAAACAATAACGACACCTATTGATTCTGATTGCGTTGAATTTTCGTTCTAACGATAACGTTTAGAAATGTTTAAGTATTTATTGTTCTCTTTACCGAACCGTAATTATTCTAATAGATTATTAAATCTGCTAAATGCATGCAAATCTGCCTACCCCTCCGGGAAACAGGTGTAACTGTAAGTATGCATACAAATATTTGCTCCTGAACAAAGATTTTGGAGAACTAGGCAAGGAACTACCACACTAGAGTTATTTTTGTTGTCCTTGGAATTTGTTTTTTTATTAAGCTACTCTTACTGCTCCCCAGGGCAAATGATATGCAACAAGAATTGGACGAGTATACAGAAAATTCAGCACAACTGGAAAAAGAACTTGAAGCTTCACTAATACAAGTTGAGAAACAGAACAGAGACCTGGAACATCAAAATCAGAGGCTAAAAAATGAAATAGAATCACTGAAGGTGATACTAATTCTTATAATTATAAATATCTATCAGACATTGTTTAGAAACTTGTTTATTTGTGATGACTCATAAATGTAGATGTGAAGGAAACAGCTGTTATGACATCAATCTGTATTTATAAAATTATTTGTAGGAGTTTGGTAAAATGCATTGTGGAACATACAAATTCAATAGCATAATAACAACAAACTTTATTGTCTAAAAATTATAATTTATTGATATATTTTAAATGCTAGAGTTGCCTTGAATCTTTAGGGTTATTGCTAAAAAGTGAAATGTATTTTCTTGTGCTATCTGACAACATAACTTAATATTTATTTTATTCCCCTTGATAATGGAAACTAATTTTATCTATACACACATTGTAAGTCCTCTAATATGTGTTCAGAAACCGTAGGTAATAATGACCCATCATTGCGACAGTAAATTTTCGTCTTCAAATATGAATACAATTAAAAAAAATAGCCCTCCATTAAAAAAAAAAATATACGAAACTCAGCTTGATATGTTTGTCTATGATTTAAAAAAAACAGCCAAATACGTGACAGGTTTATTATGCCTTTGGCTTCTAAACTCATTTTAGAGTACTTATAATATGTGCGTAGATAAAGCAATGTAGGTATGCAATTCTACATAATTAAGCCTTAAAACACTTGTGTGATCCTATTATGAAACTCAGCTTCGCCTCATTTCATAAAAACGCTCGTGTTTTAAGGACCCTCATGTCAGTTGCATTAACTACTGTACATTAACATTGTCACATGAATAAAATTTATTTAAATTTCAGACCAAATTAGACAGAAGTCAGAATGAAACAAATGCTTTAGAAAATGAACTGCAAGCATTGAAAATAGAACAGGACAAGAAAGCAGAATATATCAGAGAATTAGAGCAAAAGAATGATGACTTGGAAAGAGGGCAGAGGTAAATTGTTACAAAGAATAGTTCATAATTATGCAATGGGAATGCAATTAAATACAACTGTTTAAAACAACAATACAACTTTACCATCTCACTACAATATCATTAGTAATATTGTTTTACATTTTCAGAGTAATTTCAGAATCAGTGTCATGTATAGAATCTTTGTTAAATCAAGCCTATGAGAGAAATGCAGTCCTAGAAAGTGAAGTGGATGAGGTTGAAAATCTCAAAGTTAGATTGCAGCGAGCTACAGATGAAGCTAGAGGTTTGTAATAAAATAATTTTAAAAATATTAATTGACAATAAGAGTACTCTTTATGTTCAACTGAACTTATTGTTATGTTGTTTTAGATCTGAAGCAAGAACTGAAAGTTGTAGAAAAAATCCCTGTGCATAGAAAAGATGATGAAAGTATGAATGAGAATCCAATGGTCAATGGACATGTTACGAACAGTAATACTAAGGGCCAAATTGAGACAGAAACTCAAACAGTCTTGTCTTCACCACTGAAAAGTAAGTTCAAGTAATCAAATCACTGCCATAATAATAATTCTTATTTATGATCACTAAATTTTATTGTTGATGCTCCTGCATTTATCTTTCTTCAACATGTAAGCCTCCCGGCTTACATGTTGAAAAAAGATAAATTCAAAAAACTTGTTCCATGATCTAATCACAACTTATTCCTGAAATAATTCAATTGTTGATGGACAAATTGCATAAGTACCACTTTTTAGGGTTCCATACCTCAAAAGGAAAAAACGGAACCCTTGTAGGATCACTTTGTTGTCCGTCTGTCTGTCTGTCAAGACCCTTTTTCTCTGGAACGCGTGGAGGTAGCAGGCTGAAATTAATGTGGGACTAAATTATGAAATTAGGCACCAGTTTAGTCTCCATCAATGTATTTATTAACTTATTCCTTCCATTACAATGAGCGAAAGCTCTCGTCTCCGATCTGTGTAAAAATCCTAGCAAATCGCCATCTTTAAACAAAACCCTACTTTCATTCGAACATCCGTCATCTCGCTCACACTTACATCTTACTCTCTCACACTCTTACGTTCTATTTCCCACATTTCGGCCGTCCTGCTCATACATCTGTCCTCAGGCTAACACACACATCCTTACATTCTGAAGCTATACATGAACACAAAAACAACTTAGTTACAATATGATGTTCAACATCTTAACTGAAAACATAATAAGACACAGCTGTAACAAAACATCTTAATTGACATTAAGTAAGTAAGCAAGTAAACACTTTATTGTACAAAAAACAGGATAAAACACAAGTTACAACAATAACATCAAACATCTTGAAATATGTAACATGCTTTATGATAATGAATGCGGTCATATCATACCCAAGAAACTCAAACCTAAAACAAGCATTCGCAAGTAAAACACCTGTATATAATAAAATACTATACCTCCTCATCCAAACTGTCATCACCGAGTTCGCCCTGAGGCCACCGTTTCATGTGGTCGGCGCAGGTCGACGTCTTGTTTGGCCCTTCAGCAAAGCTTTCTAACTTCTCTACATCATAGCGATCGTTCCGTTTGACTTTTACCACCTGGTAGGGTCCTTGATACTTAGGCCTTAACTTGAGTCCTGGCCCAAACTGATTCCTTTTTATGGCTACTAAGTCACCAACATCATACTTAGTACTTTCCTTCCTCTTGCGATTGTAGTATTTTTTATTCTCTGCTTTTGAATCTTCAAAATCTGCTCTTTAGCATCTTTTCTGTTCTCTTCCCTAATTTCATTATAATGCTTTATTTCCTCCTCTTCGAGTAATTTAATAATTTCTACATCTTCTTTATTCCGCATCTTGGTGCCAATCAACAGGTCAAAAGGTGTTGTCTGTATGCTGCGCTGAAAAGTACTATTCAAAGCTCTCTGTACGCGACTTATGTACTTATACCATGTACCTTGATCCTCTATACACAACTTGGTCAAAGCTGGTATGATCACCCGGTGAATCCTCTCGATCTGGCCATTGCTTCTAGGTACTCCTGTAGTAATTTTGACATGTTGAATGTTCTCTTCTTTGCAATACTCTTCGAAGTCGTTACTAGTGAACGCTGTACCTCTGTCTGTGATAAACCTCCTGGGATTGCCAAAAATTTGCTGATGCACACTCAGTTTATTGAGTGTCTCTCTAGTAGATGTCGTTTTAGTAGGAAACAACCAAAAAAATTTCGTAAAGCCGTCTATCATAGTCAGAATATAGTTGTACATCTTCTTTGTTTCTGTCAGCGGTCCAACATGGTCCAAGTGAATGGTATCTAATGGGATACTTACTTTTTCAATTGGGTTCAGAAATCCTTCCTGTCGCCTCTCGTTTCTAGTAGCCAGCAAACATGGTATACAGCTCAATATAAATTCTTCAATTTTCTTATCGACATTTCTTATGAAGTAATCTCTTTCAATCATTTCCTTCATTTTAGTTTTAGAAAAACTACCATTGCTGTGAGTCCTTTGAAGTATTTTTTTCTCAAACATCCTTGGTATAACCAGTTTCTTCCACTCACCTTTGTACAAGATGTCATTTTCTAGCCAATAATCCTGATAACATTTCTCTCAAAGAATGTCCTTTATTGCCTTCAGTCCATCATCTTGATCTTGAGCTACCTTTAGTCTATCATGCAGATTACTCACCACTGTAACCACACAAGGATTCCTGCTCAACGCATCAGTATGCCGCATCTTACTTCCGGCTCTATGCTCTATCTCGTATTCATATTCATCAAGCAACAATACCCATCGTGCTACCTTAGCGGTCAAATCCTTCTTATTTAGGGTCATCTTGAAAGCTTCACAGTCTATTACTATTTTGAAATGAATCCCATATAAGTAGTGTCGAAGCTTCTTTATACCCTCTATGATAGCTAGTGCCTCGAGTTCATAGCTGGAATACCGACTTTGTGCTTCATTGGTCTTTCTGCTCATAAAATGAACTGGGTGGAGCCCTGTGCCTGGATGAATTTGCATCAGAATAGCCGCTAGTGCTGTGCTAGATGCATCTGTATGCAACTCAGTCTTCAACTTGGGGTTGAATATCTTCAAGACTGGTTCACTTGCCATTTTTTCTTTCAACATTTGAAAAACAGTCCTTTGTTCATCATCAAAGGTAAAGTTCACACCCTTTAGCAAATATATCAATGGCTTGGCAATAGCTGCAAAATTCATAATATACTTCCTAAAGTAGGATGCTAGGCCCACAAAACTATGCAACTGCTTAACGGTACGTGGCTCTGGATATCTTATTACTGCATCCGTCTTCTCAGGACTTCTCATGATGTGACCGAGGTATTCAATTTCATGCTGTATCAGCTTTGCCTTCTTCCAGTTGATCTGCAAACCGCTTGCCGATGCCACCTCCAGTACCCTTCTTAGTTGTTCCACAGCTTGTTGTTCGTCTTGAGCTGGACTAAGAATATCATCAATGAAAATTGTCATAACTCCTTCTGCGATCAGCTCGCTGAAGATAATACTAACAAATCTCATGAACATCTTTGGGCAAGTTGACAATCCGAAAGGTGCTCTTAAAAATTCAAACTGCCCATGGTGCGTTACAAATTAAGTATATTGGATTGACTCCTCACTGACTCTTAAACGGAAAAAACCATTCTTTAAATCCAACACACTGAAGATTTTTGCATCACCCATCTTATCAATTAAATCTTCGATAACAGGTAAAGGAAACTCGTCTTTAACTATCTTCTTAATGATCAACCGATAATCTACACACACTCGAGTTGACCCGTCTTTCTTTTTAACTAAAACTACTGGACTTGAGTATTCTGAATAACTCACCCGTATGATGTCATTTGCCAACCACTCTTCTATCTGCTGCTCTACCACCTGCTGCTCCATGAGGGATATGCGCCGCGGCCACTGCGCTACCGGCACATCATCCTTCAAGACAATTTTGAGTTGAATAGGCGCCTCCTTGGTTTGTTTGGGTGTGTAGCTGTCAATTTAATTTAATTTACAAGAATGTTTTTACAATGTAGGATGGTAAAATTACTTATAATATGTCCAATACATTCTGCTTTAGTCTAAGCATGCAAACATTTAGGTAGCACGCATATAATAGTTAAAATTGTATTAATAGTTTATTTGGATTATCATCATCTGTATAAGCGTCAAAATTAAAGTAAAAATGTCAAAGTATAACTATAAATGTCAAATCGATATAATACTTACTTACTACTTACTACTTACTCTTAAAATAACAAACAATAATGATTATCCCAATAAAATTACACAATATGCATAGATGCCCTAGAAATTCAAATCATAAATTAAACTTACTGTGTAATTTCAATAATTAACAATATCAATATCCAATCAACCTTCTTCATTGTACATAAAATATTTATTCAGAGTATAAAAACAATTTTGTAACAACCAGTTTGTAACACTTTTCTTAAAATTAGAAGCTTTCATTTCTTTGAATTGCGATGGCAGCTTGTTATAAATCCGTGTGCACATGGAATACGCATTTCTTTTGCTGTAAGCCAGGCGACAAAACGGAGTGACAAGTCTGTGTTTATTCTTATGCCTGACTGGTCGGGTTGAAGTATGTGCCAGCACCCTAAATAGATAAAAATTATTTTTAACAAACATACATACCTCTCTGGTGTACATACAGGTTAAGGGCAGTATGCGTAATGATTTGAAGAGAGGTCTGCAGCTTTTCCTGGCACGTGCATTACAAATGGCCCGAATGCACTTCTTCTGCGCCTTAAAAGCATCCCCGACATCAACCGAGTTACCCCATATTATTAGGCCATAAGTAAGAGTCGAGAAGATATACTCATAGTACGCCGTGATAGCTGCCCTCTGTGACACAATCTGTCTCAGGCGCCTCTCAACACACTGCTGTACCTGTTTTTTCACCTCAGAATCCCTCACATGACCTAAAAACACATCATCACACAATGCAAAGCAATTCATGCTCCCCATCCAATCAAGCTCCTTCAAAACAACAGACCCGTCATTCATTATCATAACAACATCTTTGAGGAATTCCTGTCCAATTATCAAGTCATAAGGCATCACATTATTAGGAATAATATGGAAAAGCACGTCATAATTATACTTATTGTCAATAGTTATAGAAACCGGAAATTTGCCTAACGAATTCACCTTTGTAAGTCCATATCCAGAAAACGCACAACTGTCATCACATTTTTCCGCACAGTGAGTTGTAGAAGTCCGTCGTCATTAAATTTACGTCGCTGCCCGTGTCTATCAATGCGTCGACTGTCGTACCGCATATTGTTACACTTTTCATTGGTGTTTTACACGAAGATTTGTTCGCCGATCGTTCAGCCGATCGATTGTTTTCGCAGCCGTCTGAGCTGTCAATGCTGTCATTCCCGTTGGCAGATTCGAATGCCGCCGCCATTCGTAGTGACGTTGCTCACGATCTTCCGGTCGTACGATTTCGTCGCTGCCTTCGTGTCGTTAAAGCGGCTTGACGTTTCTGCTCCTCGCTTCACGTTAATGTTCGAACTCGTGCACTTTGAAGAAATGTGGCCGAAATCATTACATTTAAAGCATTTGAGGCCTTTCCCTTTATGTGGGCAATCTATAGCCGAATTACCCATTTCCCCACAGCTGAAACACCTCTTCCCGTGACTGCTGCTTCGCTTATCAGTCTGTTTTGGTCTGTTCAATTAGTTTTTTTCTTTCAGTTCCTCGTAGATTCTTAGTTTCTCTTTTAAGTCACTATAAGTTTTTACGCCGTACAACATAATTTTGTTTATTTCGTCGTCCTTAATACCTTCGACAATATACTTAATTGCCACGTAGTCAGACATTTTGCCCTGTCTTCCGAGCTCTTTCATGACTAGCAAGTAATCCAAACACGACTCATCACGCTGTTTTTCCCTTGCGCTCATCATTTCATGAACCGTCTTCGAGTCTATAGCGTCACCAAATTCTTTAGTGAGAGCTGCCTTCAAGTCGGCCCACGTTTTGTGCGGTCGCTCCGCTCGTATTAACCACAGAGCCGCTGTCCCCGTCAGCGCGCGTCTCGCCGCCAACAGCTGTTGCAGTGGGGTCCAACCGAAGATCTCGGCGTGATCTTCCACGTCTTCGACCCATCTACTAACCGCGTAAGCCTTATCCCGACCACTGAATGCTGGGATCAAGTCGGCTGTCATATGGAGCATTCCGCATCCGTCAGATTCACTTCCTTGCTCCATGGTACTCGAATTCTTCAAACGTCTTCTTTAGTATTAATTGTCGTCTTCTTTAATATTAATCGTCGTCTTCTTTAATACGTCCGTCTTAATCGTCTTCAGTTTTCTTCGTATTTTTTCGCATTTAATTTTTCCGTCAAATCAAATCATAATTTTTATTTTCTCAATATCAAATCACGGTCGAGCCCCCAATTGTGGGAGTAAATTATGAAATTAGGCACCAATTTAGTCTCCATCAATGTATTTATTAATTTATTCCTTCCATTACAATGAGCGAAAGCTCTCGTTTCCGATCTGTGTAAAAATCCTAGCAAAACGCCATCTTTAAACAAAACCCTATTTTCATTCGAACATCCGTCATCTCGCTCACACTTACATCTTACTATCTCACACTCTTACGTTCCATTTCCCACATTAATATCAAATATTCAAGCCTGCAGTCCCTTTAAGCTGTGAAAAAATCAACCTTCTAAATCAACGCAATCAAAAGATAGTCATTAAAAAGGTTGTTACCATACAAATTGCCGTAACCTGAAAACCTAAAGGGTACTTCCAGTTGTCCTAGAAGCTTGAAATTTGGTATGAAAGTAGCTCTTATAGCACAACCACTCAGAAAATTCTCAAAATCTTAAATGTTTATGTCTGTCTGTAGATTTCGCAGACCAATGTAAGATAACCCCACACTGCGTACGTTTTGCTTAGGAGCAGGGCTCTGCTAACACTGGACAACTTAAAACACTGGGGAAAAGTGTTAAAATCTTTGTACGGAACCCCCGTGCGCGAGTCCGACTTGCACTTGTCCGGTTTTTTGTACTAAAACAACTCAAATAAATCTAGTTAGTAAACTTATTTAGTCCAAGAGTTGTTTGTTAGTTAATTTTTGAAAAACTGGGTAAAGGAGACTTATAAATTTAATTAAAATTTATGTATAATAAAAATTGTGTCAGCAATTAATGTAGGAAAAGGTACTTGAAGTTCCTGTTTTATATTGCTATTTATTTATTACCTGCTGTATTTATTTTACACTCATTAGTCACTCTTCACAGAAAAATAAAAAGTAGCCTATGTTATTCCTTAATATTCAAACTATCTTACCAAATTTCATCTAAATTGGTGCAGCGGTTTTCCCGTGAAGAGGTAACAAACAGACAGAGAGACAGTTACTTTCGCATTTATTAGTTAGGATTATAAGGTGGCAACATACACAGACAACCATATCAATATTTTTATTTTTATTTCCCAAACAGGAGAAATTAATGGTAATGCAATGACACCATCAGCAAGGGTATCTGCTATCAATATTGTTGGTGACCTGCTCCGTAAAGTTGGGGTAAGTGAAATCCAAGCAATAAAAACTTTTATTAAAGCTATGCTTGTTATTTTTGTTGCAATAGTCACTTTCAAATATATTACTTAGAAAAAAAAAGTTTTTTTTTGCCAACTGTACTTTTTGTTGACTATATTGTATTGTCATCAAACTAACATATCCATACCAAATTTCTAGTCAAACGAACCACTCCATGTGGGTCAAATTTAACTTGCAAGATTTGACCCACACAAACTAACAGGGCAAGTTTAAATAAAAACTTCAAAAAAGCGTTTTTTCTTTGCTTATAAATTTTACAAGTGTCAATACAAGGTTTAGTGTTTTTTGTTGAACTTAATATTCGTCCTCTTTAGTTTGTAAAAATAGTAAAGTATTTGTTAACAGCTTTCTCTGCCTAGTTTGTCATAGATATACTTGGAAATTTATAGTAATTATAGGTACATGTTTTATTTATTTTCTTTATATATTCTCACGGACCCAATTATTTACCTACCCTATTTCATCTGTTTATTGTGATCAACAAATACTTTTACAATAAGTAGTAAAAATAGAATGGGTGATTAATTGTGCCGGTGAGTAATTATTTTGCTCTTATGTTGAATATATTACTTAAATACTGCTTTGTAATTATCTTCAATTTATTTATTGCTTATTATTTAATAAAATCTTTAGTTTTATTTATAACTTGATTTTATTATTGAGCCAAGTTCCCTTTTTTGTAAAATGTTATTTATTTTTTCACTAAATTACACTGTATATTTACACATATTTTCCAAATAGATACTTAACTTGAAGTAAGAGTAGATTATGAAGTATGTGCACTTTAGCCATAGAATAAAATTGCACTTGCATGATGATTTTGTTGTGCTTTAATTGTATGTAGTTTGCATGATATTTATTGCTTACAGCTTGAAAGGTTTCTTTGCCGTGATTGTGGTAAGATCAAATGCTCGTGTGACACGCAACCTACAGTCTCGCAGAGTGAATCCGATATCAGGACAGGAGAGAATGATTCCAATGCCCATGATAACAAGGACAATGGCTTAAATAATACGATAGAATATAGAAATCCTAAATTGTTGGTACGACAGAGTTCTGGGTCTGACTTGATAACCCAAAAAACTCATTCATTAAATAAGAGATCTTCTGAAGAAGCATTTGTAAGGTCTGCCCAAGGAGAGAATGGAAAACTAAGAAGATCTTTTGCAGTAAGATCTAGGGAAGGACTTGAAAATCTCCTGAGTTTTGCTTCCATAAGAAATGGGCAATCTCGAGGGAAAGCAAAGCAAACAATTGCACGATAGTAAAGCTGACTCTAGTGGCTCTTTATAATCAATGTGTTTTTTATACTTACATTTGTAAATTTAATTGATTCTATGTTTGATTTAAAGGAGCTTTAATTTTTCTGAGATTGTAGCAAATTGTATCTAGTTCTTATTTTTAAGTACAAAGTACTTTTGCATTACTCATACTTATAATACCTTATTGACTGTAGTACAATTTACAAATGTGTTAAATTGTTCTTGACATTGCATGGTTTATGTTTTACTATGTATAGCGTATTTTATTTCATTGTATATGTTATATGTGCTTTGTGTAGTCGTAATAATAATTATATGAACAGTGGAGCTGAATGGTGGAGGTTTTAACCGCACATTATTTCCCATCACCTACTAATATTAGTATCATTCATGTTTTGTACTTTTCTTCATTGTAGGCTTTGGAATCAAAGTTAGCGTCGTGTCGTGGTACAGTTAGACCTAAAGAGCATTCACCAAATTCAAGCTCTGATGTGAATAAGGACTACAGGTGTGTACTCAAGAACTAAGCTGACAAACTTCGGCACACCGTCGCATCTGCACTGCAAACCTTATTGCAGCGTTAGCACTTAGTGTGAGTCGTCATTAGTACACAAGTAGAACAAAATCAACTAAAACATATTTTTTTACATTATTGTGAGATTAAACCGTATTTAGAAAAATATTTATACTTAATATCAAAGAAGCTTTCAAACTGCTTCATACTTCAATATTCTTGTTAATGTAACAATAAACTTGTGTACTACGTTAACATCACATTTCCTATATAATTTGCTGAAAACTGTGATGATAAAAATATTTTAAGGATTGGTATTTAAATATAATAATAATAATATAGTTTGGCCTACCCACCGGCGACCAACCACGTTAATTACTGCGGCACACACATTGGAGCTTGTAGGAGTTCTAAAATTTGTATGTTTTTAATAACTTATGCTACATAATAATTCGTATGGTAACAGTAAAGCGGGTATCATGGATGCCTCGAAGTGTGCTGTCCGTCCCCAAGACCTAAAAAGCTAAAAAGTATTCAATAAAGTTTCTTTTTAACTTTTAACAGTTTACGATTTCAATCTGTTGTAAGTAATGGTAACTGTGATTAATAACCCATGAAATAATTGTAAAGTCATATTTTAAGTCCCTGACAAACTAAAAAACTAGTAAATTAATAATTTTTACTTTGAATTACAACATCAAATGAACAAACGTGTAATAATAATCTGTAGGTTAACATGGTGGTCAAAAATATTTTGGAGTGATATTTTTATGTAAATAATTAGAGGTCATATGAAATTGTTAAAATTAGAAAGTTTTATAAGTAACCAATCCATTTCTTGAATATATACGAATCTATTGAACAGTTACTGGACTGATTTTGAATTTACACTTAGGTTATTTTCATCAGTTAATGAAGTTAATCAACAGTAGTATTTAGAAGCAGGCTCCATGTTAATTAAAGAATCCGTGTTCGTTTATCTTTCTAGAGAAACTAAAATATTTTCTGGCAGCTATTATCTATGTCAGCCAAAAATAACAATACTTTACCCTGGTAGTAAAGAATTGGATACAGCCAGCATATTGTTAAAGAACCGGTGTCATGAGGTTAGGCTGGCTCAGAGACGCAGGTGAAAGGGTTGCCTCCCTAGAGTAGTAGAGCTCTTTCGAGGTGCGCTACAAGGTTTCAAAGTGATTCTCGCCAACCCTGGTTCCTCGCATTCTCTCAGAGGCCTAGTTAATATAGACATGATTGCAGAATAGGCATTCCATGCCCAATTCTTTGCTGTCTGGGTTGATGGGTCATTACTTTTGAGCACTAAATGTTCTGTTGAATGACTAATTATTAATTACCTTACCTTTATTCGTTAATCAACCTAAACGTCAAGATTAATCATTGCCATCATATATATAAAAACTTTAACATAATATTGTCATATATACATAACTACTTATATTTTTATAATTATCGTTCACCTTCATTGTAAAATTCCATATTAATCCTATCTATGTTTTGTGGGCATGGCATGTCTTCGTCTTTAATGTCCCTTTGTCCTAGCCTTAATAACTTTAAAATAAATGTTTCATAGTTCCCACTTAGAGCAATAAAAATATTTGTAATAGGGATAGTAACTTTAATGTTTAATTTGTGCTCACAATATTAACTGAAATGTAATTAATGGTCACGTTTGTATGGATGAGATAAATAATCATATACTCTTGTTACATAGTCTTGCCTTATTCTACTTAATGTCAGTACGGATATTTCATGTATATGACCGGAGACATAAGTTATCGCCTATCTAACGCATCAGCATCGCCTTTTTATTTTATTAGACTGCAATGCATATAATTCATTAAAATTTCAATATAATGGATATTACAGACCCTTTGTTTTTCATTCAAATATCTTAAAAAGCAACAATTACAGTTCACGTTTCAATGTTACGCCGAGAGGAGATGGTGCTGAAGCACTACAAGGCGGCAACGATTAGCCTCAGTGTTTAGTTTGTATTAAATTTCTAGTTTCGTAAACGCGTGCGGAATTATACCTAAGTGTATAAATAAAATAAGTAAAAAAAAAATTGTTATTAAGCTGCCTTGCTGTCACGCCTATTTGTCACAAGTTAATATTAATACTGATCTGAGTTTGACAATTAGGTCGCAATCTGTTAGAATATGGCAGTATAAGGCGCTTATTTTGCGATCAATTCAATTTATAAATTTTTCCTCTTAACCAAAAATGTAATCTGCCATCTGTAACGAAAACTATGCATGTAATGGAACATACTGATCAACAATCATTTTATGCCGGCTCCACACGCTTCAATGGGCATTGTTCATTTTTTTAAAAAGCTTTATTTCGAAAACCTTTTCGAGATATATGTTTAACAGATATTTTCCACATTTTACTTTTATAGAATAGTCAACGATTCCGGATATTTTAACAAAAATACGTATGACCTTTGTTTGACCTTAGTCCCAGTCTGTATACGTTGAAAGCTTTTCCATCTTTTCATTTAAAAAATACCAATCGAATCTATTCTGTGGTATTTAGGTAGTTTTGTCACTGTCAAATGTCACTTTCAGCATAAAATAAACAATGCTCGTTTTTGAACTTTCCTTTGATATTTAAAAGCTTTGGTGAAATCGGTCATATTTAATAACTCGAATTGTAATAACTTCTGCTTTCTGATTATTGAAATAATTCAACAACCGGAAAAATGTGCACCAGGAGGTCTATTTTTGAATCTTACTAGGTGACTAAATTCTCACTCAGCCATGACATTGATATCACTATTTGCCAAAAGCCTTACTTTTTAATTATAATTATTATTACAGCTAATTTGCGTTTATGTCATAGACAAGCAGGTTAACATAGTAGATTGAGGTTAGCTGTCACTGCCAGTGGTCAAGAAGTCATTCAGGTGATCTCGTTTACGACTGGGTGGGAGCATTCATATTTGATATCATAGGCATGAGAATTTTAGTCACCGGTGAGATTAAAAAATACGAACTTTTTTGAAATTACTGAATTTTGTCACCGGGTGAGATTCAAAAATCAACCCCCTATATTGTGACTGACAGCAGTGACAGGGGTTGACAGTAACAGTGACAACCATTGACTTTTTTATCAAGTAAAAATCTTGGCTCTTTCCTTGGATGCAGCCAGCATATGTAATTTACGAAAAGTCGTATCTGATATTTTTAATAAATCATTAAAATTTAACTACGCTATTATATACCAAGATATTCAAATTGGTTTCTTAGAATGTTCCATGTTTTAAGAAAAAAATATAAAAAGTGTTTAAAAAAACTGAACAATGCCCATTGTTTGGCAAACACACAATGACGTAGTTATTCGTTAGACGGAGATGGAAATACATCGTGCTCACTCTGAGGTGTAACTGCGTCCTTGCATCTTTGCCAAACGATCCAAGCGTATGGAGCCGGCATTACATAATGTAGCATTCTGGACTTTCATACCTAAGTACTTAGTCAGTTTGGTTATGGGTTAACTTAATGTGCCCAATTCAGTTAAAAAAACTGTAGATTTCTAGCATTTATTCCATGTTTTTTGGAGATGAAATTGTTTTAATTTTGTGCGCAATTTAATATTGAACAATATTAAAAATAAATCAAAACTAACACATTGTTTCATTAGTGTACTTTCCCTCATATTATTTGTTTTCCAGTCAGCACATTAGACAATACATTAGTCCATTCAACTAGCTTTGGTACTTCAATTGGAGGCTTAAAGTTATTGACTAAATCTTGTACATTCTTACTAAATAAATTCAATTTAAGAATTACGGGCGATGCATCTTCACTGCTGACTACCTCCATCAAAATGTTACCTGCAAAATAAACTAGTCATTTGAGTTTTCTTAACCCTTTTCCAGGCTGCACCAATCTAGGTGGCTTAGCAAAAAACTAAATGTATAATACCTACCTATTCACAACAGTAATATTGGCAATAATTTTAAGACAAGTAACTATTCTAGTAAATTCACATTCTTTTGAATCTTAAATGTTGGTGTAAATCTGAAATTGTAACTACACTTATGTGGTTAATAAATCGTACTATGCCTGCAAAAGGGTTAATCAGCAATACTTTGCACCTTGTGTTACATTATTAACTTGCCTGCTATTTTATTTGATTTCGTTAGCCACAAAGCTATTACATATGACGGCTGAGTATGCATTAGGTATATTAATTTGGCAAGTATGTACTGCACCACCAATGACAACAGCCGAAACTGAAAACAAATGACATAATTCAACACATTGGTTTCTCATGTGAATGAGGGCTAATCGCGAGTCAATTTCCACCAATCCCCAGTAGCTTGTCTTTAATTGGTGGAGAATGCCAGATAGACCTCACTCGACACTAGCGATCCTAGCGGATTTTTGTTTGACTCGCGATAGCCCTCATTGCAATAAACCCGGTATATTTACTGGCAAGCTGTAACAGTAGCCATTATAAAGTTTAGGGCGTGTGCGCAATGTTCACATCACATATCCACAATGACTAACCGTAGCGGTGGTTTACCTGCTGGTACATCGGAACTCTTCGAAATGTAACGCCCGTGGTAACGGCACAAAATACGTAATAGTGTAACGGTTACAGCATAAGAATAAATATAAAAACTACGCAGAAGCGAATCTCCTTTGACCAAACCCCAAATGCCGCGCTTTAAGCACCTACTTGCCCCTTCACCTCCGGTACGGCCCTATGTATTTTATTTATTTCCATAACTGTTCTACCATTACAGATTTTATTTAAAAAAATCAACAAGTTTAGTCACAAAATGTTAGTTATGTATTTCCATAATGTGGAAACATTGTTTCAAAATGAGTTTTTTTTTATGTTTTATAGCAGCCTGCCTCACTAGAGACCAAGGGGGTCGCCAGACAATAAGTGTCTAGCGCGCGTCGGGAGCAGGAGTTTCATTTCTAGTTTTTATTTATTCTTATTGTTACAGTAACAGTTCATTCGTTTTTATGCTGCTTAAAATGTTATACCGTATAGTGTGTATACCAACCAGTGTGAATACTGCATAGTACATGGCAGTAGTTGGCATTAGCAGCAGTAGTATGGTGAAAGCAACAGTGCCGACGAAAAGCTCTTGATTAGTATATTCACAGGAATCTATGCCTCCTCGGAGGGGGTTATATTTGCGTCCAACAAACAATCTCAATAATGCTATCAGCCCAGACACTTGAATGTTGAATAACCTGAGGATTAATTAATTTCATTTCACATTTACTAAAAGTATTTCAAGGACATCGCAAAGAAACCTGCACACCCCTGAGAAGCAATTCAATGGTGTGTGTGAAGTTCCCAGTCTGCACTGGGCCCGCATGGGAACTATATAGTCCAAGCTCAGCAGTGGGACATAAATAAAGGTGATGACAGCAGTGATAATTTCAAGAAACTAAATATTATTTTATTACTTTACCTTGCTGCATAAACATAGATACAGTATGAATGAAATGTTGCTACACATATCATGTCGGAAATGATTGCAGCTTGAAATGAAAAACCAGCATATCCAATATATTGGAACAAGTGTAATATTACATCCAGTTTTTCACCAGTGACATCTGAATAAAAAAGAAAAATATTTTTTTATTACAACTTTTCATTTATTTTCATGTGTCTGTAATATGTTAGTGAAATCTTTAAACCAACAAACAAAACACAAATCATCAATCAAGCCAAGCAGCACATGTTCATTCACGTAATGTGTACCCACCAATACACCTTCTGAAGAATTAGAAGTAATGGTAATAATTACCCAAGAATAGCCACCAAAGCTGCGTGTGGTAAGAGAAATATTTCCCAAGCATTTTATTGAACGCATTGTTTAGCTTGAGTCCAGCAGGAGCACCCATCAGCCATTTCAGTAATGTGTATAAATAGTTGACTAATTTCTGAAATAACAAAATAAAACCAAAACATTTTGCTGCCGTCATTTTGGTTGTGTGAGAAACACTTTGTACTGAGCAACAATACCTCTAGAACTCCCATCAGGGCTTCACTTAGTTCTTTTTCATTTAGTGTTACAAGTTGTAATATGAAATAGCCAAGAATTATGTCCATTATGACTGATACAATTAGATTGGCTTGCTTTATTGATATCTGAAATAGCAATACACACAAGATTAACACCACATATCACTGGTTGCTTATTTATACAACAGCCATCATGACTCATATGTGGCAGATACAACATTAATTCGATCAGAATTATAGCTTGATTACTTACTCTTCTGTCTTTCTTGAGTGATATAAAAAGCCAGTAAGTCAAATTTACACAGTTGACAACATGTTGACCAAACATAGTGTAAGACAACCAAAATGGACTTTCGAGAATTGGTCGAAACGAGCTTTCATCACAACCTTTACAACTTGAATTCTCTCGTATTAGCATTTGTAATTCTCTGATGTATTCGCTGGATTCACAGATAATTCCTGTGTCCTTGATTTTGTCATATTCATACAGCATCACTATACAATTTTCGGTAAAATCTATCTGATTACCGTTCAAACATATTTTATTAATTTGTGGTACTGTGTGGTTGTTGAAAACAACATAGTTTGGGAACTTATTCGCTTTGTTTTCCAACATGCTAGGAACGCCATTACATAAACCATGTATAACGTGCCTCTGTTCTTTATTGATTTTCCATACAAAGCCCCTATCTCTTGAATATGTTACGAAGTAAATTACTATTTCAAATTCGGAAATACTCACGAAACCTTTCAAGTAAGTAACATCTTTTATGTTTTTTGGCAATATTGGAAGTAATATTTTTAACGACTTACTAGGCATGTTTGGTTTTACAAGTATAAAGTCTTAAGAAAACATGTATTTGGTGTTTAATTATTCATTTTAATGAATAAACCTTTTAAGTTTACTAAATAATACAACGTAACGGTATTCGATATTCAGCTTTTCATTTCAGCTGACACAGACTGATGGAGATGGACTGACACTTGCCTGGTCTGCACCAGTGTTGCCAACCTTTGTTGCTAGAATTATGTCAAATTTACCTTAAAATTACCGTACAATTATGGTACACTCCGTTTTTTGGGATTTTCATTTTTCAAACCAAAATATTCATATTTCTTTGCAGTTTTCAGGTAAAAGCAGTATTACCTTTGAGATAAAAACACGATTTTTAGTGCTTACCGTTGGTTAAGCACAATTCAAAAATATTTCGATCAGATTAGTGTAAAATTAGACTTTTAAAATGGAATGTCACCTAGGACACAGAATTAATAGGTACCTAAATAAAACAACAATTTATAAAAATACAATTACTTCATCGGATTCACTTGGTTTCGTATCACTCAGAGTCATATTCGTGTTCATTGACTGACTTTAACAAGCAACAAAAGATGGGCTGCCGCGATTGAATGAATTGAACGTGTGCGTCGAACGGAACGGAAAGAAAAGATGCCTTAAGTTATTGCGTAAACAGAGATTGTTTACGAGTTAGGTATTGCAAATTTTTAAGAGTGTTTCATATTACCGTACATCTTGTAAGATTTTTAGTTCTGGTCTGATAATTATTACGGTACGGGGCATGAAATTACCGTACAAATACCGTAATTACCGTACGGTTGGCAACACTGCCTGCACTGCACTGGCACTGACACTGACATGACTGACAGTCACAGTCACAGATTAGATTTTTTTATAATTCATCCCAAAAGGGATAGGCAAAGGAAACTGAGTCCATACAGCCACGTCTGATGTGTTTTGTAAATTTCTGTATAGTCGTCAGTCCGTTCTAGTCACGTCCTGTCAGCTGCTCTTGCCTTCCGAAAGGCGATAGTGTACTTCACAGCGAGCTATGGCGAGCAGCAGCCGGCAGGTACTTGAGGGTCACAAACAGAGGGAATACGCATTTTCACTTGAATTCTTCATTTGCTGGGCACAGTCAAGTTAATTTGTTGAATAATACACTATCTTTATTATCCACCAAACAACATTAAGTCACCACTCACCAATTGACCTAGTTCCAAACTAGGCAAAGCCTGTGACTAGATACTAGATAGGTACTAGACAACGGATAAATTCAATTAATTTACCTCAAGGAACTGTCAAGACAGTATTAATTGTGATTATCCTATACATTACCGTGCTAGAGCAGTAGATAGTGTGGATAAAATACCGCGACGTAATTGTAGATAAAATAGGTTGATAAACCTTACCGTGCTAGAGGGGATGTTTCATAGAAATGTCTTATGGTCAACTGATCGCCTTGTAGCCGATGCTTTACATATTTTACAAAAGTCCTCGTAATGCCGCCCTAGCGCACCCCTAGCGCCATAGACAACATACTAGTAGTACCTAATGATCGCGATCGCCATCTTGTTCGAGTAGAGTACCTACTATCTACCTAGTCGGTCTGCTTCGTTGTTGGGACGTCAGATATTAGTTAATTTCGTCTTGCATTAGGTGCCGAATCAAGGAATTTATAACCAAGTGCCTCGTTCGTATAACTGAAGCACGTTAGGCTAGTTAAAATTTCATCCAGTTCGTGGCAAGTGCAGTAAATGCAAAATGTCAGCACACGAGCAAATGAGGGCGATGTTGGATCAATTGATGGGCACATCTCGCAATGGTAATTGTTAAATTTATTATCAATCAAAGTAAGGTTTTATACTTAAAATTGTAATAAATATACATCTCATTAATCCGCTTAGTAGAAACTGCTTAAAATTCTTTATTAACTGACAGTTTCGTAAAGTAAAAACAATAAATTTATTGAAATTTATTATTGTAGTTATGATTATGACTGGTTCACGGTGAAGGTTTTCTGAACATAATATATTCGAATCTGTATTTTCAGGCGAAGCTGATAAACATGGAGTAAAATTTTTTGACGATGCCGTGTGTAAATCGTTTTTACTGCAATGTTGTCCACATGAAATTCTATCTTCCACGGTAAGTCTCTTCAGCTAAAATATTCATGCTGTGTTCTGGGGCTATGCAGTAACTGCTGAATTTCTGTGTTTTATTATGTATGGTCACTCTGAACTGACATTAAAGTTACAAAATTATTTACAACCTTTCAAACTAATTTTTAATTTCCCTTAAATTTTATGAAAGTTGGCTTTTCAGCTCATAACACAGAAATTTACTGGTTTTCTAGAATTTAGCGTTTTATGGGATTGCAGTGTTCTATTTTCATATGCAATGGGATTAATTGTCCAGTTATCATAAAAAACTTTTGATTGACTATCCCAATGTGTATGTTGACTATTTTCATTCTTGTCTCATCTATTGCCATGATAATGTAGTGCCTCTGGAAGAATCTATTGAAGTGGCATTAACTGTGGTAAAATATGCTTTTCAGAAAATGCCCAACACTAGTCTTTATTGCTCATCACAATACTTAAGAGATGAGGGATAGATTGTATGAGTTAGGCTGTTCTGTAAGTACCAAGATGTACGTATAAAACATTTATAGTTAGCTGATTGTATATTTACTGCTAAGCAGGACTTAATTTAATAAGGCTCCCGGGCTTAATATAAAGTCAGTAAAAAAAATCATCGGTTCATATGCAGCTTTGGTGAGTACAAGTAATAAATTTTAGGAACAATATGTTAAGCCGGGTGAGTGCAATTTGGTGATACATTGGGTACGTACTGAGCTACAACATGGCTAGACAACAAAAAATTACAGTTGCATGAAAATAATGAATTGTACACTTAAATTTCAATTGCAAATTATCTGTTAGGTAATCCCCGCTAAGAAAAACTGGATAAAACAACCTACTTTTACTTAACCACATTGCTTTGAAGAAAGTTTTATATGTAAATGTAAATTGATAACAACTGTTTATAGAACTCATTTCAATACTGAAACAAGACAGACAAGACAGCCTTTGAAGTATGATTTTAATTTTAAACTGACTAGTGTTTCCTTTTATGATTTTTGAAAAGTTAAAGGTTAAAGTATTATGTCTATGAGTTTGCCTACTAACTAGGTACTAAGTTGTAAAGGATGGGTGTTTCCTCTATGATTTGTAAGTACATATTTATGTCAATATTTGTCGACGGGTGAGCCTGGGCGTGAGCTGATGGTGATAGATTGTATGTATTTTATTCAAACAATAACTTTATGGTTTATGTAATGGAAGGGTTTTCTTCAATGTCTTCTTCTGATTTGTCATCCTGTCAACTTGTTCACTGCCAAAGGTTCATGTTTGTTTAACACTATCACAAGCAACCCTTGCCCATACACATTGAATTTTGAGGTGGGTGTGTGGCAGTGGTAGTATGAATAACTAACGTGTTTGACCTCATTGTGGCGGTGGATATGTTACATTCTTTTCTATATTCAGTGAAGATCTTCCAGTTCTTAATTTATATTTTTCATAAATTCTAAAGTTTCATTGAAGATTATGATCAGTTCACTCTCCCTAAGTATAAGTGGTCTGTAATCATGAAGGTAGAGTAGTTGAGAATATAAGTGCCATCATAACTTTGAATAAACACTTTGTTAATTAGCAACACTAACTACAAGATTGATAAAATAAATCAGAAATATTACCGTTACCATAGTAATTAGTAAAAACTTGGTTGCAAAAAGTCTCATTGTCTCAGGGAAAGTTTGCTCTTTTTTATTTGATAAGATAAATTACGAATACATGAAAAAATTGAATTGAAGTTTGAAATGTTTTATACCTAACAAGATCTACACTGAATAGCATTAAAATTTTTCTTAATTAGGTCTATGTAAACCCAAATGTTCAAGATTCTACACTTTTCGCCAGACATTACTTTCTATTTGATTGATTGCATATTTTACCTGGTTTGACATCTTGATTTGCAGCGTATGGATTTAGGTGAGTGTCCAAAAATTCACGATTTGGCACTGCGGGCGGACTATGAATTAGCGTCAAAAACCAAAGACTATTTCTACGACATTGACGTGAGTATCATAATTATTGTGATTCACCATATTATGTTGTTTCTAACTTAAATATTTTGAAAACATAAGATTTAGTGCGAGAATATGTAATACACAATGTGTTTTTAGAAAAATACAAGCTCAATTTCTTCAGACTAACTTGTAACTCTTTTCGAGATTTGAAATCTCTAAAGCTAGCTGAATGCAATGAAGGCAGTGAGTATTAAACAATGAGTAAACATTTAATGTCCTTTTTCATTTATTTAAGATTCTGCAAATATCAGCATGACACTAATGAAAACTTAGTCTGATACTTACTTTTTTTTAATTATTAATATTCCTTATGTTATGAAGGCAACGGAGCACTTAGAGGCGTTTATAGCTGATTGTGATCGTCGAACGTCAGCCGCTAAACAACGTCTCGCCGAAACGCAGGAGGAACTCTCCGCTGAGGTCACCGAAAAGGCAAACTCTGTTCATGAGCTTGCTGAACAAATTGGCCAAAAATTAGCCCGTGCTGAGGCTCTTGGAGAAGAGGGTATGGTTGAAGAAAGCGTCAAGCTTATGGGAGAGGTGTGGCACAACTTAATGAAACAACATCTTAATTAAAACTTTCAATTATACTAAAAATAATTTGATAAAATTACAGATAGATGATTTGCGGAAAAAGAAAGCATTAGCTGAACAGGAATATCGTAACTCTATGCCGGCATCGTCTTACCAACAACAGAAGCTGCGAGTATGTGAAGTGTGTTCTGCTTATCTCGGAATACACGACAACGACAGACGGCTAGCCGATCACTTTGGCGGGAAACTACATCTTGGGTTCATCACCATTCGAGAGAAGCTTTCTGACTTGAAGGTACCTACCAACCGTATTTATTTGCCTTGCTTTCATTAACTGTTCTACAAAATATTTATTACAGAAAAGTTGACCAATTGTTGGTAATAAATATTCCAGTTATTAGTTACGAGTTCGCGCTTTTCTCAACAAGTCTATGGTGGTGAAATTTTTGTAAAATCGGGTGTGATTGTATGTTTTTCTCTCTCAGACCTCTCAATCTCTTTGGCAAATTACTTGATTATTTTTTACAATGTGTTCCTTTAACATGTAAACCTTAGCTCATGTTTATGTTACGCATTATGACTAGCGTAACTAAATGATATTCGATACAGTACCCATTCTTTCTTACTTATTAGTTTTTGCCTTTGTGCTAGTTCAGTAGTTTATCTTTTCTCATGTCGTGTGTAAATACCTTAACCGTCATGTCAAAGATATGGTCTACGGATTACGAACCAGCCCACCATGGTCAATTGTCATACTTAGATTCCTATCGTAATTTTTTTGTGCGTAACTTTAGTTTTAGTTAGTCTGGCCTGCTGCTATACTCTTGATTTTGTAAATAGTCCGATTGACTCTACTCAAAACGTTTGTAAATTGTCGTATTGTAGAAAACTGTGGACAAGAGGCGTGAAGAGCGGGGAGCATCGGAACGCGAACGAGGGGGCGGTCGCCGACACTACGTCGGTGGTCGCGAGCTGGATAGACGCGCGCGCCGGCATCGGGAGACCGCGCGCGAGCGCGACCGCACGCGCGACGGCGAGCGCGACCGCGCACGCGACGCCGATCGCGACCGCGACCGCGAACGTGAGCGGACAAGAGACGCCGACCGCGATCGCGAACGTGATCGCGGAAAGGACGAGAAGCGGGAACGCGACCGCAGCGAGCGCGGCGATCGTGATCGAGAGCGCAAGTGAGTACACTCTATTTGTTTATTACCCGACTGCCCAAGGAGAGTTATGTTTTTCGAGCGTATGTATGTAAGTATATATGTCTAATTCTTTGACTTACTCTACAGCCTAAACCTTTTGACGGATCTCAACGTATGAGGTGACATTCGTCACGGTTGTAGGAGTGATATAGGGTATTTTGTTTCTCAGAAATGCAGTCGGGTTTTCTGTTTTTAATTTTAGGTTGGTTAGGTTATGGAATTTAGATTTTTAAATAAATTACCAAGACAAGATGCACAATTGCCAATATTTAGTTGGTTAGTAAACTTCACTACGTACCTAATACGTATGTACGATCATTGATACAATAGTATCAATGAAGATAAAGTAAGGGCTCATCCCAGTGGCTATATGGATAGATATTTTAAGCATTTAAGATTTAGCCCTCAAAAAAGACCAACTGAAAATAGTTGCTGTTGACTTATGCATTTTGATTTTTCTAATTTATATTTTAAAGAGTTTTCCTCCTCGTTATATGTAGTTACAACGAATCTTGTTTAATTTCTAGGCGCAGCCGCTCACGCAGCCGAAGTAGGCGGGACGGCTCCCGCGAGCGCGCCCGCGGCGACCGCGAGTCGCGCCGCAGCCGCTCGCACCTCTCGTCCTCGCGCGACCATCGCCGGGACTAGCCCTGCTCTGCTCCTGTGGGGCCACACCTGCGTCTAATGCCGATTACAGTCGTTATACCGTCGGGTTGCAAATCAAAAATTCGACACATTGATTAGGATCAGCCGGCATGCTAATAAATTCGAAAGTTGCTAATTCATTCACTCATTTGTTTCAATCAATCATTCGATTTTCGGGTTAAAGAAGCTATTAATCTCAAAAGATATGTAGGTACAAATTTCACAGCAAACATGCCTTTAGATTATGTGAGTGTTGTGGATAGCTAATTTACTGATTTTTAATTTATTTTACAATTGAATAAACAAAGAAAAAAACAGTGATTTAACTATAACCACACATTCGTAGCAAAAAGCCAAACTAATTAAATTAACCAATATATAAAAGCAATGGTCAACTAACTAATTTTAGCATGATTATTTATAACTTCGGGTAGATACCTTATAAATTATAAACGGCTGTAGTTGCACTTCCATTATTAACAAACAGTTACCTTCACTTGTTCGTTCTTAATAACTGTTCAATGTAATCAGTATTTTTTTCCATCATTTAAAGTTATGGATGTCTTAATGAAATCCCTGGAGACTGATTGAAAAGAAAAACAGAGAATGGTGAAATTCGGGCAGCTGTCATTCGGTTTGAAAATAGCATGTAAACTGTCGTGTATGTCAGTTTGTGAACTTATTTATTGTGGTTAGGCGTATGTGTGGTGTAGCCCACACACCCATTAGGTTAAAAATAAGTTTGATGCAAGATAAAGCATACTGTAAACTAAGTATTGAGGGGATAATCTGATCTGTATTATTTACATTTTGAGACCACTCATACAGTCTGACAATAGTGTGGAACTAAACGAAAGCGCTACTTTCTATCGTCAAATTGCCGGCGTAAAGTCGTCAACTTCTTCAATAGGTAAATAAGTTTATACGAAAAGTGTCCCCCTTCTACCAATTTTCTGCTCTTTATTACCGGGCTGTAAGTCATAATAAATGAAAGATGAGAGATATTTGTATAGTAACCAGCATTATTTGGTTACGATTGTTTATTTTAGTAGTATAATGAAATATAATTTTTCTTAGGGAATAGATAATTATTGCATTGAAATCACATTGAAAAAAAAAAAAACGAATGACTGTCGTTATTAAGGTGTAGTTTGAAGGAATGTTTATAGAATTAATAAATAATATTTATGTTTGACTTGTGCCAGGCAAATGTTTTACGCAAGTAAACTGATTTAAGTTGTAATGTCTTTGTTTTCCTCCGTTGATATCCCTAGATAAAACACACGAAGAGGCGTGTTAAAGCAATAAGAAAAGGAAGCGCACTTTTTGAGAAACATTGTTAAAAGTTTCATATAACTAAATAAGACTAATTAAATATTAAGAGTTAAAATTTTTAATTTTTGTAGGTATAATAGAAATCTAATAATTCATTTGGTGTTTATTAGAATTTTCTTTCTTTGTGACTTACAAAGATGTTTTCCCTGCACTGCTCTTGTTGGTATAATAAATTTTTACCTATGAAAACCCAGTTTTTATTCATATACCCGATCAGAAAGTTTGTGTCGCACTTACACTACTTGATTATAATGTACCTACTTACAAAGCAAGAAGAGTGTTAACGCAAATAATAAGAACTATTGAAATTGGTAAAATTTATTTAATTTTGCATTTCATGCACCTTAACCTAAAAACTACGTTAAAATTCCATTTATTATTCAAGATTGAAATATAATTATATAAAATACTCCAGTCGATAAAAATATTGCAGATGTCTGCAAAAGGCTTCACTTTGCAACCGTCCTAGCACGGTAAGGTTATATGTATGTATATCAATGTGGTTTATACATGTGTGTATGTATGCTGCTTTTTGTCGCAGTGGCTAACACTCTTAATTACATATCGCGGTATTTTATGCACACTTGGCGATATCTATTTCTCTAGGTGATATTACATCACCTAGAGAAACCTACATCACTGATGTAGATATAATTAACAATCTTTTGACAGTTCGTTGGGATTATTGGCATAAATTTACTAGAGCTTGCGTTATGGGTGCTAGACGATTGAAAATATGATTAAAAATAAATACATATATATATATAATTGAAAATAAGTACATATAAGATATAATTGAAAATAAGTAATTCGAGAGCAAACATTGATTCATCATACAAAGATCTGCCCCGACCGGGGATCGAACCCGGAACCCCAAGTTTCGTAGTTAAGTTCTCTAACGACTAGGCTATCCGGACATCAAAGTTATTACCTATTATTATATTATGTACAAAGAGATGTCGGTTGAGTAGATTGAAATTACTTTTCGTAAATTAAAAGAGATACTAAGTACACGTGTTTGGTATCCTCTTATGTTTACAAACAGAAACAGCGATTCGCCAAACACGATAACCCGACCAATGACAAACACTATACGTGTCTATAGGCGCAGTGAGAAGTTTTTCCACAGATCAGCCGAAAATCAATCTTATGTTAATGTGATAAACAATTTGACATGTAAAACCATTTCACAATTCAGCTAGGTATACATTTTACCGTGCTAAGGCGGCTGGAAGCACCTACACAACACATATTTATGTTTATCTACCTTCACTTTATAAGAACTATTGATCTTCAAATGGCCGTCCGATGGAAGTCCTTTTCACACGAAATGTGACGTCACACTATGCGCGACTATAATAAAAATAACCAACATTTTAATTTACCTACTTCACAATTTTTCATATTTTTGTTTTAATTTCATGTAAGTAGAGCCTCAAACAAATTCACAATACTAACAATTAATAATTTGATAAAGTATATAACCAATACTAGCTATTGGGTTTCTAAAAGTTCTAATTATTTATTTTAATAAGTGATAAAAGTGTTTCTACTTACAAAAATAAACTACAATATAGCACGGATACAAGAGCCACTGACATTTTAAACTAATAAGTAACTAGGAACATTTTGAATTAAAAAGTATCTACTTAATTACAAGATCAAGAAAAAGCTACAATTAATGGGCTTTCAGTCAAACGTTTCATCAACTCTTTCGTCACACTCAAACAACAATAAAATTGTTCTATCACAATTAAAATTCACTTTGTAACAAACGAAAATTATTAAGTATTTTACACGTAAGAATCTACTATAAGTAATAAAATTGTAAATGAAATAAAAACCTTGTGAAACTTCATCCATACATGAAACAACTTTTCATGTATGTTCAAGTTCTTTGGAAGAACAAACCATCGCTCGTCTTTCTGTGCAGGGACAAATTGGACCTTATAGGAAAGGGCGTGGGTCACTTTTACAACGCAAATGCGTTTAGAAAGTAAAACTGCAAAGTTTACACAGGTTTTGGAAAGCATTGTAATCTGAGATCAAAATGGTATATAAAATATCAAAAATAAAAAAGTATGACATGACCAAAACATATTTCACGGAGGCATCTAGTGCAATCAAATTTCGTCATTTTCATTGAAAATAATAGTTCCACGACCATATTCCAGAAGAAATTACACACTCAAACGGCGCATATTTCTCGTATGCGCATTCTGTCTCTCTTAATTTGTTAATATTTGAGCCAATTATTTCAAATCATGCGCTTTGGCAAGTGACATGGATGATTACTGGGTAGTTGATCTTACTGGAACAACAATCGAGGCGAGGATTTAAAATATGTATTATAAAGAACGAGTAGTTCTACTCATTAGTCTTTTCTTATCACGTACGACTATTTCAAAATGTATTGAAATTATCTAAGTTTCAGTTCTACACACAAACATGTATCAATTTCTTAGGTTAGTTAACCTTGTCTTTAATAAAAGGCTTCACCTGAAGCTTTAGTCTTACCAAGGACGATAAACCCAAGAGGACTGCCAATGGCCATACAATACAATATCGCGTTCCTTTAAAATAATAAGCCCTCTATTGATGGCGCTATTGTGTTAAGCAGAGGTCTAAGTGTAAAACTAAACATTGGCAGTCCTTTTGGTTTTATCGTCCTTGATCATAATCAAAGTAATTCCTACTTGAAAATGCCAAACACTATTTGTGCATATCTATCTACTATTTTGCCTATTACAGATATATCTATCAATTCTATTTCATAATAAAGAACGGATAATTGTCAATGCAACAGTACATAATTCATTATACATTTTAGCTTGTACTTAGTAATTTTTATGTTCATTAAACTTTTGATTTACCTATACGTGACCAGTTAAGGCTTTGACACACTGCGGGTGCAGTGCCCTTAGTGTAATCAAAAAGCACAAAATACGTCTCGATCGTGTTTGCGTTAAAGTGTTAAATAGTATGAGAATTGTTAAACGCGAACGCGATCGAGGCGTATTTCTTGGCCTGGTCGGCGATTACACTAGGCGCTCTGGTCGGAATTTACCAATGAAAGCGAATCGTCACAATGACGACGATGGCAATCTCGCGACTTATAGAAGTATGATTGCGCCAAACGAATGCTTTAACTCAGATGCCACATGAAGATATTTTACTTGCTTGTAGTTTCTTATTTGATTTTTATTTTATGAAGTTTCAATTTGAAGCCTAACATTTCTGATAGGACGCCCGACAGGGCCGATAGTATTACTACTTTGGTGATCGTGTACAAGTAATGGTTGGCACATATTCCGGATATCTTGAACGGCGAATCTAGTTCCTGTGAAAAAAAAAAGTATAATTATATATTATATCAATATCGCAAGTATTGTAGCGAATACACTTTCGTTTGTAACATAATTTATCGCTTGCTAATTTATTGCTTGGTTACATTTACATATTTATGAGCACTGCACTGGCGTAATTAAAATCACAGGAAAAGAAACACGCAGCCCAGTTAAAATAGTAGATTTTTACACTAAGCAGGAAGTAATTTATAATTGCAGCATGCGCTTTTTTTTTTTTTATACGACGAGGAAGGCAAACGAGCAAGTGGGTCACCTGATGGTAAGTGATCACCACTGCCCATAGACACCCGCAACCCCGGAGGGTTTGCAGATGCATTGTCAACCTAGAGAGCTATGATGAAATGCCTCTTGTGCCCGTAATTACACCGGCTGTCTTACTCTCCACACCGGAACACAACAGTGCAAGCACTGCTGCTTAGCGGCAGGATCAGCGAGTAAGACGGTGGTAGCGATCCGGACGGACCTTGCACAAGGTCCTACCACCCGCTTATTTGGAGCCTGAGCGCCAGCGAGGTGCATAACATTTTTTTCTTTGAACTTACTTATAATAAAATTACATATATTAACCCCTCGTAAGCTTAAGTCACGGATCCACTTTTTCTGTTTTTTTTTTTGCAATTTCTAAAATTAGTAGGTATTAAAATAAAAGATACTTGTATACAGTTTTTTTTACCTCCGATGGGTTAACCGCCTGTTTCACTACTCTCCAATAATTATATCTGGAATATATATCTGTCATACCGTCTCTGAGCTCCTACTCCGAAGTCCGCAATTCGAAGTTCGTATCCGACCGTCCCTCTCACGCCAACAAACGTTAATACGAAAGCGAAAGGGACGATAGGACACGAACTTCGAATTTCGGACTTCGGAGTGGGGGCTCTGTTTATTTCAATAGAACTAACAGAGATGACAGATGACATCACACTTATTTTTTTGATATAATTTATCTGAGGGCGGTGAAACAGGCCCTAAGTATAATTATCAAGTAACAACTGCACGCTCATATTTGTCAGTGAAAATTAGCTCTGTTTACTTTCCCGCCTTTTTTATTTATTTCTTTATGGCCAGTATATACGGTACAAGTTGGCCAACCGGACGCATTATAAACTTAGCCTAACTAGCAGCGTAGTTGGAAGAAAAAAATATTAAAATCAACATATGCTTACCCTTTTTCAGGTGTTCGAAACGTACAATACCAAAGAACTACTCCAAAATGATTCTTGCCGCACCTTTTCAGAAAGCACATAGCATTTTGAAAGCCTCACCTTAAGCAAGTCGGCGGCGAGTTTGAGCACATTGTTTGCAACAGTCAACTGCTCTTTGCTCTCGGGCCTCTGTTCGATAGCCAAGTGTAGATTGATTTGCTCAGTCAGTATGGCGGACAAGCAGCCACGGTATTTGCGGTTGACGTTGCTGCCTAGCGTTAGTAATCGCAGCAGATAGATCCCTAGGCAGCTACTCCAGACTAGAGCTTCGAGTAGCCATCCGCACTCGAGCGTCATAGAGTCCTGGTGACAAAAAGTTAATTTTTATTTTTGGACAATCATGGGCTGGTTTTGAAACTACATAAGTCCTTGTCACTGGCCTACTTACTATTACCAACTTATTATGTATTATAGCTAGGTAGATACCCTCAGTAGCTGTACCTTAACTTACCCTGAGTAGCTGTGCGCTGACGCAAGCCAGCAGTATCAGCGTGAGCATAAACGCGGCTGACACTATCACGTCCACCGACCGCTGGGGACCGCGGCGCTGTCAGATAAAAGTTCATTATTGAAAAAAAAAAAAAAAAAAACAATTTTCGGTAGGTAGTCATTGACCGACGAAGTTATTTTTGAAACACAGTTATTGTCAGTTTTAATTAAAGAATTTAAGTTTTTTCACTTATTTTTGTTTATCCAAGACTGGTCATACAGCGAGTAAAATCAGCATGGATTGGTAATAAAGTAGGTGCCATAATGATTAGTTATATTATAGCGAATAAACTTTGGTAGACCTTTAGGTTCTCACTCTCTTAAACGCCTTAACTCGCTAAACCTATAACTGTGAGCAGCGCGACCATAATACAATGTTCCAAATGTTTTTGCATACTGCCGGCAGTTAAAGTGTTATACCTAATATTATTGAGCCTTAAAACTTGTTGCGCCATACCCTTAAATACGACCGCGTAGACAGCCAAGTCTTGATATTCCTCACGGTATTGAGCCTAAAGTGCGGCAGCTCAGACTTGCGAGCGCGCCGCGCTGACGTGAGGTGCGAAAACAGTTTGGCGTACAAGAAACGCTGCTTGAACGCGCGCTCCGCCACCGCCAGCAGGAAAAACACGAGACCGCTCAGACCGAACCGGAGCACGCAGGACAGAACGTTTGTTGATATTTCCCTGAAATAATAAACAACCGATAACCACACAGACTCAATAGTCGTCGAATGGAATCTTAGCTAGGCTCAGAGAGAGAGAGAGAGAGAGAGAGGGGGGCTGTGAAAGTTACTCAGTGGATGATTGATTGAGGGCTATCGCGAGTCAAAAATCCGCTAGGATCGCTATTTCGAGGTCTATCTGTCATTCTCCACCAATGAGAGACAAGCTACTGGACTGGCCTATGATTGGTGGAAATTGTTAATTAGACCTCACTCGACACTAGCCATCCTAGTGGATTTTTGTCCGCGATAGCCTCATTGACTCACCACAGATTATCCCCAAAAGCACCACTTAGTATAGAGTATAGAGATCCCTGGCTGTAGTTGAAGATTAATGAAGGGATGTACGTCAGAAGCGACAGCGATTGTAGCTCTTCCTCGCTCCTCGTGTCCTGTTCTATGGCAACCTGAAAACGATATGTTTTTAACCGACTTCAAAAAAAGGAGGAGGTTCTACGTTCCACTGTATGTATTTTTTTTTTATTACTCCACACCTTTCAAGTCTGTTGTTAATAAAACTATTGATATTACGTCAATGACGGTGGCCTAGCTTTCGATTTCATCAGAGTTTTAAGGCCTGCCACTCACACCACGCGTAGAAGCTAGAAGGCATATCTTGAACACAATCTAGGTTTCATGCTGTCGTGAACAGGTAACGGCTTTGGTGCCTAATTAATAACATACTTATTCAAGTAAAGTAGCAAAGATGTATACTTACCTATTACCGGATGAGACGAGCCACGTTGAGGGTGAAAACCAACCCCTTCTCCATAACGATCTCATGATCAAACGTTTGTTTGTTTCTTATTAACTGGGGGACGCTGTTTTTCTGCGTGTTTTCCGCGGTACCTGCAGGAGCCTGGCGGCGGGTGCCACGAGCGCTACGCCGGCGGCCATGAGCAGCCCGGCCCACACGCAGCCGGCGGCGGCCAGGGCCCGCTCCGCGCGCGCCACCACGCACCAGCTGGCTACTGATGGTGACGGCGGCCGCGGTACCTGCAGGAGCCTGGCGGCGGGTGCCACGAGCGCTACGCCGGCGGCCATGAGCAGCCCGGCCCACACGCAGCCGGCGGCGGCCAGGGCCCGCTCCGCGCGCGCCACCACGCACCAGCTGGCTACTGATGGTGACGGCGGCCGCGGTACCTGCAGGAGCCTGGCGGCGGGTGCCACGAGCGCTACGCCGGCGGCCATGAGCAGCCCGGCCCACACGCAGCCGGCGGCGGCCAGGGCCCGCTCCGCGCGCGCCACCACGTACCAGCTGATGTCCACCGCGGATAGTTCCGCGCGCAGCGTCGAGCCGCGCTCCCACATTGTGCATTTCACTAGGACAGTGAACTCACAGTTTTTACAAAATGTAAAAATGTATCGACCAAAAAAAATCTTATTAGCAAACCTGTTAACAAAATTTCAAGAGAATCGGTTGAGAAAAGCGACCTGTAGAGGAGAACAGCCGGACAGACATATGAAATATTTTTTGTACAAGGTGAAACGGAGACGCTTTATTAATTGTTAAAAAAAGTCTCAAAATTTACCTGTATCACTGGTAGGGTCGAGCAAAGCGAACGGGTCCCAAGAGCTGTCCGCGGCGCAGTGGAAGCCGTCCGAATGCCCGCCCTCGGACTGTGATCCGTAGCTGTCTTCCTCGCCTGTAACATACGTCGGAACTGACATCTTCATTTTTATGCTTTGGTTCAGAACACGCCCACGAATAGTGAAGAAACTCGATTCTCGACTTAAAGTAGACTGATTTTTTTATTGAAAGACTGCAAAAGACGTCATTTTCCGTCACGAATATTATACTAAGTAGAAAAGATACACTAAAAGTCAGCCAGCGTTCATCATGGATATAAAACATTGATCCATTTCATATTGGATAATTTGTCAGGAGATATGCCTTGCTTGGGATATGCCCTGATCATGAATATGATATAGCCACGCCGACGCGACAGTCTACTTTTTACACTATTAAGTACTGGGACAACGAAATACTATGATAATATTTTATCCATTTCTTTCAACGAAATATAATTGTAAAGCATAACTTGTCTTCATAGAGAGTGACCTGCTCACAAAAATTTATAATTTAAAACAAGCATATTTGTAATAAGAAAGACGCCTGCGATTTTCTTTGTGTAATATTTTAGTGCTTTACAGTAAAAAAAATAGACTAACCAAACGTGTATCATCTTTTCCCACCATTTTTTTTGGAAATAATTTGGTAGGTATTAAAGACAGTTCATAGCTTATTCAAATTCTAGTTCAAATTCAAGAGTACAGTTTAAGTTAAAAAAATAAGAGTATAATGTAGTGTATGTTAGTGTAGTACATAAAGTGCTTACTGTTAGTAGTTTGCCCAACCCAGTCCGACATGGTATGGTGCGATGGCAGAGCGATGGACGGCGCCGACGCCGAACATTCCCCGTCAGACGAAGAACTCTGGTAATTCTCTAATTTCTACACAAATGAATTGATTCATTATATCACTGTCTTATTAAAGGAGGTGAATGAAGAGAAAGCTGTTATACACCGGCAAACGGGACATGCGGTCAACACAAGGAAGATAGCTACCTGGGCTCTTGGGATGAAAATTGTTGCCATCCTATTATTGTAAAAAATTGGGAAGTTAGTAAAAATAATATTCTCTTTTATACTGGAAGACAAATTAAATAATTATTAATATTTTCATGCTATGGTAAATTTTGTACCTTGGATTTCTTCTTAGCAGCGACATAGTCCTCATCGCTTGTTTCACGCGGGATCGTTTCAGGGGCCCAGGATTTTTTGAACCTAACGCCGATTCTCTTGCCTTCCCCCGGCCCGCTCGTGGGTATAGATCCGTCGGAATCTTGCCCCAGAGATTTCTCGTCGTCCTCCCTTTTCAATCTATCTATATTCCTTAACACATGACTAGGAACTGGTTTAATACTTGGATCGATCACTGGTTTGTCCGTTACTGATTTAGTATCGGATGGTTCATTGACTAGTTGTGGAGAGCTGGGCGGTTCCTTAGTTCGCTGTTCCGTGTCGCTCCCATTGGAATAATATCCGTTCAAGCTTTCGAAGCCGTCATCTCCCTCCGCGAACATAGCTCTCGCCAGGTTCACGTTGTGATTGTGCCCGAGCACGTTGAAGCTCTCCAACCGTTTCTTCGTCAGTATATTCTTGTAAGTAAAGGAAGGCTGTACGCTTTCGTCGGGAGGCGGAGTGAACGTCACTATGGGCGTGGAAACTTCGGGTTTCTTCCAAACCATGTAATCCTCGTCGTCCGAATCTTTGGCTTTCATAAGTGTCTTTTTCATTATTGGCTCCATATTTTTAATTAGGTTCTCCTTTATTAGTTCTTTTTTGCGTTTCCTGCAATGATCAAGATGTGGTTGACTCAGCGGCCGCGGAAGTGGGGGCAGAGGGGGCCAAATGTTAAATTATAGACCGTGATAATCATTTCATCTACTCTTGTACAAGGAAGGCTGATCAGAAAGTATACACCTCCTTTGTCATGGAATGTGCGACTCGGGTAGCTGTTACAAATAATCAACACCCTTTTGAGGCTAATGAATGAAATATTTTCATTGCTACAAATGACAAAGAGAATCGAAACGCGAAAGTTGCTTAGTCAACAATTGAACAGGGTGTCCCAGAAACGAATTGAGTATTAGTACAATTAACATTGCATTCCTTGTCGGAAATAAAATCGCGGAGAGCACATAAGGTTCTTGAGTGGCCACCACGCACGCCAGCGAGGCGAGAGTAGATTGGAAGCAGGAAGCGCATGCCACAAGGCGGACCGATAAATTTGGCCCCTATTTCACCAGTGTTACAAAATATGTCAGTTTATAATGACAATTCGTTGTAAATTGCAGATTAGCAAATTTTTTGTTTTAGTGCGTTTCTTATTGGCAATGAAATATAGCCCGAATTGTTATTGTAAACCAGCGAACTATAAAGATATGGAAGCATAACGCCTATACATCGGGCGCATGAAAATATGATCCTATAACATGACACATGGCACTCGCACATCGAAAATCGCAGCTGGCCAATGAGCGGCGACACGCGCCGGCCTCGATCTTTCTCGACAATGTTCTTTCGAATCATCCAGCTGTCATGCTCAGCGAGGATGGCGCGATTGTCAAGTAAGGTGCATCGGGGTAATTCCGAAAACGGGTATATTCAGAAACTTCAAAAAATCTCAGTAACGGTAGCGATATAATTCTATTTTCATCATTACTCTAGAGGACAGCTTTATTGTGCTCGCCGCATCAGTCATCACGAGCCGCTATTGTCGACCTGACGTGCATAGCGTCGATTTATCCCAAACAAGTGCTTTTCACGCCAATTTCGGTGATTCGTAATAACCCCAACAACTTTTTCTCGGAATTTTGTTGGGTTATTTGAACAGTTGTTTCTTTTTTCGATAAATTGTCGTTTTTTATGAATAGCTAAGAGGAACACAACGTCCTTGCTGTGCTTAAAAAAAAATCGGAATAACCCCTCCGGGGTTAATCTGATATATACTCAATTCGCAACAACCCCACTTGGCTTATTCATAGTAATTAGCAGCGGTTCTCAATCTGTAAAGATACTAACACTACAATTCAGATGTGAATATAAGAATCCTTAATTACAATAAAATTAAAGATAGACTAGTGTAGTTGCGCATGGAATGGTAAAGTCAGTAGCGCATTGTATTCCTATACGTACCTATTAAACAATTTTTGAGTTCCATAATATATCATATCATCATGTCATAATTATTCCTCATACCAGCTTCGTTATATGCAGTTTTTCTCTCGGTTTTAATAAACTTTACAAAGAAAATAATTTAGGCATCATGCATTGCACATTATGATAATGAAAGTTTGAGAACCGCTGATCCTTCCTGGAGTAATTCCGAACTAACAAAGCTGTATGTAATGAAATTAGCGGTTCCAGTGAATAAAGTAAATATATGTTGCGTGAGGGGTAAAGAAGGACAAAAAATAACTGCGAAACTTCAGTCAAAGTATAATAAAGTCCATTCTTAAATAATTTCGGAATTACCCCAAGGTAGTTCGTAATTTCCCCAATGCCAAAAAAATACAACTCAATACTTTAAGAGCTTAATTTTAAAAACCCTAGTAAATATTCTGGATTCTATTACATATTTATGATAGGTCTGTTCATTAAGTAAACAGAGGTAAAACAACAATGGCAGTAGATACAAAACTTCTTTGAATAAAAAATCAAACAATGGACCTCTAGCCAACTCGCATAAATTTCTGTCGGAATTGCCCCGATGCACCTTATGGGTTTTTAAAACATTATTTACTTTCATAAGAAAGGTACCTAATTCTAATGTTTATCATATCCGATGGTTTCTACACCACTTCATGACACACGATGGTACTGCAAAATATGAAATTGCGCAAAAGATAATAACATTCACAATCGAAACTCGTCATGAATGTCACGACTGTCTAACGCACGGCGAAGTTCATATCTTTTTCCACGCCTGTCATGGTACCTATGTGCTGGAGCCGTTTTTTGGGCTTAGTTACGCTTCCATAGATATTATTATTCGTAGTTTGTAAACTGACATTTGTAGAGTTGGTGAAATAGGGGCCTGGCCCTTGTTGATAGTGACCAGTGGACCAGTGGAGGTCATCGAGGTTTTTTTTTTAGCGACCTTTTGCTAACGGTGTACATTTTACAGCTGTTGATGATGACACATACCTCAGACCCGTTTCCGGCACATCGGTTCGCGACTGCCGCCGCCGGAATTTAGCCGGTTTAGCGGATGGTGTCTTGCTCTGGCTGGAAGTGGCGCCGCTCTCGCCTGAAGCGCCCGCGCTGCCGCCGTCGCATTCCGACCTCGGCCTCCTGATACCGAATAGTACATTAACTGCCGCACTCAGCGACCTCAATAAAACTGTAGTGGAGCGTGTATCTAGTCATACACACATCCCATGTTTCTAATTTAACGACCCTGAGTATGGCCTTAAGTTTGATCGCACAAGCGTAGGTATAAGTTAAAAGTAGTTCTATTACAATAATAAATTTAGCATAAAAGCATATTATTGGGGATCATCTGCTCGACCTACAGGAACGACGAATCACGATGCGTCCGAGACGGATGATTTTCTTGGACCTGCTGAAAGTTGCTGGAAAGTTAACATTTTTTAACAGGCTTTTATTTAACTTGTAATGTTAGTTTGGGTCAAATCTTGCAAGTTAACTTTGACCCACTTTTCGATGTTAGATTTAGCTGAAGTTTTGCATACTTATGTAAGTTTGGTGACAATACAATAATCTGGTAGTGAAATTCTGGTGGTACGGCCAGGATCGACTCCACAGAAGGGAACTATCTAACGATTAATGGCATCGACTCGAAATTTCGTATGAATATGAAAGTTGGATGACAATACACGTACAGAGAACAAAAAGTACAGTCGGCAAAAAAGCTTGTTTTAAAAATGAAGTTTTTATGGTTATGTTATTTTTATTTAGCTGGAGCTTCTAGAGTGGCAACCATACCTGAAGTACCGCGGCAGCTTCCGGCGGTACGTGGAGCGCGGGTGCACCCTCGCCAGCTCCATCTCGGTGGTGCTCACGATCTGCGAGTGCACCACGCACAGCACTATCATCAGCCCGGCCGGCACCAGCCAGCAGTTTGGCTAAAACACAGTATTCCGATAGTTGGACACTATGGTAAAATTGAGCATGAACGTTAATTCGAAATGCGGTCGACGAGACACTTATTGCTGAAGTATGTTTACCATTTAGTGCATCGATTTGAAATTGCTTATTTATGTTTATGTGTGTACCTATATATGTACAGTGACATTGAAATAATAAAGTACCATTGGCAAAAAATACAGCGCACAAGAAAAAAGGCATTCTTTTTACAAACTGAAAGGTCTTCGTGAAATAAACGGACCACTTATACATAAATAGTGATAAAATACTGATCCGTTTATTTCACTATTATTGAGTGTCACCATGATATATAGTTTCATGATGTAGGTCGCGCGGCGAATTAAGATCGCTTGTCAAAAGTGGAAGGGGAATGCGCAGAAGTCAATTCTTAGGTCTATTTGGTTGCGCAGAGGGGTGAGGGGAGGGTGCGCGCTGACGCCGACACGTTATTGGTAGATCAAGTCGTTCTTCCCCTCCCTCGCTTCGTTCACGCGTCACGTGTCTCTTGAGTACTGTTGCGGACGGATTGTTTTACTGTATTAGTAGTAAATACGTTATGATGTCGTAGTTAGTGAAAAAATGCCCAAATATAAAGTTTGAACATGGCAAGCCAGAAAAATGTTTTACGACGTGAATTGTTATGTTAAAAAGGAAACTAATTAAATCATGGGTAATTAAATGCACGTAAAAAATACTACCAAGATTCTGAATAAACATACTAGCAAAATAAGTCACAAGCAAAAACGAGTGTTATATGTGTCAGATAGTGATTGTCTGCCTTAAGCATTTATCATTAATAGCAACACTGCTGTCTGACGTCTAGTAACACCGTCTTATACTCTCCCCTTTACTCCAAACGACCCGGCCATGGACGGACGATATTTTATTTTATATCTACATTAATTATGTAAGTCTCTTTACAACTTGCTTAATAATATACCTGGTGATCGAAATCATTGCGCTTTATTTACCAGCCTGTGCCTCTCTCCGTTCCATCCACAAATCTGCGAGACCAACTCTAAGAATATGTTAGGTGACTAAAGGTACAAAAAATGCGAAATAAGAAAAATATATTTCAAAGAAACCTTCTTGATTTTCCCCACAAATTGCAATTCTTAAATTGGTTTTATTTATTGAGTAAAAACAATCTTATTTGCTTTAAAAATCGTGGTTGCACGACACAAAAAAACTCACATCCACAGATGGCGTAGCTGGCGAAGTGAAATACAGCAGCATATTCGCAAGCTGCATGGTCCAGAGGGCGAGCAGGAACTTGGCACAACTAGGCGAGGTCTGCTGTGCCCACCACGCGTACAGAGCGGGCAGGAACACCAGCCGCACTAGCGCGAACCACAACACGCGACGCATGCCCAGCGTGGGTTTCGCTTTAGGGAACGATGATCCTGCGCCAAATAACAATACAACTCAGTGGCGGAGTATGGGGAAGCGGGGGGGAGTTAGTCCCGGGTGCTAAGCACCAAGGGGTGACAACGACAACTCACTAGTGCCTACCTACAGCTAAAGAATGCGCACAAAATCTCATTCTAAATTAAAAAACGATATTCCGACGAATTAAGAACCTCCTCCTTTTTTTGAAGTCCGTTAAAAAATTAAATAGTCATACACAAGTTTCATGCTCTGTGACTGAGTAGCTCTAGCTGTCAGGGTGGCGTAGCGGCGGCGTTCGCCAGAACGTAAAATTGGTGCAATATGCGGGCGTTTAAGAGGGAGCAAGAGCCCTCATTCTGAAGAGCTGCAATTGAATCCCTTAGAAAGATAAGCCTAGGTCGAGGGGATTCATTCATACCTCTGACCAGGTCCACGTCGATGAGGTAGGAGCGCGCGTGCGACGAGAAGTCGACGATGCGGCGGCGGTACGTGCCGCGCATCAGCAGCTGCTCCACCATCGTCTCCCACTCCTCCTTGTCGTACGAACTGATCTTCTTCTGGTACCTGCATGCACATTAAAGAGTGAGACCACAAGGGAGCTTTATCACGGTTTTGTGGGCTTAGTGCTCAAGCTCACCCCTAGATCATGACAAAACCGTGGTCTTGTGTGAGGGCAGTCAGCAGTCATAAAACTCACCAATCAATCACACTCTAAAGACCAGAGAAATTGCTAGTGTTCCCACATCCCAAAATTCAGGGATTTCGAAGTAATGCCTTGTGAGGCCGTCATCAAGTTTTGATTGTTTGAATTGGAAACTTGATTTTTTATATATGACAGGGTAGGGTCACACAATCTCAAATGAGATATTATTTCATTCCATTCCAACACAGAATAATCGCAAAAACTTTAGAACATAATAGGTAGGGTAAATATTAATGTCCAATTCATAAATTATGCATTTTATTCAATTATAAGTAAATGCATCAAATTATGCATTTTATTCAATTATAAGTAAATGCATCAAATACATAATAGGTAGGGTAAATATTAATGTCCAATTCATAAATTATGCATTTTATTCAATTATAAGTAAATGCATCAAATTCACTTCAAGTTTATGCCTCATTTATTTAGTTTTATTTGGAATTACACACATGAAATGTTATGAACTAAGTATATTAAGAAACTGTGGGATTAATATGAATTAAGACAAAGAGAAATCTTTTGGCAAATACTTAATATGCTTGTCACAATTTAGTTTGTCTATTGGAGTAAATGAAAGTTCAAAATTTCCATTTTTAATACCTACCTAACAATATTTAACGACATTATTAAATAATTATTTAAATGTCACATTTTTTAAATAATATTACATTAAATACTTCCTCTTAATCAATGTAATTAAAATACTTACCATGCTGCCAGCTGCATCATGACGGTCCGAATGTATGAAGTTTGTGGTAGCCAATAATTTAATCTCAGTTGAATTTGAAAGCTGAAACAAAGACATTGCAAAGTATCAAGAATGTGCCAATAATATTTTATTGCATGGCCACAAATTGTTTTCAATGCAGTGTACATATACAATCACTGTGTTATCTCTGTTTTGGTATCAGTGTTATGATTACTGAAACAATGCTTACCATTTGGCTCTCTTTATTGGCCAGGTTTCCAAGAAAGTCTGCCACAATCAAGACTGCACTGGGACTAATTTGATAACTGAAAGCAGAAAATTTTATCCCCAATTGGCAACAATCGCATTAGCTAAAGCCCGTTAAAAGTGGTATTTGTCAACAAAAGTTACAAAACTCATTGTCACGTTATAGAGCATCACATTGATTTTCTGTGAATGTAAAGTTCAAGGGCACTTGAATATCGCCGAGAAAGGTCACATAAAAATAAATTTGCTATAAATATAGCCTACTCTTCAGCACGTATTATAAAATTACCGTTATGTTCCGTCAATGCGCTTATTATTATACTCACTTGTAGCATTTTCGACCACTGAATTATGCCAATATTCTTAAGAGATTTTAATGTTAATTCACCGGCGACTATAGCTTTAGATTTTATCTGCCTGCATTATTGCAGACTTTTATCAATTATTTCTCAAAAAATAAATTGCACCGATCAAACTACTTCACATCAACTTGACAATCAACTGACTGAACTGACAAGTGACAAGAGAAGAGACAAGACCACTGACAATACCACAGAACCAAAGCAACTGACAGTGACATTATTGTAAATGTTGCCAGCTTAATGTAAACTTTTTCGCCGAAGTCAAACTTGTCTTCTTAAAATGTCATAAAGACAAATGACTTTTTAAACCGATTACTACCCAATAATTCAGCTTTGAAATGAACGGTTCTTCTATCAATATTTATTGGGGGACCCGTATCATTGATAAGGCGCTACCTATACAGCTGTGCTCAGACTGTCGCCAAAAGAAGAAAGGGCTTAAGTGCAGATGTTATGTGCACTTATGCTCTTTTTTCTTCAGTATTAGCGCACTTGTGCTTTTATAGGACTCCGTAGCCAAAACGGCAAAAATGGAACCCTTATAGTTTCGTCATACCCGTAAATCCTTTGGTATGTAACATGCATTTTACTCGAAAACCGTAAGAGCCATATTGATGAAATTTGGAGTACTGACGTGTATTGTAGAATTTACTTAGTTCGATAGTTAAATAACAAAAATAAATATGTCTAGGGCTTGAAATATTTTTTTTTGGTGTGGCACATATTTCAACAGCTCTTTTAAAAACACTTTGAAAGTTCCTAAGCAACTTTTTTGAAAAAGTAAAGTTGCACAAATTGTGCCCCTCTCCCCCCCTTATCTTATAAACCGTAGGTCCAAAAAACATGAAAAAAATACAAAGGTAACGCTTATTACGCTTACGCTTCCGACTGCCCATTTATTTTACGTTGAAAGGGCTGTACGTAAAGTAGCAAAAATATCCGCTAAGAGGCTCGGGATCCTCGGTGCACGAGTAAGACTCGCTCATGATCTGTTTTTCCATGTTGACTAAACGTTCAGTTAGGTTTCAAAACGAATGGTATGGAAAAATCATTATTATTGATTATCTAGTAATGTAGTCTATTATAGCAACACCGATTCCTTTTTTAATTTTCTTGTTTTCATTTTTTTTTTTAATTCATCCCATAAGGGATAGGCAAAGGAACTGAGTCCATACAGCCACGTCTGATGTGTTTTGTAAATTTCTGTATATTAAAGTCCTGTCATCGTCAGAGTTGTGTCAGTCTGTCCTAGTCACGTCCTGTCAACTGCTCATGCCTTCCGTAAAGCGATAGTGTACTTTACGGCGAGCTACGGCGAGCAGCAGCCGGCGGATATTTGGGGGTCACAAACAGAGGGAATACGCGTTTTCACTTGAATTCTTCATTTGCTGGGCACTGTCACGTTAATTTGTTGTATAATACACTATCTTTATTATTCACCAAACAACATTAAGCACAGAAACTAAAATTCAATTAACGACACGATCCACTTTCATCGGTTTCCCGCCAAATTCCCTTGTTTTCATTTAGAAAAGCAAAGGTATTTACTCCATTCAGTCACATGCTTATTTTTATGTAGTGTTTTAATGTTCTATAATACAGGAAATTTAGCCTTTATACCAAAATTATACACACCATCAAAGAAAAATAAAAACCTTAAACACTTATTTCTCGTTAAGAGAACTACTTTAATTGTAATTAAATACTTTGTTATCTGCCATCGTATCACAATATGTTATAAGATAACCAGACAGACTGAAAGCAAGACAGACAGTGAAGCCCGAGTAATAAAGCTTATTGAGTTTGGTAAACCAAATTATCAATGAATGTTTACAACTTTAGGTTTTTATTAAACGTTTAAAACTAGCCTGAAGGAAAGAAAACAAAGAAAGAAAGAAAATGTTTATTTGGTCTGCTTGGCCTAATGGCACCTCATCTTCTGGTATGGCGCTTATTTAGTAGATGCTGTTAATAATGACAGTAGCAGCGTAGCAGTACCAGGCAGTATTTAATAAGGTTAACCTTGATCCGATGTTTACCTTGTTCTCACTTCATTACAGACAGAGTGGTATGTTGATAAACTATTAATTTGTTTCTTATACTTAATGTATAGGTCGGAGAGTAAATAATAAACTGTACTTAACTTAATCTGTCCACTTTATTCTTATTACTATTTCGATAAGTTACAGGTACGACACGGTAGGTATAATGTATTAAAATAATAGATTATGCATCAATAAGCACTACTAAAATAACATCTAAAACAAGACATAATAACAGCATTAGCTAGATTTAGAGTTGTGTGGTTCATGGGATTATTTTGTACTTCGTAGACATGGAATGCTGTTCTAACACTAGCATTTATCACGGGATTTATTTATAATTACTTACCATCCCTTTTGAACAAACTGACTAGTAGTTGGAAAAGGACTTATCCTTTACATCCGCAATAAATGCTAGGCTTTACCTCGAGTGTAAGTTTCTAAACACGCACAACAAACGCTTCAACCGCATTACTAATGGGAAAATAGAAAGCGCCTTTGCAGGCGCATATCCGCAACGAACTGTTATCATAGTAAAGGCGAATTAGCAATGCTTAGAATCATGTGTTTAAATTAAATCAAGCAGTTTCCATTAATTTATATTTAATACTAATGCGTTCGGGACGTTTGGTCCCACAAAAACTTATACTCAAGATGCTGGTGTGTTAGAATTGGAAATACAAGTGTTTTTTATTCTACTTAATTCTATATTAAAGTTCAGTGGTGAGTTCGTCTTGGGGCCTCCTCGTCATTTCGAAGAGCTCATCTTCCAACCACACGCTCTCTCTCCTTACAATCGGTCTTCTCTCCCAGGGGTCGGAGAGGACTATTGTTTCTCTTTCTTTCTCTATTTGCGAGTAGCTCGGCGGGCGGACGTCGCTCCACTCGCATTGGCTCTCTAACTCTTTGTCTATGATATTGCTGTCGTATGACGTCGGGGAGTACGACGGTGGTTTGAAGGTTGAGAAGGACTGCTGAGTTATCTCAGAGTCGGAGCTTTGGCTCGGCGGGGGCGCCAGGAAGTTCACTAGTTGACCTTCTTGCGTCTGCGCGGGCAACGGGTTTCGGCTGTAGCGCTTCAGTATTCTGAAAGTAGAGATTTTCAAGTGCTCAATAATCAAGCTAATTAGCTATCTACTAACATTTATTATTCCGAACCAAAATGGTAACGGTTTGGTTCTTAAATTAAATTCAAAGAACAAGAAAGCGTCAGACAACACATCAAATAACCGACTATAAATAAACAAAGGGTTTACGAACCTCCTTGCTTAGGTACCATAGGTACCTATTTAATTTTTCGCATAGACAAAAATCGACGCTACCTAGTGACTGACTTACTTAAAGATTAATAAATTATGAGGTATACTCAAATACAAATATTTACCGTTCCGCCCAACTAGCTAGCCGCGGCCACTCGTCAGGAACAACCGGAACCTGCTGCTTGTTCAGCAGAATAAGCAGCTTCGCCAGATCGCTCATCACGCAACTGCAACAAAGTTAATATTAGACACAAAGAAGATAGAGTAAACAAACGCGTTAATGCATCGAGGCTGATGTACTGCAGGGCCATGTTGTTTGAATCTCGTACCTAATAGAAAGTAACGTTATAGTCGGCTACACGCTAACCGAGCATCTAAGTATAAAACAGAAACAGCCCCTTTGTTGGAATCTACGGATGCCTATAGCAAAGCAACTAGGTTGGTTGGTTAAAAGGCAATATTTGAATTTTTACTAAGTCAATGTAAATATCTACGGTGTTCTTACTGGTAGTATCGATTTGTATTTTGATGGATTAACGAGTACCTAACTAGGTATCATAGCTGTGATGGTAATTTGCCACACCACGAGTGCTGCATTGAAACCTTAGGATTTCTGTAGGCTATAACTCAATACTGATAAAAATACACTAAGGACGACAACATGACGGAATTGTTACTTAGAAACAATAAAATTACCATGGACCACGCTAAGTTTACCTGTAAGCCATGGCCGCGTCGTTGTTCCCCAGCTGGTACAGCTCCCGAACTTGGTTCCGCGTGTGGTTCAGTATCGCGAGCAGCGAGTATGCGTGCGGCTGCAACGTAAACATTGCATAATTGATTACACGACGCGATTACGACCATCTTCTGATCTACATCGAGAGTCATAATCGCAGTCGTTTAAAATGAGAACGCGTTCGACAATGTCTTCGCTGTTGAGCAACTTGTTATGCATTAATACAAAGTAACAGATTGGTAGTTGAATTAAATTGTAGGTACCAAATGTACCCAACTAATAAATTTGATGGGGTCTGAGGCATGAACACTTTTATAAGCTTTTATTATAATGCTTTTATAGGCAGGTACCTATAATATTTATGGTATATTTTTATGGTAAGTAAGTAGTATTATGCTATAATTACTTTTTTTAAAAGTTAATACTTAATGGTCAAAGTAAGTAGGTATGCTGCTTTGCTAAGCCGTGGGTATCGCAATAATAGGGTTGCGTCTTTAAATAGGTACTTATATGTATACCTAGGTACCGTTTTTCATTTATATTGATCGTATTTTTTAGTTTATAAAACTTAGGTAGGTACTTTCTTAGTAATATTATCTCAGTACTTAACTAAATATACTTTAGGTTTCCGAAAGATGGACATAGGTACTTATCCCGGTTTGGCAACAAAGTAAATCCCCAAGTACGTAAAGAAGCTACCCTGAAGCGCCAACATTCATCTTCAAGTTCTAAATTGCTTTAACGTGTTGACTGGGATAGGATTGATATTAAAATAAAGTACCTATCGTCTATTTATTGAACCTACTTACAGTAAACTGTTTGAGTGTAGCTATTGAAAGGTTACTTATTAGTCTTAATACAGTTTTAATATAGTTTTGAATGGCAAGTTAATGTTTTATAGTTGCAGCACTTACCGACCCGATTCAATTGAATTTTTGAAATGCATGTTGAATTTGAATTTGATTTTAATTTTGCGTTGATATTTTAAGCTGCCGTTTTTAAATCGAAAAGGAATTTTAATGACACTAATAGGTTAAAATTAAATGACAATGTTCGTTAAATGACGTATCTAATTATGCAATTTAAGTACCTACCTACTTACTACTTCTGGGCACCCTTCCCATTGGCGGCTATCTGGGAGAGATTTTTTTACCTTTAGTTTAGTTTTGGTTAGTATTCAGTATTTTAAATTTTAGTTTTAATTTTTATAATGTAAGTACCTAATTATTTACGTAAATTGATTTTTAATGAATAAAGTACCTACTTGGGTAGGTGCAAGTAGATTAGGTATGCGTCATAATGTTAATAACGATCATTATAAACAGAAAGTTACCAGCTTTGATGCTACCAAACTCTTTAGAGGGTCTTGTGGAAGAGATGGTATCCGAGGTAAGACAATATTACAAGTTTGTAATATTGTAATCAAACATTTCTACATAATCACAATAGCATGGCAAGTCGCACTGGGCGACGTGTAAAAAGAACTGTTAACTAGATGCATCCGTACATGTCTTTGTTGAGCACTTTATCATACAAACCGCTTAGCTTGAAAAGTAAATATCAAATTACCACTCCATCTTAGCTAATGCACAGCACCTACTTACGTATACTTAGTTGAATGAAAAGAGGGCCCCTGAGCCAAAGCAAATCGGCACGTATTCTGCAGGCAATAGAGAATTTGACAAGGCTTCCTTTCGTTTTAGAAGTGTTGTCCCAGGCGGCGGTACCGCTAGGCTAACCGGGGTTGAGGTTGTTAACTAAGCTTTGGTTTTACTTGGTAGTTTATTGCCGTTTGGTCTAGATAAGCAACGGAATAATAAGTAGGCATGAGCAGCTGCATTTATAAGACGACTTAGGAGAGGCTTTAGTTACTACAATGTTGTTAGGAAGATTTGCTCTATGATAAGATTTGATCTCAATTAATTCCTATTCAAGTTTGATTAGAAAACTAGGTACCCACGGCTTGGCCTTATTGAATAAAGTATTAGTAACTATTTTAAAGATTAAATGAACATTCTCGCGTTACATGTATAGAGTTTAGTCTAACTTTCCAGCGTTCACTGTACAGTCAAGTTCTCCAATATCTCAACAGGCAAACGTTCATAAATATCTAAACATTATGTGACTGGTAATAAAGTCTGTGTATTGTATACATATTTTTGAACGGTTGGCTGTACCTACAGATATCGGAGAACTCGACTCTGTTCTTAATCTTCAACATCAACTTGTGAATGACGACGGATCTATTGTGAGGCAGGTTACAAAAAACGGATGACCACACTGTTATGACGGCCGGATAGCCTAGTGGTTAGAGACCCTGACTATGAAGCTTGAGGTCCCGGGTTCGAATCCCGGTTGAGGCCGATGTTTGTATGATGAATACGAATGTTTGTACTTGGGTCTTGGATGTTTAATATGTATTTAAGTATGTATTTATCTATATAAGTACGTGTATCCGTTGCCTAGTACCCATAACACAAGCTCTGCTTAATTTGTGACTAGGTCAATTGGTGTCAATTGTCCCATGATATTTATAATTTATTTTATTTATAAGAGTGCATCGAAGAAGAAGATTTAAGTTCGTTTCCAGTCTTTATACCTACGTCCCGCTGCGGGCCACAGACAAGATTCAACGCACCCGTAAGCAATCCAGTTGCTTGTGAAAATCTCTAAGGCGTGTGTCGTCGTCGTGCTTCGGCCGTTGCGGAAGCGGCTGCGAGCGTGCGCGCGCGCTGTTCCGACACTTGGCGTACGTTGCGCCGGCGGCCACGAGGACAATGCACGCCAATGCACCGCACGCGCCGCCCACTAACACCTACAAACAAACATAAATCAACAGTGGAAGTACCTAATGCACCGGTTTCCGATCGTAAAATTTCGTGTCATCTGTTCTTGCGCCCACTATGTAGATTACAATTGAATAACTAATGGCATGAATGGCGACACTAGACCAAACGTGGACGTCGGCGCGATCAGCGTTGCGAGGCGCATTTTATTTTCCGCGCAGAAAAGAAAACGTGAAATGAGCTAAATTATAAAATTTTACGACGAGGCTCACTTAGGCGCGACTGGCGCGAGGCTGGTTGACGGTCGGGAGCGCCACCGAGGCCTAACGCCACCTTTCGGAGAGCTTAATCTTCCTAATTTCACTATGTATGAACATATAGGTACAGTCAAGTGCAACAATATGGGTGCATACAACTTACTCAAAAATATGTCCCATGGCGTCCGTCGGCGAATTAAGGTTGTGGTATTGTTGTTATGTATATATTTTTGCACTTGACCGTACCTAATATATTGCAGGGAAATGCACATTTGAGGAAGAGGAACGTATCAAACAAATTGCCGTTTAAGGAATTTTTCGATAAAGGCCAATGGTTGAAAGGTTGAAACACACGCAATCGCACGCAGTTCTTGGGCTCTATCAATGAAATGGTACTATTAAATTTTATAATAGCTCATTATCGATTTACTTTTGCTCCTATTTTTCTCGTGTGCTAAAGCTGTTTTGTTTAAAACTAAAATAACTTTTGTTAAGTGCATAAGACTGGGCCAGTCGTTTTCTGAGTCATCGTATGAGATCACATATAAAGCAACGTTAAGTTAATTATATTCATAGAATGCTGAATGGTGTATAAAAGGCAATATGATTGCGCTGCTACCGTTAAGGACATCGAATGCACTTAGAATGATCAATTCTGAAAGGGCAAGATATCTACGTCTTATTACAGCAGTTGTCATAGTAACAAATTAAGCAATTAACTTTAAATATGTATTGATTTAAACTTTCGCGATTTTCACACATTAACATGACCCCCTATGAGTCTCATATGAGTCTGACCTAAAGTACATATGCACGTATGCGCGTAAGGATCATATCGAAAGCAATAAAAAAGAAATACGTAGAAGACAACTTAGATGCCTCATAACATAAATACATGTTAGTAAACACAGGCACGTTCGAGCTCGGATCACTGTCAACCCGCGTTACCTCATCTGTGTTGCTCATTACAGCATTGCTTCACCCGATTGTACACCAAGTTGACCTAATTATTCTTTGAAATCCATTCCTTTCATAATCTTATCAGTAGCAATTATGCCCACACCTATGGCTATGGCTTTAACCCTAATTCTCCAAAACCCAACGCCTTCAAAAGCGACGCGTGGTAAAGAAAGATAAATTTAATGTGGATTAAAGTCACTCCGAAAAAGTAGACCGTTTCATGAAGAGCTTTACTTACGTAATTATTTCTGAAAATGCTAACGTATTTTTAGACGCCCTTTTGAGGGTTAAAAGCTGAAAGCTGTTTTCTTTGAACGAGAATGCAAAGTAATACGATTTCAATACCTATGGTGTCTTTCAGTTCTTGTGATTGACTGAAGCCATTTCCGCGTGTGGCTCTTAGCTGTGTAACTTCTTCTTCTCGATTTTTTTGTACAGCCTTTTCTCATTCATGGCAGTGGATGACGAGTAAATAGGTGTATTCTTTGACCAGGACCGTGTTTTATAAAGCTACAATTCATAAGCGGAAGTCTCACTCTATCACCTTTTGTTAGAAAGAGACTTCCGCTTGTAAATTACAAGCTTTATAAAATACGGCCCTGGTGTGTATTTTTCTAAGTATGAAGCTTGAACATACAATGACAATGCAAAGAAAAGTCCGTTAAGCAGCTGGTTTGTATGTTGAATTTCATTCTATGAATGTTTCATAAAAATAAAAACAAAAATAATCAATAAATCGATTATTTTCATTTATGAAGCTTGAAGTCTCGGGCTCGATCCCCGATTGGTGCAAATGTTTGTATGATGAATTTATAGGTACGAATGTTTGGTCCCGAGCCTGGGATGTTTAATATTAATTAAGTAAGTAAGTAAACGCTTTACTATTGTACTTACGTATTATATATGTACCTATAAGTATGTTTATCCGTTGTCTAGTACCCATTGTAGATACAGGTTTTGCTTAGGTTTTGCCTAGTTTGGGACTAGGTCAATTGGTGTCATTTGTCTAATGATATTTATTTTCCTTTTTTTTTCACATAGTGAAACGTAAAAGGTTTAGATATCTTAATTATTATAGATGATTAAGCATGACGTGTTACCTACATGGTAGAAGTGAAAAACAGCAGAAAGAATATGGTGGGTAATTATTTCACAGGCAGAAACACAAACACTATGGCGCACGCCATGAAAACGTAGCTAAGCTAGCGTGGTTTAGTTTGTATGAAACGTGTTTAGCAATCGTAGCAGTGAATGCACGCGTTGCCGACGACCCTTACCGAAGTATTTGCTTGTTTCTTATGCCCTTTGAAGGGTGTTTTAAATTTTACCTCATTATAAGTATTGGCCGGGTAGCAGACGCGGCCCATGAGGTGGTCGTCGTGCGCCCAGGCCTCGCTCGAACCAGCGGGGCAGGCGCGCGCGCAGGTCCCGCCCGGCCAGACCAGCAGCCGTGCGCACTTGATGCAACCGTCGGCCGCGCACCGCACGCACTCTGGCCCGCATCCTGAAAAACAAATGACGGTTACTTTGTGGCCAGAAAACAGTAAAAGTTAGATTATTCTAACTACTTAGGTGCTTTTTACTCAGTGTCATGGCTGTAGAGTCTGCAAGTCATTCAAATGTAAGAGTTTTGATAATCTTTACTACTGTCTTTAACTGTAAATTTTGCAACATTAGGTACTTAGTTAAGATAAGAGTAACAGGTTAAGAAAATAAGAGACAGCAGTAGCAGACAAAATGCAGGTATAAATGGGTTCATAATACATCAGAGCTGGCACAAATGGATTGAACGTACCTCTGTGAAGTGACATTAGACATAGGGCAAAGTGAAATTTGGTACCATGGTTTGCAATAAAATAAATATGAAATATGAAATGAATTAAGCCTGTAATTTTTATACATATGACATTCAGAAATTTCTTTAATTATAAATAATAATGATAGTAGTAATCAAAAGTCGTTTTTTTTTTAAATAGGTATGGCTCTGTCCAGTAAAAAGTCTGTACGGTAAAAAATATATAAAACGAAATTTGAGAGGTATTGTTTAAATGCTCACTATTTAAATTCCTTGTAAGCAAGACATATTATTCAATAAATGATTACTGACGTATAGAATAATGTAAATTTGTGTAAAAATGATTAAATGAATTTGTTATTGTTTGAAATTTTGACACTGTATGTATGTACCTAAAGGAGCATGCTGCACGCTATAATGCACGCTATTACTAGCGTACTGAGATGAAAAGTTGTGTTTCGCTTGGCAGCAATTTTTTTTGTTTTGAGTCTCGTGCGTGCCTTGAAACCCTCGCTATGCTCAGGATTATATATTTGATCCTTCGAATCCTGGTATGCTTCGCTTATTCGGGTTTCAATATGATGAGCACTCGCGTCAATAAACATATATTAGCAAAAATCGTTAATGCAAACACGTCAAATACTCGTACTATAGCATAAGAATAAATAAATAAAATTTATTCTTATGACTATAGTTTCTTTATTACACGATACGCTGTTAAGATCGATGACCAAAAATATTTCTAGGTAGGTATTTATTTTTGACATCAAACAATAATGATAACGAGATATTTTTTCAAATTTTCTAAAAGTATCCTCTTACCATCTTCCTTAATCATTAATCTTGTTTTAAAAGAGGAAGGTTAAAAATATTTGCGCCAAATTTCGAAACTCATTAATAACGTCTCATCCTTGACATTACGCTAGATGTAAATCTGGTGGACATTTTTCTTCAGTGAGGTTTATAAAGTTGATAAGAAATACCTATGAAAAGCAGTTGAGCCAGTTTTTAGTATATATATGTAGGTATAATAGGTTCAAAGTTGAAAGGACTTATCAAAATAAATAAACAAACGCAAAACGTCCATTTTACCGCTGATAAACATGCTAATCTCATTGCGTAATGTGCCTACTGGTAATACTGACGGATCAAAGTAATTATCGTTATTCCCCTCTAAGTATATGTATACTTAACATATTTCACGCTCATAACACCCGAAAAACTCATTACAATAACACTGAAATAAAGATTGAATTTTAAAAAGCAAATCGGAGTCAATCCTAATTTGATGCTCTTCAATTTGTCATTCGTACCGGCGCTGGTATTTCTATGCTAATATACCGTGTTTGGGCGTAATGGTATGCATGGCGATGCACGACCGTCGCTTATTCGATTACATTGCAGGTTTAAGTAGGAGACAGAAGCGGTTGTTGATTTAGACCTGTATGTGTACACGCAGTAATCAGCATACAACAATATCATCGTAATAAGTAATATCCTTCACGATGACCCAAAATTTTGTGGTTTACCTGTACGTCAACTCGGTGGTATACTGTCAAATCACAACTTCTCAGTGTCAAAGCATGTTTGAGCCGTCAAGGCTGTCATTTTGATAATTCTAAGTAGTTGTTAAAGCTAGTTTTTCTGGTAGCTACAACAAACACATTTAGCTTGCTATACTATTGCGATATTTGCGATGCATATTGTATAATACGAGGTTAGGTAACTCTTATGATAATGGTACGATCCTCTTATTTTTTGTTTGAGAAGTCCAATGTAAAACCGGCGTTACGAGAAATTGAATTTTCATTTGTTTGAGTTTGAGGTGAATGTAAATATATTATATTGTATGGTTGCTTTCGCTTTTTGTTTGAACCGCTGTCTCACTGCGACAAACGTGAATGTAAAGTTTCAAAATTTCTCTACACGCACGCCTACTCCCTACCATACATAACTTAATCGACAGTTTATTGCTGTTTTGTTTGTCTTGTTGTGATTTTGGAAACGATCGTCGGGAACGTGGGAAGATGGTGTGATTAGGAGTTTAAGCCATCAATAAAATATTGATATTCCGTTATAATGCTAATGGAAGTCGTATTCGTATCACCAACAAGAAGAAAGTTAGAGGCGAATATTGGAGTATCTTTAAACTGTATAACAAAAACATACAGACGGAAGTTTACTTGTATGTTTCAATTACAAAGTCGATGACTGGTAAGCTTGTATGATGACTTTTGTAAATCACTTTGCTGTTAAAAACGCAGTTGACTTAGCATCCGACGTGCTCTACCGTACGTACTTAGTAGGTACTTTCCAAAGGGAAAGCGCACGCGATGCGATTAGTGTGCCGGCTGTAATTAGCGGGATCGATCGAATAGTAATTCTATTGTGTTCAGTGTGAGCTCATTATGCCGCGAACACACATCAAAGGCTTTGATTTCTAAAATTCAAATCGAATTCAAATGTGATCAACAAACGCGGAACTGGATAATGATTACAATAATTTCAATTTGCGTGTTGTGTTAATATTGTTAAGTACAAAAGTTAATCGATTAACTTTTGTACTTAACAATATCTTTCCCAAAATGGCGGTAGTCTTTTAACATTAAACTACCGTGAGATTCCAATCATAGTGAAATAAACGGATCACTCACGTATGTCAGTGAAGTATGTAGAGGAAGGACTAGGGATTAGTCCGAAACATGGCGGGCTATACTCGACTGACATACGTGAGTGATCCGATTATTTCACTACTTCGGCAGATTCTTAAAAGTTGATAAAACATTCTCTACAGCCTAAGTTCAACAGGTAGGTATTAAGTTTTTTATAAAAAAAATATGCCCATACTGACTGTAATTTTTGTAGTCTAATGATAGATATACTCTGCTTGCAATGTCACCCGAGTCCCTTTATAATTCTAATAGACGTTAATTCGACTGTAATTTAATTTTCTACGTTCAGTAATAAATAAATTTAGTACACTTTTTAACTATACTTACTTATAATCGACGTTAATCATTTTGTGCATGTGTAAAACAATCAATAACATAAAAATACAGAATCGATGGTATTCACGCTAACATAGATTAACCCCCAATTAGGTACACTTCCTAGTTCGATCACTGACCAAGTGCAATAATGTCTCTACCAAAACATGACTTGAGATTTTTTTATATATAATTTGATCGTCGTTTGCGTACGAGTTTGTGCCAAAATGAGGGGCCGCGGTACTGTAGGGACATTTCCTTGTTATAACTCGACGAGGGGCCTGACAATATTCATAAGCTACAATGGGGTCACACGGAGTTCAATTTGAATTTTTCTTAATTGTGTGTTATCCTTATCTGTTTCTGGAAGTTAAGGATGTGGGCGAGAACAATTTTAGATTTCCGTAGTTACTAATCAAAGCCGACGGGCGTTTGTCAGTCTATCCTACCAGAGGGTAGATCACGAGTTTTCGAATCCTGCGTAACAGAACCCTGGGCAGAACAGAACTCTACCATAGTCGCTTTTTGCGCTTCAGTGGGAATTCGCCCTTAGTTTGGGCGGTTGAAATTTTAACTTATGAAATTTTCACATGTTTAATCTTATAATACATAATAATACTGACAGAGATTTTTAAATGACATGTTTAATTTTAATGATCGCTCGTGTGTCCGTTTCACTGCCGCCGAGGCATGCGCTACCAGAGAAAGGACTAAGAATTAGTCTGAAACATGTCAGCCTAGCCTACTCTAAATATGTTTATTTCACGATGAGCAAAGAATATATATTATACTAACGTAATATGAGTTTTAATGATCCTCAATATTTTCGGTCAGAATGGAACATGATTTTGCAACAAAGCCTTTCATCGAATGCTGAAAATACAAAGCAAAACCAATTTTTATTCTTTAGTTGTATCGCAGATATGTGTCCCTAGTACATAATGTATGAGACCGCATGCCACACAGCCACGAGATTGCATGACCGCATTTACGGGAGACCGGACGGAGGACCACAACTGAATTACAAAATTTTAAACCTATAGCCACGATATTTTTCTTTACAGCGTCTTTACAATAACGGGTAGGTGAGCAGGTAACAAAGACGATTCTTAAAATTACGGTAGATACAATACTATAAATTAAAATTCAAACTTTGTATTTGAATACAATAATAACGGAAAAGCTACAGCTGCCGCGATTCTGTACTAGGCTCGCTATTTTATACACAATTTTGTTTCCAAGTTCCAAGTGTTTTATTTTTATTTTAGTGTGTCTACAAACATATCTGACTTTAAGACGTCACTGTTTTACTACTTATTTTAGTTCCTACTTTATGATGACAGGTACTAGGGCCACACAAGTTAGCTTAGCAGCAGTACTACTGGACTCACTCACGTGTGTCGTTGGTGGGCGGTGCGTCGGCCGGCCGCAGCTGCGCCTGGGCCGCGCTCGCCATCGCCAGCAGCGTCAGCGCCAGCGCCGCGCGTTTCATCGCACCGACGTGTCCATCGTGACACTGGAAGCAAAAGATTTTAAAATAGTAATTGATAAATGTAACTTTCTCCCTAAAACAGAAAAAATACGACTCCAAATGTAAATATGAAACGGCCGAAAATAGAAAAAAATCTAAATATCAATCTCTCGGTCCGAACTACAATTTTGTTGCTGTCGGGTTTGAAACCTTGGGAATAAAGGAATGTCTTTATAGAGCAAAATATTCTATCTGCAATATTTAAATAGGTAGAGGTACTTTCCCTCCATGTTGCATAGCCATGGGACTCCTGTATAAGGGGTCGATGAAAAAATATTATGACAATTTCACAAGTGTCTTGATATATACATACACTGCTAATAAGTCATTAATACCAAGCATTGCACTGACAAAACATAAATGCGGACAAAGTTTCAATAAAATTAAGATAGACTTTTTGGACAGCTAAAGTTGCAGTGTAAAAAAAAATTAAGCCTAATCTGATGAGACAGTGAAAGCCTCTTACAAGCTTAATCAAACTGTGAAGACTTTGATGATTGAGATCGGTTTTCCGCAACTAGGCACAGAATATACAGTAACAAGGAGCTGACGCAAGGACAGCTGGGAAGATTTCTCAAACAATATTATATATAGCCTAGTATTTATTTGGGCCGTTTACATTTCGTACCTACCTTGGGCTTAAGTTTAACCATAAATCAAGTTTCCAATTTACAAATTTGTCAATGGCTTTGTACCTTTTCCTTTGTATCGGTTGCAAAACCGGCATCTTTAGACATCCCATGTGACGCATCGTCAACTAACGCGTTTAACATTCGTGTCTCGCCAGTGAGGGCTATCGCGAGTCAAGAATCTGCTAGGATCGAGCGAGTCTCGAGTGAGTTCTATCTGTCATTCTCCACCAATGAGAGACAAGCTACTGGCATATGATTGGTGGAAATTGACAGATCGACCTCATTTGACACAAGCGATCCTAGCGGATTTTTGACTCGCGACATCGATAGCGGATCATTGACTTGCACGTACCGAACCAAAATCGCCACGAAATAGGTCATCCTTATATGAAAGAAAATTGGCAGCTTTACAAATACATATATGAAGTATAGCCTGATTATTTACGAACCAGTGGTCGTAAAAGTGGCACATGCATAGCCAATGAATTTCCCATTTTGACACACGTGGGAAATGACGTGTAGAATGTATGAAAAAAGAATACAAGCAGGTAGGTATTCTATTGTTTTAAAGTGTTGATTTATAGCTTGGTGTGAGTGTTACTTCTCTGATTATTTTATCTTAGTTAAACTTAATTATGTATACGCTTTTACCCCTAAGAGTAGGTAAATAATAAGCTGACAAAATTAAACTTTAGCGCAATGGTCACTAAAGTTTAATTTTAGTAATAGTAGTAGTAGTAGTAGTAAGTATTAGTAGTAGTAGGTTTTAGTAGTAGGTATTAATATACCTACTTTACTTGTGACCGCACTTAATATTTTACTTTGAACGTTAGGTTAAGGTCACATAAAAGTGGGTGAGGAGAATCAATTTATCATGCTTGTTTTACTACAAGCCTTTTCATTATGGCTATTAAAATTGGCGATTATTGGAATGCGGTACAGGCATTTTATTTTGTGAGATTTTAGTAGATTCTAGATTATGTTTACGGATGATGTGGGTCACAAGGTCTGTCTCTAACAGTACGAGCGGGTTTGCAAATTAGTTGACATTGGCAGTCGATAACCGTCTGCGCTGACCGCTATCGCATTTGTATCACTCATACGTTGTGTGCTCTTCGCCGTAAATGTGGTTATTGTCTTGTTATCAAGGAGATGACTTGCATCCAAACCGTCTGAGTGGCTTTTAATGTAGCTGGTCACGATAAGGCAATGTCAGTTGAGACTGCAAAGTTTACATCTTTACCAGCAGTTAGTATAACAAAGGCAAACAAGGCAATTTGTTCTGCAAACCCTACGAAAAACACGACCAATCGCATAATACAGAATATGTGCATATTTTTTTATTTTTGTGGGCTACTATGTTATTGCACAACAGTCTAGGTAGCTAGAAAAGAAATATGAGACTACAGCAAATAGACCAGGATACAGGACACCTTAACACTTTTTATACCACTCGTAAACATTTTGTTCCACCAACAATAGAAGTCGTGCCTAAGAGTTTTAGGCGTTGGCGTCGGTAATACCTTTTGCAATACAAAAGGCACGCATTTTAACCTTGTAAGTAATCTTTTGAAGAGCGTGGCATGAACCGAATCGACAGCAGTTTCACATTATGAATGAACTACGCAATATTTTATTTATTTTTGAACTTACTTATCATGGTGAATAAAATATGAAGTTGAATTGGCTTAAAATAACTCGTTTCTTGAACTGGAATAAAGAACGTGTTCGTTTTGGAAGTCCAGTTCACCCAATCTGAGAATGAGAATAGAGCGGAGTAGGTACTGTACTAGGTATGTGTAAGGATTTAGGCAAGTCTTTTAAACTGTCTATAACCGTAACCAGGTAAGTTTTCGTCGTTTTAATCACACGTATTCATCAGTTACCTCTTTTACAAAAAACTGGGTATTAATAACTATTCCCATAGTCTTAAACTGTATAATCGAATGAAACACCATTTATCCAAAACTCATCAACCTGTTTAACCGGTTCTTTTGTTTTATGTTTCGCTAAATTGCGCGAATTCCATTCCGAAATCCCAGATCCCAACATACAGTTACAAACCTACCTACTTTTATGCTAGCCTAGTATAAAGTATCGCACAATATACTCAGACCAGCAGGAAAGGAACAGGCTGTAGTGCAGATAGAAACGGGGCTACCGCAAACACGGCCGAAGCGTGAGAGATAGATAGAGTAGGTAAGGCTCGGTGAAAGTTGCCGACAACGCGTTTGTGACGTACTATTCACGCAACTCATGGGCACGAGCAATTTACGCTACCATTCAACTCAGGCCTCCCACGTTCCTTCCATGTATTTAACTGCTTCGACGTCTTTGTTGGCTCACGTGAACATTTAGAGCTCAAGATATGTTTGCCGTTTTAAAGATAAATCGGCGGTCAAGGGCCCCGTCGCTGGATGGCTGACCGGATCTGCCGGGATGCATGCGGGCTTTTCGACCGCACAAAACATCCGGGTCGAGTGTATGTTTATTAAATGACATATTTCTGAAGTGCTGTTGTGATTCTTAATAGATTATATATAACACATAGGTAACATAAAAATTGTTCGGAAGTATCCGGTCGACTTGTTTTTTTTTGTCTGACCCTAAGAAAAGAAGTTTAATCTTGATTGAACCCTAAAAACTACAAAATACATAAATATGTAAAGGATAATCCGTTATTCTATTGGTTTTAGGAAGGCAAATTCCTCTATTTCTAAACTCACACTGTAGTGCTATGCGATTACGTAATAAGAAATAGGTACCTACATAAAGTTATGGCTATAACATTGATCAAGTCATTTGATGCAGTAAGTTATATGTGAAAGGTGAGAAATTTCCTGTGTCATTTTGACACAAATAAACGTCTCGACCGCGTTCACGTTAACGTCCGAATTGCTATGGGCAAATACGTATCGACAACAAACTAAGTATTCACATACTATTTGAGACTTTAAGGCAAATGCGTTCGGGACCGTATTTTTTGACCGTTGATTATACTAGGCGCCCTGAATCAGAAGGTAAGTAAATTTTGATCAGTTACATTACGATACATGCAGTTGACCTTTATTGAAGGTTGTTTGCATCTTAAGGATTTCTCTACAAACCTTTTACTCGAGTAAATTATTTTCAAAGAGTCTTAATACCTCAGTGAGTGTGGCCGTAAGAGAAGATAAATTATTGTTTTTTTACTAATCTAATCTAATAATTTAGTAGTTAATTAAACGAATATTTTATTCCAATAAAATCGTGTTCCCAGAAATCACAGTAAAGACAATGTCCCTGGCGCCATGTCTTCCATTTTGAGCAATTCTTCATTTACAATTCTAAAATACTCCTGTTCAGCATTAGCTTCAATTTCTTCATCTTCAACCATTTCTTGATTTGGTGATTTTGGCGACGAAGGTTCATGTTCCTGCTGTTCTTCTTGCTTTTTCTGTTTCAAATGTATTTCCCTTAAACGTGCATCCAAATAATGCTCCCTTCTCGATTCTCGCTCATACGTTTGAATCATAAGTTGTTTGTTGTTACTACCTGGAAGAGCCATATTTTCTGACACCTGCATTAAATAAGTAGACCCATTGGTACCTCCCACGGCCACTAAGTGACCGTCCATATGAGGAGTTACTTTTGTTAATGCTTGATTAGATACTTTTAACATAGATACAGGTTCTCTATATTTGCGAAGAAAATCCCAGTAATACAAATATCCTCCTTGGCAAACAACCATGTAGCAAGAATATCTTAAAGGAGCCCAAGCAACATCAGCCACTTGGTGGCGATAAGGCCTTGTAACTATAATAGGGGCAGTGCGGACTTCTTCGCTCCAAACATTGACAGAATACTCTCCGCATGTCACAAACATCCTCAGTGTACAAGGACTTCGGTGCACAGCTCGGACCACTCCCGGGTGAGCTTTCCAATGTGATGCTATGACTTCAGAATGTTCTCTTCCCATGCGATTTACATTAATTACTAGACCAGAGTTGGTTCCACACAGAAATTTTGTTGGAAGTCCGGAGTTGTAATCCAAAGAGCTGACGCCTTCCGCGTTACTTAGCATTGGCCGTTGTCCGGGTGATAGATTCAGAGACATAACTAGTTGATCCAAAGGTTTAGAAAGATTACGCATATCCCACCAGTAACAGCAACCATCTGAAGAGCCGGTAAAGAATTCAGTATTCGTTCTGGAATGTAGGTATAACAATGCGGAAATCGGTTCGAGGTGGGAGTTAAACACAGAACTATTTGAAATTGCCTGTTTGCCACTACGAATGTCGAAGACATTTACGGTTCCATTGTCGAGCCCTGCGATTAATACCGCAGGATCAGAGGGCGAGCACGCTAATTGGCCACAAGGGACATCGGGTATTATCTCGTTTTCAGGTTTAGTTTGTCTCGAAATATCCCATAAATAACATGCTGTAGATTCCTTTCCCGCAGATTCTGAAGACCATTTTTTATAACTATAAGATACTGCTAGTTTCGATTGTTTTTCGTTAGTCCAGACTATACTCGACACAGGACGATTAAATGGATCTCTGAACACATTTTCTTCTCGCATATAATAGGTTTCTACCGGAGACTGTTGGTTTATTTCGGCAAAATATGTTTGGTACATATTGATTGCATTGTTTTGATCCAGGTAATGCTGAATTTGCGGTGAAAGGGACATCACTGCGTGAACGTAACTGTCGTCGTGCATGACGTGGCGGCGGTGCCGGGCGACGTGCTCCTCGTGGTCCGTGTGGATTTCACGTGGCCATCCTCCTTCCGTATGATTTATTCCTGTCTCATGGAAAAACACTTGCTTCGTGTTGGCATCGTGTTCCGCCTGCGGTAAGGTTGCTTGCACCTGTCGGTTGACAGGGCTACGAAGACAGTATAATTTTTGCTGACTTTTGTCAGGTATTATTGAATCAAGCATGTGTCCTGCTACTGGTTGAAATAGTGGTTGCTTACCAAAATCTTTTTTTTTCTTGGTGTAAGAGTAGGTAGATTGTGAGTAATTGGGCATAATTGATATTTTATAAAATACTTATCGCCCATGAAATCGTTGTAATACAAACGTCACAATTTATTTGAACAATTATAAAATCAACAAGGTCATGAAACGAATTGGAATTAAGGCAGGCGTCACGATCGCGTCATTGTCGCCATATGTGTCCTTGCATACTCCAAATGTATTCATGTAAATTTGATCGCAAATAACAGGTATGATCAATCTTTAAAGATAATTTAATAGTAAGGACTTACGAGTTTTTAATTACATTTCCCGATGATAAATTTTCATATTTTTTTTTAATCCAAAATATTTTTGGTAACCAGAACAAGTTCTAAGTAAGCCAGCTTCTGGGCAAACCAGCTTTTGTTTAATTTGCTTTCTTAGTTAATTAATTTGCTTAATTAAGTACCTATTAATGTTTTATAGCTGTTGTTTGAGGGTCCCACGTTGTCTAATTAATACCTATGTTTCAAAACTGAGAATGCGTCATTACGACGAGTGGATTCATCTAAGATTTTTAAATGCTAGTAATTTTGGTGTCGGTTGCAGCATTGTTTCTTATACCAGGAAATGTCGCAAACGCATAATACAGGTAGGTAAGTTGCGGTTTGCATTAATATGCATTGGGAACACATGAGGCGGGTAGGCACACCACACAAATATGCGAGACCTGACATTTGTGTTGATCTTAACCAGTCCAAGTTAGTGATTGCTGCAGTTGGCAACTCTAGTGTAATAAATTCTAATAAATCGAAGGGTACCTACCTATGTCAATCTTTGGAAGGACTACAAAGGTTTGTTCCAATACCTATTTACCCGTAAGTTATACAAATTAATACAAAATATATTTTTTTAAATACTTACATGTGATTAGAATTATTTTTTACTGTACAATAAGATTCCATATTTAGAATGGGTAGGTATGCAACTATGGTAACTATCTACCTGCGTTTTTATTTTTTACCTGTTTACAATGCAAAACGCATTGCAACTAATCGCACAATTGCAATGCCGTCGAACCCATAAAATAGCGAAAACACTTACTTTGTTCCTAACCATAAAAAGGTAAACAGCGTTGACCGCAAATCACAATGCTACTTCACATGTCTCACAACACCTTATTACACCATTGAGTGTCATAGAAAACTTAGTCACGGAATACGAAGGCACGGCACTATTGTTTTGAATTTTCGAATCGAATGTTTAAAGTAGCGCGCGCGTAGTGACGTGCGCCGCGCAGGCGTTTCCCCGGTGACTGTTTGACTGTCGAGTGCTGCGCGCGAGTCGGTCGTGACGGGTAGAGAGTGAAGTAGCTTGTTGTCATACTACTGTGAACGACTGGTTCGGTTTATGCGCTTCCTAAACATCAACAAACCGAACCGTCTTGGTTGACTCGTCAGCGGAATCTGGCTGAGGTGCATTTCCTAATTTGGATAAAGGCGCGCCACATTTTTGCTGTCCATAATATTGTAATTAATAACGTGTAGGTATGTAATGGTTAGTTAGTAAGTAAATAAGTAAGTTGAATTAGTTAGGTAGCTAACAGAAAGTGGGAGCATTTTTATAAAAATTCAGATCCGGAATTTGTGAAGACAAATTCGAAAGTTTACGGTAGAAATGTTTTTTATTTGTTAGAGTCAAATAGGTACAATCCTTAATACCTATTTATAAAGGTTTCATTAACTTCTGCTGCAATATGTAGTAAGTATCTAAATTATCCACTAATGATAAATATCTACCTCACGCAACCAAGTAACAACATGTAACTAACCGCGTACAAATTAGTAATGGAATGCCAAATTTAAAATGGGCACCAATAAAAGTAAAACGATGTCACTATCACCATTAACACAACGTTTGTTTTATTTTGCCACCATAATCACAAAATAAATGTACTAACCCACATCACATTAAGCGGGTAAAACTACACATTCTAAAGCAATTGTCAATGTTTTGCAAAGGGAAAAGCTTACGAATGTGGGGCAGCCTGGAAGTGGTAATGGCGTAGTCACGACACGGCGGAATCAACTGGGTAACTTACATTGCACATAAAACACTGGCTAAGGTCCGCTTGAAGTACGTGAAGCTAATTATAATGCCTGGCTAATTATACAGCCTTATGATCTAGGTTAGCTCTCGGAACGTAATCTCTGAGCTCGTGAATGAGGCAAGGAAAAAACCACCTGACTGTATATAATAACCTTGGAGTAGGTATTTTTTGTAGTAAATAATACATTGTTGTTGCAATTTATGATTTCGTAACAGTACAGTTCTAAGCCAGTATAATGTTTGCTCCTATCCTCACACTAAATAACACAAAGCACGTGCTACTTATTTTTTCGTCTACCTGAGAGCTTAAACACCTTCTTATTGTTTGTTAAAGTTCCTTTCTTATTGATTCGACACTTAAAATTATCTAAACTGAACATTTATGAGTAAAATTGCGGTCATTGCCACAAGATAAGTAATTCCAAAATATCAAATATTCCCGATACCGGATATCCTCTTCGTTAAAAAAATTAAGTGGAACCGGGAATGTGGTAACATGGCAGGGATTTTGCAAAATCTAGTTTTTTTGGTAATAATATTACGTAGCAAGAATTTTAATAAAGAAGTATTTTAGGAATTTTGGCAAAACTGTATTCTTTTTGACAATGATCGATGATACCTAATGATTGATAACTTTTAAAGAATGTTTCATACCTGCTTAGATAATTGAGGAAAACATAATAATCCAGTAAAGCTCTATAAATAATTACCTATAACTCATGCTGAGTGGGGACCCTTTTTCGGTGTCTTTTGTGTCACCATATTATGTTATTAGTTTTAAGGAATTATTTTTAATTATTTTTACTGTTAAGTGGTGGTACTCTGGGACCAGAAATAAATATTTTTCTTTCTTTTTTCTTTCTATAAGTAGGTCTTTGTTATGATTCGGCCATTCCTTTGGCATTGGCAGATCCAACATTGTCAACTGCTCTTGCTCTAAGGACCTTTTGTGACGGGTTTCACATTCATCGCAAGTATTCTATCCTTTCCCGACATTTTTCTGATTTTGTTACATTCCGAAGTCAAAATTATTTTCTACAGTTTTCTTTCAGTGGGTCACCTGATGGTATATAAGTGATAAGTGAATCTTCTTAAGGCTTACTACTCGTCACTAACTTAGTAACTTACTTTTGTCTTTGGCCCATCTCCATTCTTATTTGTTTCTGTTATATCTATTTCTTTAAAATCCTTTTCACCTGTGGCCTTTTTGACATTTTCACTCATTTTTTGTATGAGTAGTGTACATTGTATATGTCAGTAAGTATATGTTTATTTATGTAGTATATTCGTATTTGTATTTATTAATGTAATTTAAATTGTTATGTTAATTTTAAGTTTCACCTTTCTGTTAATTTCTGCCACCTAAATTAGCCTCTTCATCTTGGTTTCTGTATTTTAGTTATCTGTAAGAGATCGCTTTTAAGAGATAAGACCGCCTATTGTCTAAGTACCATGCCTGTTTTTATGTAATCTCCTTGTACTGTTTTGTCTTGTATTGTATTGTGATACTTACCTCTGATAACTGCTGCCCATATAGGGATCCGCAACGCCACAGACGTTTTGTGCCCTTAATGTTTTCGGCTACGTACCTAACAAGTGTACGTGACTTTATCTGACCGTAAGAGTTGTATTTGATTAGAAGATAAAAGGCGTGCATTTTTAATTACAGACAAATTGGCAAACAGTGAGGGGTTGACGAAATGCAAGCAAGCGTTTAATTGTGGTTAAGAATCAACCGGCTTAATTGGTCATTATCGTTAAACGGTCGGAAAGATCGTTCCTTGAGTTGATTACCAATTGACCCGGCTGGCCTTGCGTCGCAGAGCAGCGTTGCTGAGAATTATGCTATCTGTTATGAATATCACTTACTAAGACGATGAAAGAACAGTCAACTTGACCCCTGTTCTATTATTCGTGACTCTAGGTACTTAACTAATTAAAGATGTGAACTAATTAGAACAGAAAAATAAGTAATCAGGATGAGGTACCTATCAGCAGGCATACCTCCTTACTTATACTTGGCTTGTCGTGATGCAGGGCCGTAGCCAGAGTTGAATGTAAGATAGGGCAGCGGTAATTACAGGTAAGGCGCAACTAAAATTTAACCTGATCTGAATCTTAGTGAAATAAAACGGATTGTTACTCACGTATACAGTGGTGGTCATATAATTAAGAACGCTTATTTAAAGGGAAGATTTTTTCAAAGTTACAAGTATAACTATTTGAGTGTATTTTTTTTAATTTCTCTCGGTATAGCAAAACTTTTCCATACCAGCGGTACATTCGTTGATACACATAATTGACTAAAAAATAAATAAATAAACTTTATACATTAGATCTGAACCTAGTATTACTACTTACTCAGAGGTCACATATTAAGAACGCTGAACAGTTATTTTTTTATTGAAATTTAAATAGAGGACACTCCGTGGCTCTGTGGTTATAAGTCACTTTATTCGTATAATTTTGGCGCCATTTAGTTTTGTAAACGTCTAAAAGGTGATTGCTTCTTATGAAAACAATGGGAGAAAATAGAAGTTGTGATAAATCTACAAGGGAAGTAATAATAAAACTTCGCGAGAAGAATTGGTCGTATGAAAAGATAGCCGACGATCTGCAATGCTCAAAAACGATAGTTTTCCACGCATTGAAGCATTCTGCGAGGTATCAAACGACTTCAAATGTTCCGCGTGTACCTAAACGGAGAAAGTCATCTCGTCGAGATGATCGAAATATCGTTCGTATGGCAAAACAAAATCCTTTTAAAGGGTCTAATGAGCTGAGAAAAGAATATTTTGATGAAAACAACCCTTCAGCAATCTCGGCACGCACTATTCGAAGGCGTTTGGTAGAAGAAAAGTTGCACGGAAGGTGCCCATGTTGAAACGGTGCCATAGGCAAGCCCGGCTTGCATTTGCAAGAAGGTATGAAAAACTGGACAGTTAGGCAGTGGAAAAATGTTTTTTCTGACGATACAAAAATAAATAGGGTATGTTCTGATGGAAAACGATATGTACGACGCCCTCCGAATAAAGCATTCGACCCTAAGTACACAAAAGTGACATTAAAGCATGGTGGGGGAAATGTGAAAATTTGGGGGTGATTTTCTGGACATGGTATTGGACCTGTTAAGCAAATAGAAGGAAACATGGATAAATTCCAATACAAAAATATACTGGAAGGAACAATGTTACCTTATGCTGAAAACGTGCTTCAAGCATACTGCACGCACCGTTAAGCAATTTCTCACATCACAATCAGTTTCTGTCTTACATTGGCCAGCTAACAGCCCCGATCTAAAACCAACAGAGCATCTATGGTGTGAAGTCAAGAAAAAGGTTTCAAATCGACAGTGTGGCAATTTAAGAGAGCTGTACGACGTTTTCTTCGAAGAATGGAACTCTATCTCTCTTGCGAAATGTCAAAAATTTATAGAGTCAATGCCTCGCCGGTGTAAAGCAGTAATTAAAAGCGGTGGATATGCTACTAACTACATATTTTAGTCTAAAATGTAAAATATTGTTTATTTTTCTTTACGCACTTCACGTTAATGTGATTTATCTAATCTAAGTTTTATATAAAAAACTCTCGAGTAGTTTCATAAATCGTTCTTAATTATTTGTCCAGCTTCATTACTATTTGAATTTGGTACCATGGAAATTAAATACAATTTGTATAAAACAGTTAGAGATTTTATTCTATATATCTAATCCCGTTTGCTCTATTCGTGTGGCTATTTCATAACATAACTAGTTACTTCTAAGAAGGAACACATAACTATACCTGACATGATTTAGATTAAAAAAAACTGGAACTTCGAATCGTTCTTAATTAAATGACCACAACTGTATAAGTTGAGTTTAGCCCGAGCTGCGGCGCGTAGTGTCGTTGGGTCGTGCGCTCCCAGAGTAAGAACTACAAATTAGTTATAAATATGTCGGGCTAAACTCCACTTATATACGTGAGTGATCCGTTTTAATTCACTGAACAGTTTACTAGTATATTGTCATATTATTTATCTTAATCGATGGCAATTTTTAAGGTAAGGGCAAAGGTATTTTAAGGTAGAGCATTGCCCCATAATGCCCCCTCCTAGCTACGGCCCTGTCGTGATGACGTTGTAATTATTAAGCTTCGATTAAATTTAATAAATTTATTAACGGACATGTGTAACAATGAACGTTTAATTTAATCGCAGGATCTCTCACTTTCGATTGGCTCATAGTTAAATCACCCGATTAGTCACGTTTCACTGCAATTTGTTAGCATATTTAATTCTCTTATCGTGAATATATTGCATAATATACGTAGTTAGATAATACAAAACGATGCTTTTAGTCTACTACGAAGTACATATTATATAAAGAAAGAGAATCTTCCAATACAAGTTGATCGAAAAGTCATGGATTTTGTACTGACCTGTGGGGCACAGATTAAAAAAATACGCCGATAATTTACGCCGTATGAATTGAAAATAAACTGCATTCGTAAATGAAAAGAGGCCCCGAATTGAAAATGAAAATTTTGGAATACGGACTTAAGCATGCATGTAACTTCTTGAAATCTCTCTCATTTGCTTCCTTCTAGGTACTATTTAAGAGGTTATATAGTTAAATGAAATTAAATAAATACTGCACAATAAGGTGAATAATTAACCGTAGTGCTTAAAATAACATGCCTACTAGGCGTATAAGGAAATTAGAATTTCATAATTATTAATTTTGTGTCATTGCCGTAATTGAATAACATTTTTCAATTATACGAATACAAATGAGATAATTCATGGTTCCAATCAATAAAATTGACGCATAAATGATTACAGAACTATTAACTACATAAAATACTAAATAACTAAATAAAATACTTTACTTACTTAACTGTAAAACATCTAATGCGATTTTATTATTAGGATATGAGAATTAATACTTCAATGTAAACCTCAATGAATGTAACTACCGGACCAGTGTCAGAAGTAGAGAAATTTACCTTGAGCAGTAAGGCATCGGCGATTAGCAGGTGCATTATTTATTGAGCAAGAACATAAAAAACGAAATAATGTCAATTTATACTTACTAAAGAAAACAGAGACAATGGGTATCTGTATATCATCTTATTGATGGTCTTCGCACAAATGTGAAAGAATTCTTTGCCATTACAATGGACAATGGAACGTGTCGGCTGGACAGCCGTCGTCATAAAGAGGTTCATTGTGAAGTAAGCGACGTACCTAAGCTATAGACAGTCAGCCTGAATATATTTAATTTTCATGGCAATCTGACTGAATAAGCTTTCTTAAATCGATTTTGTTATACTCAGTGGTAATTGGTTGAAGCGTACCTGAGTATTTTATTTTACTCCCTTCTTGATGCGTTATTGTTTGATGCACCCAATTTCACCAATTCCATTTGTCTATACCTATAAAACAGTACCGTGACTGACTGACTGACAGACAACGCATATCCTAAACCACTGGACCTAGAGACTTGAAATTTGGCAAACATATACCTTGAGTATCCTAGGTGCACTAAGAAGGATTTTTCGAAATTCCCACGGGATAGGGAACTAGCCCACTTTGAAATATTTCACGGGGTTAAAGCCTTACTATTTCACTTTAATTGGCTTGCTGGCATAACTTCGATATCGATATAGATAGATCAATTTAACTTGTAAACGTACAAATAAAGCTGATAATTTGATCACTTGCTATTAGTAGTCTTACTTTTTATATAAGAAAAACTAAAGTTACTGTGTAAGATCTTAAAGACGAAAGAAAACAAAAAGAATCATTAATATACATACAGTATACTAATATAAAATAGGTATTATTCGTAGCCACTTTAGCTAAAACGAGACTAACTGAAAAGGTTAGTCGAGGTTAATGGTAACGTAAGTACAAGCTTTGTAACTGTATGAAAAATATCTCGGGCGTCCAGAACGTTTAATGAAAAAATATCTAGTTACTTACCTATGTCAGAACTTCTAGCAAAATATATATACATAGGATATATTTAAGGTAATAACCTAACCAACTTAGAAATGTTAAAAAAACGCCGACATTGTCATTTCAATGTACAATATTTCAAAAACGAATGAACTGATTTCATTGAAAGTTAGCTATGAACTATCTCGATTAAACTAGCTTTCGAATAAAAAAAACCACATCGAAATCGGTCCATGCGTTTGGGATCTATGATGCCGCAGGCAGATACACAGAAACACTGACACACAGATACACAGGTCAAACTTATAACACCCCTCTTATTCGTTGGGGGTTAAAAAACGAGCCCGAAAACATAGTAAATCGCCGGTTTCGCGCTTCGATGGAATAAACCTTCTGAACTCGCTACAACATTTACGTTGGCACGATATAGGTAACTTTGTATTTACTTATTACGTCAATTTTTGAGGACACAAAACTTTTGTGAGACCTATTTCTATTCGGAGGAGCATCCTGCCAATTGACCTTGTAGTCCGTGCCCGTAATTGGACCTTTGTAGCTTGAATCGATTCAATAATATATCCGCCTGGCAGAGGCCTAACGAATTTTATGTTCCTGGGCACATACACTCCGCGTCCGCGACCTAAATTACGTATACTCTCCGACACAATAAATCGAACATCCCTGATTATTGTGAAAAAAGCTATTTAATCAATACATGCTTCTACAATAAGTTAGAGCTTTTAAAATTGGAAAATAGGAAAAGTCAGAGGTTGTTTTTCAAGTCATGACTGGAATGATTTTTTAAATGATTAGGTGTTTATCAACTGTAAGAAAACTTGATAAGTTATGTATGATCCCAGTGAGATAACGATTAAAGTACCCACCACATATTGGGTCATAAAAACAATTCAATGCAAATGAATCTTCAACAACAGCGCGAGACCTCGCAGTTTCCCAGTTTCCCATTATCAGCGCGCATCAATACTCCGCGTCTCCAGCTGATAGGTGGCACAATATTTGTGTGATTTATGCGAAGTTCATTCCTCGTACCAGGAAACCATTTATCATACGTTGTCAATTGGAAGGCGACCCATTTTCGCTATGCGGGAGATGCTTCCTTTTCTTGCGGTTCACTTGAAAGTGATGATTGCACAGTTTTTAGAATATTCGCTAATACTTAAGTGTAAATTTAAAGGAAAAACTCGCATGTGGCTAACAGGTAGAGATGATGCATGCTGCATAGCGATGGTGTTTTTTAGGGGATTGTCAGTCAAATAAGTATAGTCATTCTAATGAATATACCTATTACTTATATTTATGTTCATAGCCACTGCAAACTTTATTTAACAACCATCCATACTTCACTTGCTATAGAATAGCAATTCGAAGGCAAATGCAATCGAGAGTTTAATCTGCTGTAGGTATCAGCGAAATGGAGTGTAACGGTAAATACGGTATTGCGAAAATAAAATAAATGAAAACTGAAATACATTTACTAGAGCGAATTCGCCGGCCGCGAAATATACACGGACGTCCAGGCAATTTCGCAATGCTAATGCGCACATATTAAACTTCAAACATGGTAACTGCTAACTAAAATATTTAGTTAGTTGATAAAGTGAATTTATTGTAGTTACCACAATTTAACTTCAACATTTGACCTAGAGCATATTATTCGTTCAAAAACGTATTCAGCGTAAGAACATTTCTAATAGGCTAGCAGCACAATTTTCATTCGGAGACAATGGATCGTAGGCTCGTTCTAATATTAAAGCGTTTCATTTGCATAATGTTTCCTTAACTTGGTTCCAATTGTTTTAATAGCTATGTTAAGACAGCGATTCGGGAAAGTTGTTCATGTGTGTACCTATATATTAACAAAATAAATAACAAATTTGCATGTTAATGGGGAAACCGTATTAAGTTTCTTTGTTTAATTAATCACATCTTCCTATCAAATATCAAAAAATGTAACGTGTGATTAGGTGATATGATGGTGTTTTCCACATCATCACACGTCACGTGATGACTAAAAAATAAAGGTCATTTCAATTGAATTGACTGAGCATTATCAGTTGTCATCACAAAATGAATAACAATTTAATTATCTGTTAACTGATTTGCCTTCAAATTTCACAGTTAAATTCGAATCAAAACTCAAAATGGCGTACAAATTATTGTAAAATTGTTTGTGCTGGTTCACCATCGCTGATATCGGAAGTATTCGGCATCGCTTGGCTCGCGATCAGATTTATCGGGCCGGCGAGCACTGAGCGTTTCCTCCGCCGGTGTACGCTGCAGAGATTCGTGAATTTTATTGTTTCCCCTAGTGCGATTTTGAACAAACTTTCTTGTTCGCGCGACCGCTTGAACGAACTTCGTAAGCCGGCATTAATCTTAGGACAGTCGTAGTTTAAAACTGGAAGCCGGTGAGAACATTGTTACTTACTTCGAGGTTCAAGACATTAGAGTTTTGTAGATCCATTTCTTTGTGGCTGCAAAGAATTTATTGAATTTAATATCAATTAAAATAACAAGCCTCATGATTTGAAATTTCATGGTAACACCAGTCAGAAGAGATTGACATGTATTTAATGTTAATTCTTTAATGCTATGCTTAATAAGCATAGCTTACAACTCTGACCTCGTGGTTTTATCAGTGTACCTACTGATTTTTTTATCCCGGACTTCAGTTCTCAACGCGGGATAATCACAAATCCGCTGGGGATGTGCGAATGTGATTTATCACGTCACCATGAATAAGGCATGACTTTTGAGGGTTGGATGTATCCATCATAATTTTGTTATTTGTAAAAATAACCTCATAATATCATTAGGGATATAATTCCCCGGTAAGCCAGGCGTAAACTGGCACGACGGCAGTAAATTTTTCTTTGTTTTTTTAATTATTTCCCAAAACATCGTAAAATGTTTCTGATACAGGTACCTAGTACGTAGACAAATATTATATTGTGCCAGTGTAATACGAGTACTTACTAATTAAAATACTGAAGTACGTGTGATTTTAGTGTGAATCTTCTTCTGATGTTTCCTTTAAAAGCGTGGATTGTTCAATTTACGGCCGCCGGTGACTATGGCATAGTATGGCACAGTATGGTGACATGATACGATACACCTAAAAATAACAAAACGTGAGACTAAGATTTGTAACAATCGCTGATAATAATTCAAGTTAAAATGCTTGCATCAAATGGACCATTAAAACTGCTTCATTTCAAGTAACTTTGTTCCAAAATAACAATGTTAGAAAGAAAGAAAGGAAGAAAGAAACATATATTTATTAGAAACTAACATACCAACATAACATAACATTATATATACCTATAACATTATAAGCCTATCCAGCATATTCTAATGAAGCAAGCGATAAGTGCCAAGCGCAGCGGTCGCTGGAGTCGAGCCATTTAGTTGGCTGTATCGCAGTCGGCGCAAATCTAACTGCCCGAGTCGTGCCTTAAATCCAAACCGTAATTGGCCTTTGTACAAAACGCTGCAAAACCTGATGAAATATGCTTTTATTGTACGGAACAATGAAATACAGCTGCAGGGTTCAGAGCGCTATGTGTGCGTGTTAGGTAGACCGGCGTTCTGTTGACTAAGTGTAACGCCCAACATCAACTATTAACTATTAAAACCAACAAATGCTGCTTTAATTGTAAATATACTTCCAGTAGTGCATTTCAAATTTAGGTTACTAACTGTTGCATTCAGAGACGACAATAGGATTTGAAAATGAACGAATTTCGGTGTCCAAATAGTTGATTGACGTCACTTAGTGCGACACTTACTTAAGTAATAAACATTATACATATATATATATATATAAATATATATATGTATATAATGCTATGCTTTTCTTGCAGCTTACGATTTAAAAAATACATCCAACCGGACCTGGTTAGGTCTACCTCGCTACCAATGCCAGAAAAGAATGGAGAGCAACACAATTTACGCAGCGTGCATGCTATATCATTATTTCTTCTGTAGCCTCGCAATTAAAACCTGCGTTAATTTAAAATGAATGCAAATCATCTGCAAATCAAGAATAGCGTTTTATTTAAGCTTGGGTGAGCTCGTTATGAATCAGAACATGTAACTCTGTTGACTTACGCAACCCTAATAAAACAATTTTGTCGAGTGCTACCATGTCTTCATTATATTTCGCCTGCAGCAATAAAACATATCCACCTACGTATAATTTGTCCTGCTTTTGTAGGTACGTTCATACGCTCGCTTCGATTCGCTTGGTTAGTATATCCTAGGCTACCTGCCCGGAATTGGAACGTAGGATACCGGGAGGAAAATTATCAATGTGTATTGGAGCGTGGGATTGTTTTCGAACGTTGCCTTGCCGACCGCTGAACCACCGAGGAATGCAAACTTGTGACTTACTTGCTGACCAGAGGTGTTATTAGTTCCAGGGCCCAGTTAACCGACGCTTCTCAGAATTTTCTAGTAGGTAGGCTCCGCGAGTCTCTTTAAAAAGTACTGGCACTACAGTTAATTGGAGGTAATTGAAAGTGAAGGAAAACACATTCGTGAGACGGTAACTTCGGAGAATTCGTTAAGGTAAGTAAAGTTATTGTTTTCATTTAGACCAAAAATTGTGGTGTAGGTAGGTACTTACTGAAATCTTTACGAAGAGTCTGATTTTACGAGACACGATGCACTTTATATGTCTTAAATAAAATTCAGTCGCGCATTTTATTGAAAATGTAAATCTCAAACAAATGCTTAAAGACATATTTTCAAAATGTCGTGACTACGAGTGAGTAAGTACGATATAACCTAAAAGTGTAGAGAGCTGTACGCTAATGGTGCGACCGGGGTCCGGGCCGCTACCTACCCGCCGCGGTCTGGATTCACACCTCGCCCAGAGACGAATTCTATTCAGGTGAATTGTATTTGAAATGCCATTTGCTGAGAGTGTTAGCTCAATTTATGGGGTACAGTAATTGACTATTAATTTTCACGAGCTTTGGGCTCCATACGGCTTAATTCGGCTAATAATTCTGTCTACTCCGTATGAGGCTCTTCTGGATGTGCGGGTGGGCTTCAAATTGCCATAGATCAAATTGTAATTAGACGAAAACAAATAGCTCTAAACATAGTTATATTATCTTGGTAGGTATAACTTGTAATACTTAATTCAATGCAGGAAAGAACTCCGGCATGTTGTAAGTATCCTACCTTAATATGATAAACAAAGAAAACGCTGTACAGGAGAGCCGTTGCAAATAATTTATCCTGTAATATTGACATGGCCATTAAATAATACGCAGCAAAGGAAAGCCTATTAAGCCAATAAAACCCAATAGCAAATATTTCAAGTTGATTTAAACAGAAAAATAAGCAAACCGTGAAGTGTAAACTAATAAAATAAACGCTTTGAATTGTGAAATATCTAAAAAACTCAAATACTTATACTCTTTTTATCTTGTTTTCTAATACTGCTAATAATAGTTTCCGACTGAACCAACACCCGGAGTGTTACGGAAACGGGAATCGCTGGAAAACTCCCATTCATGACTAGCTTTGGTCAAATAAGTGAGTTTGATCGAACCTTCTGTAGGCAGCGAGCGACAGCACAGTGTTTATTTATTTTATTTATTTCTTATTTACCTTTACGTTCGGTTAGTCCGGCACTGAAAAAAGGATGCGAAAATTTGTCGAGTCGCGGTCATAAATATCCGAAAGCGACAGCAGGGTCCGCCATTTTCCTGTTGACAAAATCGCACCCACAATACATTCAAACTTGTCTAAAGTTTCCATTGTTTATAGCTCTACTAGCGATTGCTAAGTGGAGCTTACTCTGCATCCTTTTAATTCAATTAGGTACATGGTTTATTTCAGCTAATGGATGAAAGTTTGTACTTTAATTACAGGAATACATTTTAGTTTAACGTTTGAGGCAGGTTTTAGGCTGGAAATCGTTACATTAATGTATTTTATAAACGTGTTCTTTTGTTTTTGAGCACTGTGGCTTTCAACATCGAAGTTGATAGCGTTTATTAAAGCGCTCCAGCGGACTACCACATCTACGCCGATACTCAGCCCCGAAAAGAAAATAATCTTGATGAAACGTCTTGCAATAAAGAGAGAAACGTCTTCGTTGTCGTTTCACGTTTTCGTCGAAATAAACTGGGACGCTGCGTCGACAAAGCGGAAAACTTTATTTTCATACTAAGTCTTTCAACAGTTATTGTCTTTGTTAATACCTCATTCAAGCACCCTATTCTGTACATTCCCACTAATGAGTTTTCTTACTGGAGATCTCAATTGAATTTTGTTTTTATTGCTTTCGTTGGACCGGATATTTAATTTCGCACTAAGCAGATCGTTGAAAGTTCACGAAAAACATGTGGTTGACTAGAAGAAAATATCTTCCAAATTGCGTAAGTATTATTATCTAGACATAATATCATAAGTCCATTATTATGCGTTCAAAAACCATAGGTAATGACCATCATTACAACAATTAGTTTTCATCTCAATAAAAAAAACCGGCCAAGTGCGAGTCGGACTCGCGCATGAGGGTTCCGTAGAAAGATTTTAACGCTTTTCCCCAGTGTTTCAAGAAGTCCAGTGTTAGCAGAGCCCTGCTATTAAGCAAAATGTACGCAGTGTGGGGTCACCTTAAATTGGTCTGCGAAATCTACAGACATAAAAATTTAAGATTTTGAGACTTTTCAGAGTAGTTGTGCTATAAGAGCTACCTTCATACCAAATTTCAAGTTTGTAGTACATCTGGAAGTACCCTTAAGGTTTTTGGAAATCGGCAATTTGTATGGAAATAGCCTTTTTAATTACTGATTTTTTGATTGCGTAGACTTAGAAGGTTGATTTTTTCACAGCTTCAAGGGACTGCAGGCTTGAGTATTTGATATTAATTTCAGCATGCTACCTCCACGCGTTCCAGAGAAAAAGGATCTTGACAGACAGACAGACAGACAGACAGACAGACACACAGACAGACGGACAACAAAGTGATCCTATAAATGTTTCGTCTTTTCTTTTTGAGGTACGGAACCCTAAAAAACGATCCGAAACGTCAGCTCTATCTATGTATGTCTATGATTTAAAAAATCAGCCAAATTCGTGACAGGTTTATTATTATGCCTTCGGTTTCTGAACCCATCTTAGTCTTAGAGTACTTATAATACGTGTGTAGATAAAGTAATGTATGCAACTCTACATAATTAGGCCTTAAAACACTCGTGTGATGCTATTATGAAACTCGACCTCGTCTCTTTTCATAAAAACACACTCGTGCTTTAAGGACCCCCCTCATTATGTAGCACTTGCATAAACCACAATTTTAAAAACTGTACAATAAACAAAATTAATAAACAGTGTATTTTTTTCAGGTGATAATGTACGTTCGTCATCAGAATTAATTTATATCTAATTGTAATACTGCCTTTATTACGTAATACTAAGATTAATAGAGAAACGTAAGTAGGCGTTATTATTGTGCTGAGAATTTCAGTATAACATTTGGTTGGAATAATAATATTTCTTGACTGAAGTTAGTGTTTTCTTCGTAGATAAAGTAAGAAGTTTCCATTACTTATTACTAAAAGCAAAAAGTATCAATGTACAGCTGGGGAAAGTACTGCGTCCTGTTAACACATACTCTTGCTAAAGTTTATTTGGGCAAGTTTTGTTATACTTATACAACTTCGACTCCGGGGACAACATTAGAGTTTCGCGCGAATATTCCAGCTCGAAAATGCATACCTTTAAAAGATACATTAGGTACAAACTTAGTTTAAGCAACTGAAATATACTTGTACGCCTTGCTGATTACGTTAGAACACTTTTTTTGATGATATAACTGTGCGCCATGTTCTTATGTTGACAGCAGCTTAATATTTCTTCGTGTATCTCCAAAAAAGGACGCCGGTATGCAGACACATGAACCAATAAACTGATTAATGAAGTAAATATGCTACAAAGGTTCAAAGAGCTAATCATTTCAGGTTCAGACTGCGGAAAAAAAGAAAATCTAACCAAGTAGCTTGGCTTCATTTTATAAGAATAATGTTCATTCTCTGTAAGCATAAATATTAAACTCTAAAACATTTGGGATTGATCTTGATATACCCGCGCAGAGTTACCTAATCAAGTAAAAGCAGGTGTAAGTCCCTATTGATTTTCCTCGTCATTCACTCACTGGCTTCTCAAGTTCCCGGTGCCTGTGAGAGCTTAATTTATTCACAAACTTTGGAGGTCACCTGTATATCACCAATACATGGAGTTCTACATATATAGTTGTGTGAGATTGAAAGCATAGTTCTCCATATTGAACAGGATTTGTTGCGTATTCTCGGAACCTCTCGGAATTCATTGAAAAGGGTTTGCGAAACAAGGGATTGCAACTAAATGTTTGGCGTTTCAACTTGTTTGACTTCGACACGATTTTGATAATACATCTATAGGCAAGGTAAACGTCCCAATGATTGACACGTGACTTCCAATAATTGACACCCTGCGTGTCACCTTTATTGCTACGTATTAAGATTGAAGGTGCCAACTATTGAGATAGTGTCGGGCACAGGGCACAGGGACGTGAACTTTTCTACAGTAAATGCTCGTAAGGTAAATGTCCCTGTGCCTGACGCTGTGGCAATAGTTGTCACCTTCAATCTTAATTACGTAACAATAAAGGTGACTAGCAGGGTGTCAATTAATGGAATTAAAGGGTCGATCATTGGGACGTTTACCATACCAGTCTTACTAACTGCACTCAGTTAATTTCAATAATTCCTTCCAAAACTTAAGACAGCGCGAAAAAATATGAATTTTAATACAGGTCAGTGAGTTCCAGGTTTATAGTGTAGTTGTAAAGAGTGGGCAGCCTTTCCGGACGCCCCGTTCGGCACTGGGCCAAGCACGTCCACAATTTACTTATGCTAAAGCCACACGGAAAGGGGCACACTTAGCGAGAAGCGTTTCGCTAGATGGCATAACAATATTTATGAAGCGATCAATAATTGTGGTAAATGACTATGACTGAGCATCTTTTCTCTAATGAGACTTTACGACACGTTGTGTGATGTAGCCAAACTCAATTTTAACATCTTTTGAACACCATTATTTATTTGTAAATAAAGATACTACCTACTTACTTTCTAGAGGGTGGCCGAAAATATCTGAGAAAGGAAAAAATCAACGAAAACCAGAGGAAAACCGTATACCATCAAGATCATGTCGTCCCTCGAAATTGTCTCAAAACGAAGATGACCTAACTGAGAAGATGACTAACCCAGAATATGACGTACCTCGCCAAAAGGTTAACGCTAAGTGACTAACTTTAGTTGCAACCTTAGCCTTACTCCGCCCACCGTGATACGAATATACTCTGCACTCGGAAATATGCCTCCATTCTGTATGTTTTGACGGTTGCCCGTGCCCGTAACGTCCGAGTGGTGCGGAGAAGGAAATAACCGACCCGTTTTGATTTAAAATTTACATAAACTTACACATTACCCTCCTTTGCGTTCCGCAGTCGGGTAAAAAGTACCGATTTGTTTTCTTTATCTGGGGTAGTTAACACATTGAAAATATTATGTTAAGAAAAAAATTGGCGGAAATAAATTACCTAGTAGGTAAGTATAGTAGAAAGATCGCATTTAAGCGATGAGACCGCCTATTTGTCTAACTAGCCTGCTTTTTTTAAATCTCCTTGTAGGTACTGTTTTGTGTTCAATATTTTAATTATGTTGTATTGTATATTGTGAGTAGAAGTTTCGCCTATATCTTGTATCTTTCGCTATCTCGCCGGTTCTCGTTTACATAAAACCATACTGACAATAATTGCCCATGATTTAAAGGTACTTAACTTTAGAAGATCCACTTATTATAGAAGGCTTATTCTGAGAGGAGGCCTGTGCAGCAGTGAAACGTAAAAAAGGCTGCTGATGATTAGAAGATTACGATTGTACAGTCACCAGCAATAATATATGATTATGGACAGCACTGCAAAAATATCTGATCATGGTAGAAGGCAAAAATATATGACGACATTCGACGGCAATAAGATCTGATATGTTGCGACCGGCATAAATATCGTTCTTGGGTAACGGCATAAGTATCGGACACAGAGTCGCTTAAAAATATCTGATACTTGACGAAATCAAAAATATGTGATCAATCAGCAAACATGAACTTAATTCAGTAGTATTACGAATCTAATTTGAATGCAGCGATCTGACGCTTCTCGAAAATAGTGCGTACTTGCCACTGTATATGTCTGTCTCATGTTTTGTTTTATCTAAATCCAACAAATACAGTTCTTCGTTTCTAATATGACATACCCTGTTGACGTATTATTTTTTCCATATACTTTACCAAGGAGTTTAACCGCTAATAAAAAAAAACTTCAAGCACAAAAATACTGTTCTTATTTTAAAAGCTAAGAAACATGAGATAGATATACGTAGTGACAAGTATGCACTGTTTTCAAGAAGCGTCAGATTGCTGCATTAAAATTAAATTCGTAATACTAGTAAATTAAGTTCATGTTTGCTGATTGATCACATATTTTTGATTTTGTAACATGTGAGATATTTATGCGGTCCGTGTGATTTGATGTTTTTGCTTCCAAAGTGAATACATATTTATGCTGGTGACGAGTCACTTAATTTTGATTTTGTATAGTATCAGATATTTTTAAGCGACTCAGTGTCCGATATTTATGCCCTAAACCAAGAACGATATGTATGCCGGCCGCAACCCATTAGATCTTTATGCCGTCGAGTGTCGTCATATACTTTTGCCTTCTACCGTGATCAGATATTTTTGCAGCGCTGTCCATAATCATATATTATTGCTGGTGACTGTACTATACACTACACAGAGATATGCATGATACGCAGAGTTAGAAACCTTAAGAAGCTATCAGAGGTTTATCTAGATGGACGGATCTGCATGGGTGGATAATCTGAGACTTGATCAAAACTTGTACAAAATACTGGTTTTTAAAACCCGGAAGTTCCTTCCTCACATAAACACAATGAAAGAGGTAAGTAAATATTTTATTTAATATCCTTGCAGCTGCCAAACGTATCCCGGCGTTTGATTGAACGGAAACGCTCCCAGTAAACGCTGAAGGGCTGAAATCATTTAATAACGCAAAAATTTTACTTAAGCCGACCCGAGTGCCCCGAGCGGAGTTATGCTAACGAACTGCCATTATGTTGCGCCCTCGTGTCACTGTGTGAAGGTTTTGCACTCTCGACCGAGTTATGCCAGAGGGTTGTTTCGGAAAATCATTTGTTGCTTTAGGGAAAAGCGGGCAGTAAGATCGCGCGCGGCGGCGTGGCCACACGCGTCGGAGCAGCCCCGCGACTGCGATCATAACCGCTCATATACTTCGATGAACACTGACGGAGGTGCTTTTTACTGAAACAACAAATGAAACGTGACACTGTTACCCGCAGTCATCCGTGACAGAGTGCCTACTCTTAAGTGGTGTAAAAACAACTATACTATACTAAGCTTACACAGACGTTGATGGATTATGTTTTTGTGAAACTTGGAATGACTGAAATAAGTAAGTTTGCTGTTGACTAGGTACTTTAATTACTTTATATTAAAACGGTTTATTGTAAAACTTTTGATTTGGGCTTTATTGTGTTCATTAATTAGATTTCAAAGCTCGTTATAACTTCTTATAAAAAGTCCCAACTGTACCGGATCGTAAAAACTTTATGAATGGAAATTTTATGACAGCTTTCATATTATAACAATTTCCTAGGAATCTTTCTAATTAAAATTGTCTTTTATTATTTTCATAATATGAAAACGAATTCATAACATACCTGACCATGACCATGGAAAGAAAAATTGTTAAAAAGCTGGATATGCACCAGTAACTAAGGTCTCCTAGTTAATTGTAGGTTAACTAATTATTCTTGGCATTGTCAATTGTATGTTAAATTGCCTACGACGAATGTTTCGTAAATAGACTAAACTAAAATGAAATCAAAGTAGGTACGCACTTATTGCAGAAGAATAAAATCGCAGCTTCCTTGTTTCAGTTAAGTATTTTAATAACTACGGGTATTCAAAATCGTTCACTGCGTTTTAAACATAGGTGGACTTCAGAATTTGTTTCTGAAGTCAAATTTACCTCATGCTGAAATTCAGCCAAGCAATCGTTCTGATTATGCAGTTTTAGTTACTAAGATCTGCGGTACGTACTTTGAGCAATTAAGCTGATTTACCGCTTGGATTGCTTCGCGTTTCAAAGTTGACAACGAATTTCCTACTTAAGTGCCAGATATCTCTAGATTAAACTGACGATCTCTAGTTAACACCTTAATGTACCTGAGTTTGTGACCTCTTCATTCCGTCAAAGTAATTAAAAGTCGTGATTGCGTTTGTGAACTTAGTTCATCAAAGTACTTACTATGTGCGTGACCACTGGAGTATTGCGTGTTTTATTGCGTAGGTAAGGCCCTTTACGAAATTATAGACAACTGCGTAATTTAAATGACGTTCATTAAATGTTAGTAACTGTCCTGTATATTGAAAGAAGACTTAGGCATTCGTTTCTTTTTTTTAAAGGCTTGTGTGATGTTTCCTCAATGTCGCTTAACCAGGACTCATCGAACATTGCAATGACTGTCGTGAAGGCTACAATCAATGGTGCTTCTGAGGTATTTTTCAAGTTAGAATTAGACTAAATTAAAACAATATTTTCTAAATTGTGATATTGTGTATACTTAACTAAGTGCCCTTTCCTTCAAAATATCCAGTATCCCACGCGAATTGTTTTTCACGACTTTCACAATGGCTGGCATCGAAAGGGAATATTCATGCTAAACTTGAATCAGAAAAAAGAAATACCGATTTTATGGTTTACGCTAAAAATAAATTAGAAAGTGGGGGAATGGAGAGCGTCATCTATCTACTTACCTTCTTATCTATTCTTCTATTCTATACTTATAAAACAGTACCGTTACTGACTGACTGATTGATTGACTGACTGACAGGCAACGCACAGCCTAAACCACTGGACACTTGATTTTTGCAAACATATACCTTGAGTATCCTAGAGGTGCATTAAGAAGGGATTTTTTCGAGATTCCCACGGGATAGGGAACTAGCCCATTTTGAAATATTTCACGGGGGCAAAGCCGCGGGGCATAAGCTAGTCTAAAATAAAGGTCGTAATGTATCCGGGGGAGGTTTTAAGTGCGTTCATCTAACAATTGAAAAGTATAATTTGGTTAATTGACGTGCGAATTCCTTTTGCGACCACAAACAGGGCAACTTTGACAACGGACGGGCTCGGATTGCAATTAGAAAGGGCGGCCAACTCGACAACATTTACATTTTAATTTAAATTTCTCGATCCTGACGAGATTCAAGATAAATTGGACTTCGTATTTAGCGCAATAATTTGAAACTGCCGCGCCGTGGTCTCCAAATTAAGGGGTGGGAATAATTGTTTGCGTTGTAATTAATAATTCACATTAATTTTATGAGCCCGCTATGAGCAGCTGTATTTTGGGGTTTGACTTTGATTAACCTGGGCACGCATATACATGGCGGGAGATGATTTTAGTTAAATTGTTAATTGTAGTTGACTACGTAATTTAATTTGGCGTTACGTTCACCAAGCGCATTTCGACAAATTATAGGCATCTAATAGATATTTGTAACGTTTTACAGCGTATTGTTTCCAATAATTCAAAAACTGACCGTCTATCGAGTCGGAATAAATATAATTTGAAAGGGTGAATTGTCTAGGTTATGAACATTGAGTGGGTACACCGGTTAATTACACTTTTATCCTTCCCGGACCCCTCACGTCGGTTGCAGACCTGACCGGGAGTTTCCCTCAATTTTTAGCAATTTCCCTGAGAGCAACATGACCACTACCTACGGAAGTTGTTTTTGAACGATTTTTTTTTGTTCACGGCCATTTATGATTAAAACAAGGTACAGTTTAAATAAAATGCTTTAAATAATAAGTGTGGATGCTTGTTTACTCTTTTTCAAAAGTAGAGAATCCAGAGTAATAAAGTGTTGTGCAATATAAAATATGCAATCACAGTGTAATATTTTTTTAAATAGGCCTGTAATAGTACACGAACTTAGGCTCGGTACCTAACCTAAGTAAGTCTACACTGAAAGTACATGAACCTGAAGGCCGTAGCACAAATACAGTACAGTAACATTTATTCAGTTTACTCTTCTTTCGCTGTTGATATTACTAATTAAATTAAATTGGCATTTAGTGCTACGAACATATTATTTAAGGGCTGATCCCACTTTCAAAGACGAAGGTCAAAGTTACAGGTTCAGACTTTGCGAATAATTCTGCCTGGTTTAACGACTGAATAGGATATATAATGCTGATCAAAGACTAACTACATTACAATGTAGGTATGCTGTTTTTTAAAACCGTCTGAGGCCCGAGTACGAATATTCGAAACCTGCGTCACGTAAAATCGAATAGTACATGTTATCTAGTTTGTATGGCGTTTGGAACATCAGCGCCCGCACATGAGTATTAGCACCACCTGCTTTAATATGTTCTTACCTTTATTCCATTATGGTTGCCTGGTAGAGATCGCTCTGTAGCGATAAGGCCGCCCATTGCTACCTTGTATTTTCTTTGTGCCTTATTTCTTGTTTTGACTGTTATGTGGCGTTCAATAAAGAGTTATTGTATTGTATTGTATTGTATGAGTGTATTTGGAACTAAAATTTAGTATGAGGTTTCTCGATCTCGATACGATAACCGTAACGTTAAGCAGGATTCGAAAACTCGTGCTCGACCCTCTGAAATTGATAATAAACTCATGATGACAAATGTCTATTTAATAAGACGGAAATATTTAGATCTACCTTCGTACGAAATTTTCAATTTTCCTTGGAACCTTGGAACTTACACTATGCGTGCCTATTAACATTAGGATTGGATTTGCATAGTACTCATTAAAATGCACGACATGAGCGTTCTGGACTTTATTTCAGCGTGTCAGGACGGTTGTCACGTTTGCCGTTGCTTCGCTTGCCACTCAGCGAGACACTTTCCAAGGTCTTGTTTAGAAAGTGACAAAAGTGGCGAAGCAACAGTAGCAGGCGTAGACCTGCGTCAAGCTACATGTAACGATCTGGATTCAATCCCTATTTTGTACAGGAGAATACAAGAGCCTGATTTAAAGTATTCTTTAATACACGAGCGAGCATTAAGTCACGTCTCGACCGCTAAGGCTTTCTCAACTTCAATCACGAAACATTTTCCTTCTCGCCCTCAACAAGAAAAGCATGCTAATGTCTTAATATAACAACAATGACACAATGGGGATGCAGATTTCTTTTGAATTTTGTGAATGTAAGATTAATAACTTTTAATTTTCGCAGTGTAGACTGATTGGAGAACTTTTTTTTTATTAAGGTAACCTTTTAACCACTTCACTGGGAATATTTCTATCAATAATCAGTTAAACAGATTTTGAAACAAAAGCCAATGCGCATGGGTTTTAGGTTTTTTTAGTTCTTCGCGCGACGGGCCCAGATGAAGCGTAATAAAAGTTTAATATAGAAGGAGACTCTTCATATTAAACAGTTTTTGCTATCGAATTTAAGTCGAATCTTTTACGAGTTCAGAGTGACGAGAGCACTCGGAAGAAGCGCAGACGCAATATCATTCCATCAATATCGACATTGAAAAATGGAAGATAACATTCGATTCGTTAGTCGCAAAAAGAAAATAATGCAAAATACGGATTGGAACAGAGAACGGTTCTCATAGGCGGAAAACAAAAGGAATGCGATGCGATGGGTATCGTTCGTTTGATGGGCCCGTAGTACCGGCGCGGCGCGGCGTAGCCCTCGCTCCGTAGCGCGTAGCAACCCGCGAGTACGCTCTGCCCAGTTGTTTTGATTGCTTGCCAGCGGTATTTGTCATGTTAAATCTTTTTGAAAGTTACGTTGAATGTTAAGTTAGGTCATTCAATTTGAAAGTCCAGGTATTTAGCATTTTTCTAATAAAAACTGTTTTTGTTAACTTGAGGTAGCAATCCGTTTGAAGTGGCTTTCATCCATGAAATCTACAGTTTGTATAGGAATTAGCTGTACTAGGAATTTTAATTACTTGTAAGGTTTTTCTTATACTTACACTTAAATTAGGGTAAAACTTGAATAGCTTTGTAGAAGTAACTAATACAAACCAACAAACCAAATAACTGTAAATATGGATACCTCTGGTGTTGCAAGCGTTCCTAGGCGGCGGTAATAGCTAACCATCAGGCGAACCTCGTTCCGGCTTACGTCCGACAAATTATTATAAATAAGTAAATAATAGGTATTTTAATAACGTCCGGCCTGCTTTTAGGGCTTCAAAAATGAACCTGCCATAATAAAGGATATCCTAATATTTGGTTTTCGTTGAGTACTCTCGGCCTCAGAATAAAAACTTATTTATTTACGTCTGAAGATATTATATGTACTTATGTATTATGATAGCAAAATATGAATCGTTTAAAATGTTAATTACGCAGAGTATCAGCATCCTTTCATCTCGTTTATTCGTAATTTGTTGGGGTAATCGCCCGAAACGTCCCTAATGATGCTTAGTACCGAGATAAATATCGTAATAGCCTATAAATTTATCTTTTTAATTCGCCTTTAATCTTTATTGATTTCATTGCAAGCGATTAGTGTGCAATTTGCGGCTTAGACACGGCTTATACGCTGTGCATATAGCTAAGTAAAATTCCCTCTTTTATTTCGCAAATTTATTTGGGAAGCGCAACTGAAAATTTTATTGATTCCATGTTGTGCAGGGAATTGGGAGGTATAAATACTTTACAAATCTAAATTTATACGAACTTATTTTTCGCCGGTATTACCCATACCACTAAGTGTGTAGGTACTAATAAAATATCAAATATTTCCCATGGGTCTACTTATTCAGGCTTGCTTTTTATTCAGTTTTGCTCACGTCACGATTTTTCATCAATATACACACTGACAAGCAAAAATACCGAGACGATTCTTTTTTATTATGGATGTACGTATGTAGGCATACCATTGAAATACACTTGATGTCAGTTTTATATTTATAAGTTAAGCCTTGTGACTTCACCATAAATTAAACGAATACTTACACTTACTGCGTCGTGGTTACACGATACGTGATATCGTAGCGTTTTAAAATTGAAATTTGCTGAGAAATAAATCTGCAGCGCTAAAGTAACTCGCTTCGGAGCCAGACAGTTGCGGGTTTGGACCCGTCGTGAATATTAAACTTGCCGCTTATGCTATCTGTAATTCGAAAACGCTTAGCCGCCTTAATTTATACTACATAATAACGGTTAAAACGACGTTAAAACTATCGTTTAGTTAGCAGTCTTCATGGTTTTCACTATCGTGAAACGGAAGAAACGTAGGATAAATATCAAACATAAAAGCTCAAATAATTGCTGTTAATAATCTAAGTATTTTAATGTAAGGAATATACTCGTAATTAAAACCCATTTAAATATCTGCAATCATTAATGTTTTCCTGTCCTCCTGTGCCTTATACGAATAAAGTACAGAGGTATTTTTTGTACCAAACTTTTTCCTCTCATTCTGAGAATTTGATGAAGTCGGCACGAGGAAAAGGGAATGGAAATAGAAAAGTCTCCTTATTGGTTGTGTGAATTACTTCATACGTCTGGAGCTTTAACAGATGTTTGGCTATCGCTTTGTGATATTATACGAGTAGGTATAAACCCGGCATCAGAAACGGTGTTCCAGTTTATTTTTAGGGTTCCGTAACTCAAAGTAAGAAACTGAACCCGCCTCTCTGTCGGTCTCTCCGCTGTCGTTCTGTCAATTCAAAGTAAATCAAAACCTATAGGGTACTTATTTATCCCATCGACCTAGTATCATGAAATTTGACATAAAGAAAGGTCAAACTACATAAGTCAAGGAAACTAATCAGAAACACGTTATAATACGGAATTCTCGGTTCGCGAATCCAACTGACACTTAGCCGGTTTTTATGTTCAAGGAACAACTAAAAAATTTTAACACACCCTAGTTCTATACTAGTGTACGTTTTAATACACAATAATAAGAATCAACGTTAAATTCATAAATTGATAAGATGCTTATCACAGTTCTGTTCTGTTCTGAGTTCTGACTACTCGGAAGTTCCCTCGTGCAAGTTCCAAATTAGGACGCTGTTTTTTTGGTAGCTACATAATCCATCCCATGGGACTTTATGAAAAACGCATTGCGGTACGGAGAAATAAAAGCAAAGTGTTCTTATCCTAAAATGAATATGAGGCGGGTCGTTCGGAGCCCGGCAGGGGTTGCGAACTACCGACCGCGTAGACCGCACACGGCGGCCCATGCTGTTTGTGGACAGACTAATTAAATCGTTATTATCTTTCTCTTTTTGCCATTTGCACAATACATTTCGACTTTTAACCTACATTTAACTTTGTAGTTGTCGTGGTTTGTTGTTTGGGTTTCACGCATGAAAGAGCTACCATTTAGCCTACGCGCCGTCTGTCTGCTCTATTTGTTAATGACTAACTTTAGAATAGCAATAGCCAGTCATTTAAAGCTTGCAATAGAATAAGTAATACTTAGTAACGATTAAAAATACTTACTGTTTGCGTTACATAAAGGCATCTTGTCTGCAGCCATTGTGCAAGTAACATAGAAACAATGTCATAGACGATTGACAAATGTCTTGTTGAACTGTTGAAATGTTGTGGCGTTTCACGGAAATCACTGGTGACGTCGCCTCGATCCTCCTGTGGATTTAATTAAATAATTTAAGGAAAGATAAAACCCCTATGCTACGATAGTGAGCAGTAGAAATATGCGTTCTTACGTCTACGATGTCGCATCGGAACTTTGAGATTCAGACCAATAAATGTTTGGTAAAACTATTTTCTTAGCTGTTGTGATTTTATTTGCCCTTTGATTTAAACTAGGTCATTCTATCGGCGGCCTGTGCTCGGGCTCTGAGCCTTCTATTTATTGATTCGATGTTGTTGCTAGAATCTTTTACTTACGTCTCTGTTTACGTTCCTCAGGGATTGAGAAGTGTAGGAATAGATCTGGGGGCAAGGCAGTGCCTCCGTCAAGTCGAGCACTGCTGTACTTACCATCCTTTTTTCAAAGCGACTCACAACACTTTTTACCACCTTGTAACTTCGTTGTGAGTAAAGCTAGAAAGTTTAAATTTATAGGAGGCGACATAACATTTAAAAATGTTGTCGTGCTAGTGCCAAGTGATAATTATTATTATTATAGAAGTAAATATGTTTAATTGATGTTGATACAGTCGTTATAAATGCTGGTAGGTAACTAATTAAATAACATTTTATGACAAAGGTATTATAGAGAGGCTTGCATAGACTACCTAAAATAATAACTGACTTGGTTGTATGTTACGATTTCGCACAACTTTTTGCGGTGGAAGAACTGCTTTGTGAGACATGGCATTTCTCTACATTTTATGTTTTTTGATGTGATTTAATTTTACAAGAAAATGATGGTGATGATGGAAATTATGGTATCTAACTTTAGTGGGTTAGGACAAGTAGAGCCCTGATTTTTTGTCACTTTACACATTCTCTACACTTTTATAACGCGTTGCTCTGAGAAGGTCCAATTTCGCGTGTAAAATGAACTAAAATATAAAACTTAGTTACTTAGTTACAAAAAAAAGTGAGTTTACTAAACGAAAAGTAACAAACTTAAGTGGGATTTAGTTCCAGATGAGTAGAGAGTAATTTGCAAGTATTTTGTGAAATACGTTGTATACGTTGCAATTTTACAGCATACATTGATGCTCCTACTATATGTATACATATATACCTAAATTCTAAAATACTTCCAAATTCGTGCGCTGACATATGTATACATGTATAGGTAGGCAATATGTCAGCATGAAAAGAAAAAAGTTTACCGAAAGGGAAAACGGCACCTAACAAGCGCACTTAATGATACCCTAGTCGGCAAAACTCAAAAGACAAACGAATCGCCCTGAACAAAGAAATCGTTTATGCCTTTCCCCAAGCTCTATACGTTGGCATGTAGCGCGCAGCCATTTCATGGGGTTACGGAGCTTTTTAATCCCCCCAAAAAAAAAGAGGGATGTTACAAGTTTGATCTGTGTGTTTGTGTATCTGGTGTATATTTGTGTATCTGTGTATCTGTCTGTGGCGTCATAGCTCCCAAACGGATGGACCGATTTCGATGCGGTTTTTTAATCGAAAGTTAGTTCAATCGAGATAGTTTTTAGCTAAGTTTCATTAAAATCGGTTTACTCGTTTTTGAAATATTTAACTTTTACGAAAATACGGATGCCTGTAGCTATGGAATTCGTTGAATTTAAGTTCGGGTTTGACAGCCGTCATTTCCTTGCCATTTCAAACCTAAAACTACGAACTGTATGAGGATGACAGCTGCCAAATCAATTAAAACGAGAACTATTTACTTGCCAACATCATACCTACGCGAAGTTAAAATGGCCTAATGTATGTAAGTAAGTATAATGAGCAGTTTAGCATACCAAATACGGGACGGTAGGTTCAGAGTTCACATTATTTCATAGAGTTAATTTCTGTTCACTAAAATGGATATCTGTCTGATAATTTGTCATAATTGGAATTGGCAGATAATACGTAATCATAATTAACTATGTACTAATTGGGACAATTAAGGCTTGAATGATTATTGTTTCGTTAGTCGAAAACTGTTTTTTTTTTAAGTTAAATTAATACTGACTTATTTGAATGTGTAGTTTTAGAATTTTAAGTTTGAATAATTGGCTTATGGCCAAACTGTCGAAATTGAGAAAATTATGAAAGTTTTATATACTTTACTTATCATCTAGTGTCATCATCATCATCATTACCATCGGCCTTTTTTTACGTCCCACTGCTGAGCACACAGGCCTCCCCTCAGAATGAGAGGGCTTGGGCTATAGTTCCCACGCCAGTGCAGTTTAGGAACTTCACACATACCATTGAAGTGCTTCGCAGGAGTGTGCAGGTTTCCTCGCGTGTGCGCAGGTTTCCACCGAAAAGCTCATGTTAAATTACAAATATGATTTCGCACATAAATTCCGAAAACCTACGAGGTGCGAACCGGGGCTCGAACCCACGAGAAGCCATAGATCAAATCACAATACACCAACTCTTTATTTAACACCACACATAACAAGCAAAACAGAAAAAAAAATACAAAGAAAACACAAGGTAGTAATGGGCGGCCTTATCGCTACAGAGCGATCTCTACCAGGCAACCACTAGGCTATCACGGCAGTCTTATCAAGCGTAAGCCACATTCATCAACAAAAACAGTAACAAATAACACCAATTACGAATTCACTCATACCCAATTGCCGATAGAATAAAAAGCGATCACAAAAATTGAAATGCTCCAAGTTATAAAAGCTCGGCAGCAACTTTTAACAACTTTTGTTTTAATATCATCGGGAAAGCTTTTCTTATAATTGTTTTTTTCCGCCTCCGAAGTCAAGCGGAACGACGCAGAGTTCATTCGGCTGCACCAAATTATCACAGGCTTTTGCGAATTTCGATTTGTACGTCTTCTTTCTTGCTAGCTTACAAGAGGACAAGGTCTGACCCTTAATTTGACAGTGTACAACAGCATAATGAACACAGACAGTACATAGCATAAACGTCATCAATGAATTTTTCTGCTGTTCAAAATTATGTCATAATCCAAAGTCATTGAATGTCAAATATCAATAGCAATAGAAGTTTTCTTTTCTTTCTAAAATCAGAAGAGACTAGAATTCACGTTTTCACTTTTCAGTTCTGCCAAATTAAGGGTTAATGAAATACATCATCATCATCAGTTCGTCACCCACCGATATGACTTTGGGTATAGGGGGCTTCTATATATGAGCTTTGGGCTTGTGCTATAGTTCCCATGAGGAACAGAGCAGGGCAAGTTGAAAACTTCACACATTAAATTTGATCGAAAAGCTAATTAAGTATTTCTCAAATTTCAAGCTGAAACGTAAATATACAAAAAGACCAGAAAAAGTAATTCTTGAACTGGGATTTGAATTAAACTAAACTGAAACGTGAATATTATAGGAGTTTTTTTGCTGCTACCAATGATTGATCGGATATCGCAGTTGGTAGCGCGATGGCACGGTATGGTGGAGGTCCTGGGTTCGAATCCCAGATTGAAAATTTAGTTTTCTGATCTTTCAAGTTTGAGAAATAATTTCGAACTGGATGATAGAAAAAAAAACAAGAATTTTTTGTAGGTATTTTTATTACGTAAATTCCAAATTTAACGCCTTTATGCTGAAGCATTAACGTTATTTGTTTGCAGTTTTCTGTGTCTCGGAGATCTTTTCCTAAACAGGCAACTTACATTTGAGGCTTAAATAGTTTTCTTAAATACTGTACCTATTTTTCTACATCACCTCTCCGTTCAAGGTAGGTACGTAGTTTGGGCCTGAATCGCAAATTTCTTTTCTAAAATCGAATGCTACTCGTATGTAATAGGTTGACAAGGGACAAACACGTAGATCCCATACAAATTGGTGGGTTTTAGTGTTATTTTATTCAATTTAGATGTCAAGTTGTCACTTTACGTTTATCAGCAAAAACAAGAAACTCGGGCTCTTAAGACTTTTTACTGGGCACCTCATAATTCAGTAGTTACGATCTATCGGTTTATTATGTTAATAGAAATATTAATAATAGTAATAGTTTAATAAAGGAAATATACGAATAATTAAAAAAAAAGTCTGAATTCAAAAAGTTCCATTATTAATGAAACAGAGAGATCACGTTAATCTTTGTCCTAAGCACGACTTCGACCAAATGGATCGTGAAATTGCACCTTCGCATTTATTACGTTTAAAAGAATTTCTGCTCTGGCTGTAATCATAATGAAATATGTTTAACTGTATAATTGCTTTCATTTAACGTTGTATGATAACATAATCAATAAGCACGCCGAATAATGCTGACGAGTAGGTACAATACGAACCTTGTACGAGTATGTTAACCCCTTTCTATATTGACTTAACGCGCTCAAACTTCAATATTATTGTTATGGTAATAATAAAGTCCAATGTATTAATATATGCAAACGCACATAGACGTGACAGCACGTGAAGCCATGCTAATAACGGGGGCTCCGACTCTCCGCGACAGTGTAAAAGCTTGTTTAATTAAATTTGTCTACGTCGCATGTTTGAAAGGAGACGATTAACATCTTGAAAGCGGTGCGGTGGCGGCGTCGGCTTAGCATCAATATAATCTACGCCTGTTAACATCAATCACGCAACGTCTCCCGCGGCCTTTTGCACATGATACCTCCCGCCCATGATCCCCGCACTTTGATGGAACCTCAATTTGTGATACATTTACAAAGTAGAGTTATTTGTCAATTTTCTATTATAATTTTCTCGGCCGTCCGGTTCGTCGGAGATTTGACGCGCGTTTAGTTTATGTCCGAGATTTCCTTAATCTCTGCGCTAGCGGAATAAATCAGGCTTCAGAGGATTTGTTTTAAATTAAGTTTATTAAGTCATTAAGAAAATCGATCCGGTCCTACAGCTAGCTACGTTTCACAAATTAAGTTAGATACTGACTAATCTGAATGAAATTAGAACGTTTCTAAACCCAGCTCAAACCATAATTAACTGCTTTGAAATATCCACACCATGATTATATCTGTCATCATTATTATCATGTATTTAGACAGACTTTTTTCACCCAATATTTTACTACGTAAAAATTAAGTTAAGAATTGATTTCGCGGGGTTTGCAGCTTTTCAATTCTGTAGGCAAACATTCTGAGCTTAATTCGGTGCCTCCACTTCATTTGTACAGCAGGGGCGAGGTTAAAGTGTCTTGGGGCCAGAGTTTATTTTCTCGCTGAATGCTCAGCAAAGGCAAAATACTTTGTTTTTTTTCCAAAGCCGTCTACGCTCGATTAGTCGTTTCCCTTTTAGTCCGGGGCACGTTCAAAAGCAGATGTTATTGATGAACTGTTTAACGTTCACTCCAACTATCTAATGAGTTTGCTTCTGTATGTAACTTAGTTTAATCGGAGTTTCATAACACTTAGATGAGCGTTTAGAAGGCTCTTTGGGATAAGCTTGCCATCAATCTTTAGTAAGTGTATCCAGAAAAAGTTTTGGACGTAACGGATTTCACTAAGTACTATTTTTTATCAGACACATTAATATTCCCATTGTTTTTGTAAGGAAAACATTACGCTAATCTATCACCCCTTGTTTGCAACATTATAATTAGATTAGAGTCATTAGACACATCTATCATGGACGTCCTATTACATAGTTTATTGTCCTACTTCTCCTAATTACTTTAATATTACGTTAAATCTCAAAGTAACTTTTCAGTACAATTACGGCATTAATCTGATGAGGTACTTCGTTTAACAAATATAGACAGAGTGTAGCATTCCAGTAAAGTCAAAGTTGTACATTTTGTGCACCTGGCTGGTTTTAAATACAGTTCAACAGTTCTATTTGTGCAGTCCAGCCTTCAAGTTTGGGCTAGGTCCGAAGTTGACAATTTGAAACGGTGAACGGTGCGAAGAAGCTGACCGGTGAGCGAGAGATAAAATAACCAATGAGATCGGTCTATTCTCGAATCTGGTTATACCTAGACATTTCCGAACTATTTTTTATCGTACGCCGCTCTTTATTGCAGTCCTGATGAAAAATGCAGCTTTAACTTATAGTGAATGCTATACTAAAAATCAGTAGTATCTGAAATCTATACATAAATATTTTCGAGGTAGTAACCCGTCCCACGCAACAAGGTTGACCGCATCAAACGATTGCAGGTGGACGGGAACTTTTATTTGGCGACTTCCGGCTTGTGACTGCCAGTTTTATCGCTTTCCGGTTCAGAGTTTAAATTGTCAAACCGCAATTGTTTGAAGCTGCCTAATACTTGAGAAATTATAATGTAAAGATGTAGAGCAGTGTTGATTTTGTTATAACGAATTCTAAGTCATTCGTCATTTCGCGTGCGTTGGAATAAGTACAAATATGTAATGACTTAAGCTTAAGTAGATGCTTTGGTAATTGTCATACGAGTTTTATTTGTATATGTTTCTAAGGAAACTTGCAGTGGCATGTAGGGCAATTCTTGCTCGACAAACAAGAATATTTTAATAAAGCTTTAATCATGAAGTTTTTGTTTTCGTAATTCAAAGTAATTTACTTTGCCACTTTCCGTCATTTTGTTTCATCAAAACGGATAGCATTTTGATGTTCGAAAAGTAATTTCAGACGTCGTAAATATTTATAATAATTTGTTTTATCTATCGCCGAAGTGAACTCAGGGACATCATTTTGACAATAATCGTTTATATCATTAGTGACAGCACTTTATATTCAAGGCTCTCCCCCGCATTAAACAAAATGGCCTGTGAAATGATGACTATGGGGTGTTATCGAAGTGTCGTCTCCCCATTGGGAAATAAACAGCGCAAATCATTAGCTATAAATATACAATTTAAGCGAATGTTATGGAAATTTTGCGCTAAATTATTAAGAAACAAACTCAAGTTTTGAAGGCTGCGTTTAATTTGTAACGTGATAAACGCCTTGGAAGTCAGGTTTGGAACACACGTTTGAAATGTTGCGGATATACATATATGTACTTTGTAAGCACCTAATAACCACCGAACTAGGCTGTATTGATATTGTTTTTGATGACACCAGAAGAATAAACGTAGACTGTGACTTCATATTTCGACATAAATCTGTATTTAAAGATTTTAAAGTAAACGATTATATCGTGTAAATATAGTTCATAGCAGTGGCGTGCCAAGCGTCCATCAAGGATGCTATGACGAACCTTAACCAGTTCCAAGGTTAAAACTCTGAGTTCAAGCCCCCGCAATATATCCCAAGATAAACATCAAAAAAGTAATAAAGCTGTAAAGGTTTTACTTTTATTAAAACTTCTAACACCCACTTTAATATCTGAATGAAGTACGATGTATTCATTACGTATTCGATCGAAGAACAATCAGAGTTTCCCCGTGATCCGTGGGTGGGGTGAAATTTTCCCTTTGTTGTTCTTTAATTGTTCTGATTGGTGCGACGGAACGAATAAAGCCGCATTTGCTAGGAATTTGTACGCTCCCTCCTGTTAGAGTGTTAGCCACCTTTAATTTTGGCTAGATTGTAGGTACGTGGTACCAGGTTACAAAGTTTAATTTAATGCCCTATATACCCTATATGCCCTATATACTAAGATAAGATTCACTAAGGTAAATGTTTCAGTGATCGACACGTTAATTATAATAGTTGAAACTCTGCGTGTCACCTTTATTTCTACGTATTAGTATTGAAGGTGCCGACTTTACTATTTTGACAGCGTTGGGCGCAAGGTCATTTACCTTAGCAGTTGTTTTGTAATGAAAAAATGTGATCATGAAAAAGACTTTCTCAATGGTGGAAGCAAATGCCACAGTAGGATTTTTTTACGAGTGCCAAGCGTTCTTTGAAATTTGATTCCACGGGAAGAGTAATTAATCTAGTTATTCTAATAATAAGTAATCTGAGTATTTGCCAAATGCTCTAGGACCTAGAGCATTTGAGCATAAAAAGCAGAATTTTTGACATCCCCGCGTCATTAGCCTAGGCATGTAGCCACTGAAGCACCTGCCTCTGAAAGTGTAATAACAATTAAATCGTGTCACCACGTTTATGAATGGAGTTTCAACATTACAGGTGCGTCACCGCCTTGTCCGTGTAACTTACGCGTCGGTGACCTTGTGCGACTCAGCACGAGGAAACAGTGCGACGAATTGAAAGAATAAAAAAATAATTCTGTTACTAGTCGTTTCTTTGTACGTTAGTATAAATATTCCATGACAGGAGTGCCAATATTAAAGCGTCATTCTATGGAACTTGCTAACTATGTAAACAAACCGCCATATAAAATTCATCACTCAGAGATAATTTCAATATGGCGATTTGTTTACAAAGTTAGCAAGTTCCATAGAATGACACTATACCTACAGTACAGTCCACTCAACGCCTCGCGGGGCGGCAACCGCAGCCGCCGCACATGAGCTGCCACACCGCGCGCCTCGTCCGATTGACATACTTTAAATACTAGGCGGTATTCTGATAGGAAGGCAGTCGCTTATTTTAGGAAACAATGGCAATGGGGGTTAATTATAGACCAATCATTTTACGACTAAACCTAAACTACTTACTTGTTTCCTGAATTCAGAGACTTCCATTTACTAGTAAGTAGTTACCTTATTTCTTTGATCATTATTGTTCTTTGATATTATATTATATAATTTATATTGATATTATATAAAATCAAAGCTGCTAAATCTAAATCCAAAAGGCGCCAACATTTAGTTGCCTTTGATTAGATGTCTTCGCACCGCACGTGGTATCTACGAACTGTTGACACTGTAATAGTAGGTTTTCCTAAGTCCTAAGAGCACAAAAATATAATTGGTAGCGTCAGTTTTGGATCGAATAAATACACTTAATTGTAAAAGGTGGAGTTTAAAAATGTGATAACGCGGTAAGCACCTACTCGCGTTATTTCTGAGAAAGCGAACCATCTTAGAAGATATCTCCGCACCTTGAAGCGGCGACGGTAAAAGATAAATTTGAACTAACTTTGTAGTAAAGGGTTGATAAAGTACATCTGCAGATTGTGGCTCGCGCGCTGTCACCGTTCGCCTCTTGCTCGTGCACAGCTAGCACTACTGTGTCTTGTTGTGTCGCTATGTGTGTTCTTTTTCTTCCTATCCCACGAGGAAAGAGACACACTGAGCGAGGTATGGTAAAACGGCGTGCAAGTTCTATGTTGATCGCCGCGGCGCCGACAATGGCTTGGATTTACGGGCGGGATGCAATGAGCCGACCGACCATTCAAAGGCGAGCCCAAGCCTTCATTTTGCATGATATTAAAGTGGAAAAATAAAAAAGTTGATATAAAGGAAAACTTAGAGAGGAAATTATCATGAAAGGCGAGAGGTGCGGTGCGGCGCAGTACTTATTGTCATTAATTTTTATTCCTGTTTTCTAGGTAACACTTTATTAATTAAACTCTAGTTCCATTGTTTTGTTGTTGTTCAGTAGTAAAGAGATATTTTCATTTTACGTTCAATAGTGTTTTAAAATAACGCTATAAAATGATAATTAGTATAGGTACAAAAGCTTTTAGTTTCACTTTTCAAAGATAATTATATATTGTGATCGAATATTAACTGTTTTTTGTTCTTTTTTGCAAATTTGGTACCTAATATTTCAAATGGTTTAATGATAATGATGATACCTAAGTACTTCAGGATATCGCATTAAATTAGAATTAGTACAACCCATCCATTAGCTACTTGCATTCATGATGCTAAAGTGCCTTGTGTGATGTAAAAAGTGTGCCTAACTACTACTTATTCCTAACACCAGAACGAGGTGCTTAATTATTAAGGTTCTATTCATAGCTTTGTTCTAGTTCTGTTCTGGAAAACTTTACGGATTGAATTCGACCAGACTAACTGTCTTGTTCGGTGGACTGCGCCAGTTTTTACTACCCGCCAGGACTCACAAGTTGCATCAAAGTAGTGCAGACGTGCACTCCGCTGAACTATTTACACTCTGAACTACGAAAAATAAAACATTCAGTCGATTTTTTTTAGGCTAAATGTGGAAATAGATTTTGTTGACATGGAAGGGCTTCTTTTAGTCAATATATTATAGCGATTAAAACATTCCTATGACATACTCGAACCGTCTAAATATTAATTGGCATCATTACTAATTCCCTGGTTAGTTCACAACTTCTAAGTTGGAAACTTGAAGAGTTAAGTTCTCGTAGGACCAAAGTGGTTCTCAAACGCATCGAAACGCGAACCCGCGTTGTACTTCACGATTGGCTCGACTTGACGTTTTCATGCTCGTTTTATAACTCGCGAACTATGCATCGAAAGTGCTATCACGCTTTTACCAATTACGACTTTACAAGTTGGAGGAGGACAGAACTATGTTGTAAAGGGGTCGGGTGGTTTTGAGTGGCCCTGAAGCGGATGGCTCGCCTAGTTCGAAGCGTATCGACATCTCGGGTTCCCTGGAGTGCGGCTTTTACCCTCCATTTCAGTTCGCGAGCGAATATCCTCCATTCCTAACTCTAACCGAGTTACTGACCCGAGCAAGCTTTTGATAGTTAAACCGTTAAATATCGTACTTCCGCGGGTCTACCTAGACTCTAACTTACCTCTGTCGATTCCAGAAGGTATTGGCTACCTATAAATTGTATCAATCTCAACAACTACCGGCTGCCGATAAATCTGTTTCTAATCCACAATGTTCGGTGTGGAACTGTAACGTATTTAGGATTAACGAACCTTGGGGAATGCCGTTGAACTCAGTGAAACATATTTTTGCATTGGCATTCCGTTGCGAGATGTCTAAGGAGATAGGCAATAAGCAAGGCCCATTAAGTTGACGTTACAATTTGGCTAATTTATACTCCTGAACTGAGTCACAAAAAGTTTCCCTCATTAAGTAAAGAGACAACTGGAGTAAATCACGCAGCCAAGGCGGCTCGTATCGCAGACACGATTGCTATCTCCAAATTACCGGGAAGGGTAAGAGCGTTTGCAAATCATGAGCCATCCATTTACTTACACTGTGCCCTCTACCTTTTAAAGGTATGGGTCTTTCTTGACGGAATACTTTTAATAACGGGTAAGCAAAGTAATGATTTTAATAGAGTGCCTACCTTTTATATTTTTTCTCCAATTTTGTATTTTTATGTTTACGTGAATATCTGTTACCAAGTTTAGTGTATGGGTAAGCGTGTGACACGGAATGTCAATGTGTGTAATAATTCAGGTACGTCATCATGCATAGTATTTTGAGTGGCAAGGTAAGCGATAAAGCTGGTTACACTACAGAAGATTTACCAAGCTAGGTTTTTTAGGTAACTTCCAACTTTGTAACTTCCAATAATCCGACACCCCCTAGTTTTTAACGTTACGGTGGTGCCGGATTGGTGAGACTACTGCAGTTTATAATTTTTTGCCAGTACTGTACCGACGACAAATAAAATGAAATCGTCCTTCTGGTTCAATTAACGTTGATTCAATAGCTGGCCGGCAAGCAAAGCAAATGTCGCCGACCACTGATTAATTCCGCAACACGGACTGTCTTGCCGGTTCCTTCTATTTGCGTTAATCCCGCAATATTGCATTAGGTGCGGCTCGAGGTACGGGAAATTACTAGGACCCATCTAGATCTATGCGGAAAGAACAGTGCCCTAAGCACGACTTGTCGAATCCTGCGTCACGTAAAATCGAATAGTAAACTATAACGAGTTTGTATGACGTTTGGAACAGCGCCCGCTCGTGAGCGTATTTGGAACTGAAATTTTGTATGAGATTTCTTGATCTCGATACGATAACCGTAACGTAACGCAGGATTCGACAAGTCGTGCTTAGGGCACTGCGCTGATGTGGTGTATAGTAAAGTAAACCGTAAACAAAGTGCATATCTATAATTGGCCTCTTCTTCGGCTGTATAATTTAACCGTAGCATCGCAAAGCAAAAAAACACAATTATTTCTTTAACAACAACAACAATAACAAATTAGTATTGTCAATTTGACGTGACACATGCGGGAAAAGTAAAAGCAACATCAAAACGAACTTAAGTACTTAGACCTTGTCGTATGTGTATAAGGAACATTAAAGACTCTTTACTTACGAACGAGAAGAAAATAGTATTTGGTGGTATTTGGTTATGAGTTATGAATTAAGAAGATTTTACACTGGTTTAACTGAGTTAGGCACTTTAGTTTCCTTGAGAAATTAACTCAATAAGACGGTGCATAATGTCAGTATGACTGAGTAAATACAAGGAGACATTGACTATTTACCCACTTCAGAACAACTTGACTGATTAACTTTGTCAATCACTGACTTTTATACACTATTTGGTACATCAATGTTGTCAATCCTTCGTAAAGTGTTTGTTAAAACTCCATTAGGTATGTGGTTTTATTGTGACACATTTCCGTAAGTGCTTAATAATAGTATTGTAATGAGTGAAGGTATAATTAGCAATTGAAAACATCACGATATGGATTCCTGAAAATATCTCTCATTCTGATTGATCAAATTTTATTGTACTTTTTTAAATACTCACTAAAACTTGAATACATGTAAAATACCAGAAATATATAGTTACCCCCAAGAATCGAACCCGGATCCTAGGATCCACTTGTGTGGTGGTAAGGCACATGACACGGAATATCTAGACATTCCGTGTCATGTGCCTTACCACCACACAAGTACACACAACAGTTAGCAAAATAAAAATACAAAAAAGATCAAGAATGAGAAGATCGTGGTCATGGTACAATTCTGATGGATGGAATGTTGTGATTCTATGAACCTACCTAAGTATATACACAGTAAATGAGTGTTAAAGTTACGATCAAAAAAGTAAACGGTATGCAGTGTTGCCAGAAAAATGTAGGTGCAAAAATTTTACAAAATGTGCTCAGCGTTAAATTTTAGCTTTGAAGGTTCAATGAACAAAGAATTTTCTTTGTACATTGAGCGTTGTACAAGTAGGTACAAAGGTAAAATGCATGCAGTTGCTGCGATTTACACGTAGAATAGTGACTAACGTTGAACTGCTATTTTGTAATCTGTAACAGAAATAGCAAAGAACTACATCGGGATAAATTAATAAATAAATAAAATAAATAAATATCGTGGGACAAATTGACACCAATCGACCTAGTCCCAAACTAGGCAAAGCCTGTACTATGGGTACTAGACAACGGATAAACATACTTATATTGATAAATACATACTTATATACATATTAAACACCCAAGACCCGAGAAGAAATATTCGTATTCATCATACAAACATCTGCCCCGACCGGGATTCGAACCCGGGACCTCAAGCTTCATAGTCAGGGTCTCTAACCACTAGGCTATTCGGTCGTCATTTTCGGGATAGAAGGAAAGAGTTCGTCGATTTGTATGGGAATGGGAATGAGAAAGGGATTGCTATTTAGTGAAGAAATACATCGATCAAATATGTCCAACTTTTGTGGTTGTGTTCGAACAGTGCCCTAAGCACGACTTGTCGAATCCTGCGTTACGTTACGGTTATCGTATCGAGATCGAGAAATCTCATACTAAATTTTAGTTCCAAATACGCTCACGGGCGGGCGCTGTTCCAAACGTCATACAAACTCGTTATAATTTACTATTCGATTTTACGTGACGCAGGATTCGACAAGTCGTGCTTAGGGCACAGTTCACTGTTGAACAACAAATTATTTGGTTTTTAAAACCTGACGTGGCACTCCAAAAGCGATTGGGATAGCAGGCACGCTTAATTAGGTTCTCAGCCCTTCTTTTTGACAGGCAAGGTACACACACTTTTTCATTCTACCCAGATATAGTTCTGTGAGAAAGAGTGTGGAGTTTCAAGTTTTTATTTTGCCTGTCGGCATCGGACTTGCGTCCTGTCGGTCGGTTTTGTATTTATTGTTTCTATTTATTTTCCCTTGGTAATAATTATACTTATTTCTAGTTATTCAGATACCTATTTAAAAAAATATATTATAAAATCCGTTGTAATATACAAATGAAACCGCATTGTACAAATCTGCTATTTTGCAGTTTAGAATATAGAGTATTAGGTGGTTTTGTTGCCTTGAGAAAGGGCTCGGAGCGAGCTGGAAACGCTTTAGCATATAGTGTCGAGGAGGTGCTGCATGAAAAGAGATTCGTGGAATAGACTCAGCTGTCTTCCACGTGTGAGTGAGCAAATTAAATGTTTTTAGTTCAAGGGGATGAACTGGACTCCTTCTTGAAGGACTGGCCGCTAAATGCTAAAGACCGGAAGCAGCGGAAGTATTGGAAGGAGGCCTTTGTACGTACAGCAGTGGGACAGATCAGGCTAATAATAATAATAATAGTTCATAAGCATTTGAGGAAATCTTCTCTACGTCTCACTGCTAGGCACAACAGTGCTGGGTTCATAATTCATAAGCACGCGCCTGTAAAAAAAATAAATAGGTACCTTTTGTTTGTTGATTTCTTGAAAATACAGATTACGAGGACGAAAATGTACACTTTGCGCAACATTGTGCTACATTTTGTAGGCTGTTAAGAATTATTTACTGCCATATAAAATGCAGTCTCGAAACGCCTACAATGTACGCTGAGCGCAATATTGCTTTGTTCAATAGTCAGGCGTTTATTTGCCCTGTATACTAACGCTCTACTTCTACTAGACCGTTTGTGAAGTTGCGGCAACAAGAACTTTGTATAAAGAAGCCAAGATGAAATGCCTCTTGTGCACATAATTACACCAGCTGTCTTACTCTCCACACTGGAACACAACAGTGCAAGCACTGCTGCTTAGCGGCAGTATTAGCGAGTAAGATGGTGGGAGGTCCTATCACCCGCAAAGTTTGGCAGTGATTAGAACTTACGTACGCAGAGTGCCGACAAGAAACTAAATATTGAAAATCCCCTGTTCCCAATAACATCCTTATTATTCTCGTGACATCAAAAACATGTTTGTTATTGAATAAAGGCTGTCTTGACCATCGAAATGAGGAGATAAAATCAAGGGTAGGCAACGGAATATTGGCTTGTGTTCGACCCTTTGTAAGTACAAAAAGGAATGTTAACGTCGACGTAAGGCTTCAACTTACGATAGGTAAAGCACCGGTATCATTCAACTATGAAACCTGTTACTATATTTTAACTAATATAAAAGGAGAAGTTTTAATATATTTATGACTTTTGTTAACTTTTATTAATGGAGAATACTTCTACGTATATAGGTCTGTGCTCTAAGCACGACTTGTCGAATCCTGCGTTACGTTACGGTTATCGTATCGAGATCGAGAAATCTCATACTAAATTTTAGTTCCAAATACGCTCACGGGCGGGCGCTGTTCCAAACGTCATACAAACTCGTTATAGTTTACTATTCGATTATACGTGACGCAGGATTCGACAAGTCGTGCTTAGGGCATTGATCTCTATAATAGTTAAGTAAGTACTGAAAAATATCTGTAATGAAGTCTCCATTTTATGTTTATCATTTATCACACATTGATTAATGGAGATAGAAAAATAATATTCTTAGGCCAAGGTTCCTCAATTAAGGAATGTACTTAGGTATTTTTACCCAGTTACTAATTGTTACAACAGTTATGCGTAGGTACATACTTAAATAATTAATACTCGTAAGCGCCTACTTACTTCACTGTAACCTGAAAACCTAAATTGGACAACTTCTTTCGTAACTTGCAGAGCGCATAATAACTTCCAATCGTATTTCCTGTGATATTGTTATTATTTTATACCACATCGGTGGCAAACAGATATGGGGTTAGCCTATCGTTAAGCGCTCCGCCTCCCAGGAACGCTTGCAACTCCTGAGGTATCACTCGCGCATTGATTGCATAAACTTATATAAACTTTTTTATACCCCTTTTGAAGGTTGTAACTCGTTGGAAAAACCTCGACAGGAAGTTCATGCCACAATCTTAAGTGTTATAGGGCGAAAATGATAAGGAAGGTAAACGAGAAAGTGGGTCACCTGAGGTTAAGTGATCACCACTGCCCATAGACACCAGCAACCCCGGGAGTTTGCAGATGCGTTGCTGATCTAGGGCTAAGATGAAATGCCTCTTGTGCCTGTGATTTCTTCGGATGTCTTACTCTCCACACCGGAACACAACAGTGCCCTAAGCACGACTTGTCGAATCCTGCGTCACGTAAAATCGAATAGTAAACTCTAACGAGTTTGTATGACGTTTGGAACAGCGCCCGCCCGTGAGCGTATTTGGAACTAAAATTTAGTATGAGATTTCTCGATCTCGATACGATAACCGTAACGTAACGCAGGATTCGACAAGTCGTGCTTAGGGCACAGGGCAAGCACTGGCCCTAAACTATGAAGTGCAAAATTCGAACTTCGTGTCGTGCCGTCCCGCTCACGCTAATATGATTTAATAAGAGAGCGAGCGGGACGATACGATACGAACTTCGATTTTCGAATTTCGTAGTCGTCCCCCTGGGTGCTTAGCGGCTGGATTAGTGATAGTGAGTAAGATGGTGGTAGCAATCCGGACAGACCTCGCACAAGGTCCTATCACGCGCAACCCGCGATGGTAGAAAACAACAAAGTTGCTGTATATTATGTATGATGTCAAAAAGTTCTTCAGAACACAAACCGTTGTACAGGCCAGTAGAGAGGCAAAGTCTCTCCTGAAATTCAATGGTTCTAAACTAAACCGCTCATTAGTTTGGGATCGCCGACAATCTATACAGCAACTATAAAGCGGGTGGTAGGACCTTGTGCAAGGTCCGTCGGGATCGCTACCACCATCTTACTCGCTAATCCTGCCGCTAAGCAGCAGTGCTTGCACTGTTGTGTTACGGTGTGAAGAGTAAGACAGCCGGTGTAATTACGGGCATGAGAGGGATTTTATCTTAGCTCTCTAGGTTGGCAACGCATCTGCAGACCCTCCGGGGTTGCAGGTGTCTATGGGCAGTGGTGATCACTTACCATCAGGTGACCCACTTGCTCGTTTGCCTTCCTAATCGTATAAAAACCTGAACAATTTGACATCCTGGGTGATTATGATTTATAAATTCTCACTCGTCATATCTTCAACCTCTAATTACGTCATAATGAGAGGGCTTGGGCTGTGTAGTTCTCGCGCGGGAACAGTGCAGATTGGAAACTTTACACACACCATTGAATTGCTTTACAAGAGTGTACATGATTGATTTCTTTGATTATCCCAAGATGCCCTAAAATAATTATTAACTCTTTAATCTTTTCACTCACCATTTCCGAGCAAACAACTCCTTGAAACTGTTGTTTAGTACAAACAATTTCCCTACTTGTCACACTCAAAACACTGGAATTATTCCTCTCCCGCCGTTGTTTTCGCGTAGTTCGAGAACTTTTTGACATTATTTGTGTAGATGCCTAATTACCATCGCGATCTGGCAAATGAGAGCGGAAGCTGCTGGAATAAAAGGACAACGGAGAGGCCCGGAAGCGTGCCTTGTTTCAAATGTTACTATTTGAATAGTTAATGTGAATTTCAAAGTAGGTAGAATACTTCCTTAACTCCAATGTCGCTCAAGACTGCTTTTAGGCGACACTTCCAAGGATGGCTAATGAAATGACTACCTATGTAATAGATGTAATTTGGTTGAATACGAGTTATTATCGTATTCATGCCAAATATTTAGTATTCGTTTAATTCCTGAAATGTTTGTCCATCGGGTTGGTTACATTAGAGTGCTTGCAAATGCATTGTGGCGCGCGCACAATGCGCCGCTCTCGTGCCCGCGCGTCCGACTAACGTGCATGTTATGTAAACTTAAATCGCTGGCCAATACAGTATCAGCACATTCAGCGGCCACCTTCACTATTTGCAGCTAGCTGTTTGCTTTGTAAATGCTGCAGCATTGTGTGCATTTGTATCGGGCGAATGGTTGTCGACCCTGATATCCGTTTAATATGATAATCCGCATGCAAACAAGCGGCGGATTGGCCGGCTAAATTATTTATGCACCCCGGCCTGCGGGTGATGCCTTCACTCGCCGGCGACCCGCGACCGTGGCGGCCCGCCGGTACTTTTATTGAACCTCAGTTCTGGACAGGTGAGAGGATGAACTTGTATTTCAGGAATAAAGCGACGAATAAATTATGGACGAGGAATTCACCCGCAAGGGTACAGGAGTAAAAATTTTAATTTTGGAACAATGTTTTTTGTTACGAGCATAGCTCGCTGGGGACAGCTTCAGCTTTTCTTGTGTGTGAACATTTCAAGTTATAGGTTGGAGATGGTGTGCACATACTCTGTTAGCCACCGGAGACCTGAAACGATAAATAAACCACATTGACATAGAAATGACACTGGCACGACGATTATTTTAATTTGTATAGCGGTCTTCTGATATCATTAATTCTGATTAAGCCGCTTGGCCGGTTTTCAAAAATCAAGAAGTCATTTAAATGACGTTTATAAACGCGAGAGCATGACAAATATCACATCCGTGACCTTATCTTTTGACGACAAATTGATAGGTCAGTTCGAACGCTTGACTTAGTGACAAGACAATATGTTGCGTTATTACTGCCCGCATATGAAGACGTAAACCCAGCTTAGACAGACGGTAATCAATTCCGTAGTAATTGAATTCGGTCAGGCGGACATGCATCATCCCGGTCCTGTTTGGTCCTGGCCCGGCGCCGTCCGAAGCTTTAATGAAATAATACTCACACTAATTTCATTGTGCCAATGTAATTGCGTTTGCGACGTGGGGTTATTATGACCTATATTGAATCGGTAACGAATTAGACTGCTACAATCTCATCTAATATTCAGATGGTAGTGCTGGCGTTGAGAAGAGCGATGGCGTGATTTTGGCACCAATTCTGTATATATTTCTTCTACCTGTACCTTGACATAGTCCTGATACTACACCATACCATATACGATAACGTTGGTTGATAGTCGTATACTTTTGAAGCGCCTTAAACCAGATTTAAAAATGCAATAGCGAAGAAGAAGAAGAAATACAGCGGCTAGACATTTTATTATCGACTTCAATTCGATACTCTGACTGAAGCAATTGAAAGATCAGATAGCTTCGCCATAAATTCAAGCTCCGACCAAAAAGAGAAAATATTATGCAGCGCTTGGGGACGAAATGCTTGTACAATAATAAAATACCGGAGAGAGTGGACGGGCAGGAAATCTAAGATTAACACGAAATCGTTGATTGACTCGGCTATTGCTGTTGCGGGCGCCGTGTATTGGGAAATTTGATTTCACGCGGGGGAATGCATTTAGAGGATTCAGCAGCTCAACGGAAACCACACAGAATTCACAATTATTTTGGTTCATCGGTTATGGATTACATACTAATCGTATCAAGTTCACACCTTACTTATTTAGTGACCAAGGAACCTTGTATATAGTATGAGGTACTTTACACCAAACGCTGAATAAAATAAATTATTCATTAGGTTAAAAGCAAGTAACAAAAACAGACAGGAGTATAAAAAAGAAGATCAAAGTAATCTAATATAAAATCTCGTTTTAAAATATAGACAAGCGCATGACACTTCTTTAGGCAGCCGGAAGCCAAAACAAGTTAGCATCAAACGAAATTGGGCGTGCGAAACGAGGATAACAAAGTGAGAGTAATAAAATCACCACTTGTAAACTTCGCAATGAGATGCTCAGGAACAACGCCAAGAAATTATAACGTAATTTGGCTTTGAGGAGCTTTAAGATCTCACAATGGCTCACTCTCGTAAATCGCATTAGGAGTTCTGCTCTAGATGTCCCAGTGACTCTCGGACAGTACTGGCCTGACACCGCATGCTAATGAGGACGCATCGTGGAGAAACAAGATTGTCGGGTTTATAAAAATAACAGGCGAATCCACTTTCATTTTTGTTCCGAGTTCCGTCGCCGCTCCGCTCTATTGTTGTGTGCGAGCCACAAAGGGAACGCATTCTATTTCTCTAGAATGCCAGCTGAGTTTTTCGCAAAAGTATTACTTAAGGAAAAGTGTTACATGTACTTTTGTTACGAAACTAGCCGTGGCCTGTCTTGACTTCTTTTCCGAAGTTTGTAAGGGTGTTTAAAGGAGTGTTCCTTTTTATGAGTACGTGTGAAGAGATACAATTACGCTTACTTTATTGAAGAGTTAATCGCGTTATCTAAGAGTTCGCTTCAGGATTTAGTGAACAACATTTTTCATAAACTTAAATGGGCCCACCAATTTCTCCCCTCTGTGCTATACAATTGAGTAAGTAAAGGAAGACAGACACCGAGGGGAGCACTATAAAGATTATTGTACTTATGAAGAGTTATGCAGAAGATTGCGTCAAATAAAAGATTGAAGCGACACAGAAGCGGTGAACATCGCCAACTATTTTCCAAAAGTTACCTTGACGACATTATTGCAAAGCGACTAGCGTTTCGTAACTTTCAGCAGCTTTATATTACCTCTTACAGCTGGGTATTTTAAAGACAATTTTAAGGAAATAATTACCTTCAAACATAACTACTACGAGTATTACGGGCTGTAGGCCTGTAGAGGCTCTTAAGATATTTTTGCCAAGCGTCTTCGTTTCGATGACTATTCACTTCAATTTCATAAATATTAGATGTTGCGTGCTGCGGCTCGACTTGTCGCAGCGGCGTTCGTGAAATATCGAAAGGGATTAAGGTGTCGAATTGTGAACGCTTCTGCGGGCGATCTGCTGCGCTCATGAGGATGGATTACCCGCGCTCGAGATAGGAGTCGCTGATAAACGACTTGATGATGCGCTAATCCCGCCCGTTTTGTATGCCGCATTGGCACTTCGCAAACGAACAATTATCGATCAAATCGGTTGCCACTGTTGCCATTTTTTTCAGGGTTTTTTTTTATGTTATATCTACTCTACATACTTAGTATCACGAGTAAGTACTATCGATTTTCAATTCCGTCACTCTCAGCATACAGTACGATTACTCAGTAAGCGTAATCATTATGTACTTATATGAAAAAGGTAATTTCTGGACAAAATTTCGGGACACTTTTTTTCACCTGTTAAAATCGATAGTAGGACTCGTGATTCTAAGTAACTAGGTATAAAATGAAAATTTCAGTCAGTTTTAAAAATTTCAAGTAGGTACCTAAATTTCAACGCGAAAATAACCTCAACGCTTTATAATAGGCATCGCGTTCCATTCATCCTTTGTGTTGTAAGAGAGTAAGCGATAGTAAGCTAACAATCTAAAACCTTTCACATTTGTCCTATCAACAGCGATAACAATAGTATAATGTGAGGTTAACGTTTATTCCTAAACATTGTATTGTTACAGTGAACTGTTATTACCGTCATAAAATAAGGTGACAAAGATTTTGAACGTACAAGGTTCGGAGAAAGGCTCGTTAGGGAAATTATCTCGAGTCATAGGGCAGGCGGCTGTAGTTGCGACAGCTTTCGGTCAGAGCCAGCGACCTTGTGAGAAAGCGTGAAGCGTGCGTGCCGCGGGCTATTCAGAATATCGGCATTGTTCTTGAATTCAACTATTGCATAATAAGCCGGTTAATTTATAGCGGCTCGTGATTGTTATGTTCTTTATTTTCTTATAAAGTTTCACCTTTGTACCTCCGGTTAGTGTCTACGCACCTTGGGGAATGTAAAGTATAGGCCAGATTAAGAAAAAGTAACTCTATTGTCCTGGTCACCAATATGGCAAAGGTACCGCCGATCATTGTTAATTTACATAGCTCTTGTACTAATATTAACTCTCTCTCAACTATGATTTATCATTGTGTACCTGAAAATGTCCTTAAATTGGAAACCGGTTGATCAATCCCCTTCTACTACCAGGAGATTAAACTGAAAGCTCTTCCAAGTAGAAATATTGAGCCAAATTCCAAGTCATTTTTGGTTATGAACTCATGATTTGACCCTGTTAATAAAATAAGTATAGAAGTTATTAGGTTATTAATGTTATTATTATTAAAGCCGTGCAGGTAGTCAGGCTGTAAGTAAGATTGTGGTGAAACTGCACTCAAGCAACACTTTCTCCAAGGCCGCGTTGGCGCCACGCCTCCCACTACAGTGCGTAACATAATACAATAATGCCATAATGAAGCTGAATACAAAACAATATTATTATCATGTTAGAAGCACCTTTGCATCCATTCCCGCTTTATGATGTTATTTTGACGACATTTAGGATAAGTTTACAAAAACATGTTAAATTATGGCACTCTGTCATGCAACGAATACAACATTCACGTACCTACAAGTGACGCGTACAAGCAGATTTCTCTCCGCACAGATGATGTTAAATAACATAATATTAAATATTTCTGACCCTAAAATATTCAAAATCCAACTGGCATTATAAATCACACTTTCTTAAGAGATTCTCCAAAAATTCCGGAGTAGGTATGGGCGAACGCTGGAGGTGCGTGTTTTTATACATTTTACGAGTAAAGCCGGGAATACACATATTACACATGCCTCTAGCTTACACACTTTTTAACCGACTTCAAAAAAAGGAGGAGGTTCTACGTTCCACTGCATGTTTTTTATTTTTTATTTCTATTTTTTTTATGTATGTTCATCGATTACTCCGTCAATTGTAGACCAATTAAAATTCAAATTTTATTTTATTTTATTGTATATAGAAGTGTATACGCCTGAGGTGGTCCCATTGTCACCAAGTCATGATCTGATGATGGGATCCCAGGGAAATCGAGGGCAACCCTCAAATTTTATAGGCACGTATTATGTGTTTCATACATTATTTAAGGCTATTCAAGTATTTGCGTCTGGTAGTCATCATCTCATGTTGATGAGCTGATGATCGAAGGTACAACTCCTTAACGGCTAGGAGTTGGAGGATAATTTTGAAAATGTTGATTCATTATTCGAAAGGGTATACTCCTGAGGTGGTCCCATTGTCACCAAGTTATGATCTGATGATGGAATCCCAGGGAAATCGAGGGCAACCCTCAAATTTTATAGGCACGTATTATGTGTTTCATATATTTTTTCTAAGGCTATTCAAGTATTTGTGTCTGGTAGTCATCATCCCATGTTGATGAGCTGATGATGGAAGGTACAACTCCTTAACGGTTAGGAGTTGGAGGATAATTCTGAAAATGTTTAATCAATGTAAAATTGTGAAATAAAAACCTTTTAACAAAAACGTAAAACCGCCTTCAAAAAAAACCTTAGAAAAAAAACTTAAAATAATCCTCTAAAATAATGATAAATAAATAAAATAAAATAAAATGCGTTTATTTCAGACAACAGAAACTAAAGCCTAAAGTTTTATGGCCTAGCAGCATAAATATGAAGTCGGTGCGGTGCGAGCGGAATATTCTTTGAATGAAGCAGGTTTTACTTTTTTGTTAATTTCAAGTAGTTTGCAGGCTTATGTCACATTTACTTATATCTGCAGTTACTTTAGCAACCGTGTACCAGATACTTGCACTTAGGTATTGCCGGCATACATAACAGTTGCGTTAAAGTTTTTGAGCATTCTCAGATATGTAGGAATTCGTCTACGTTCTTTGTGTGTATGGGAGAATTCAGATTCTCTGACATATTACTTACTCGTATTTTATTGTAAGGGAAGACCACGGCGAACGTACTCCGATCAAATCGGTGATATTCTGGAAAAAGGACAGGTCAGGAGTACCCAAAACCGGAGAGCATGTATGAAGAATATAGATTGTATGTCAGGATCGTAGCGAGTGGAAGTCCGTGGTCTCTGTTTACTCCTCCGGGAAACAGGCGTGACTGTATGTGTGTATGTATGTTGTATTGTATTGAAGAAATTAAAAACAAAATGTAAGAGTAACATTTCATGAATCATAACAAAACCCTCTCTACTTTCAATTTATATGTACGGTCTGATTTAACAGTCTTGTATAGAATTTATCTATTTACATGAGAAAATCACAGCACAGTTTCCTTAGCGTGAGTGAACACACCTCAGAACCGTGGTTTTACACTCCACCGCTACAAGAGTAGATGGAAGTATGCAGCTGGTTTTTCAATAAAAGTCTGTAGAAATCGCTTATTATCTGCAACCGACATTTCCAACAGTTCTTCGCTTACATTAGGAATGAAGAAAACAAGTACTTTTAGAAAATAATGAACACGAAACGAGAGACGGACGTAGAGTCGGCTACCTAATTGTTTTATTATCCCCGAGTATCTTTATCTACCTACCTTGGGTACCTATTTATACAAAGTATGAAAAATACACGCAGATTTATCTAGTTTAAAAATTCGTTTGTCACTCGACGATATTAAAATTGCACAGAGTTCCACCGTTGTCTAAGGCTTAGTTATAAGAGTTTCAGCATAATATTAAGTTTGATCAGAGTAAATCTCTATTCTTAGAGGGAGCGTTTGCTTGGAAAGGATTAAAGAAACCGAGGTAGTGGATTATTTATGCAAGATGGCCGGAGCCTGGCGGTCCCTGCCTATTGGAGTGTGGCTGGTGCCTGAGCGAAGCGTAATAGAGCTGCCATTTAGCTTTATGATTGACTAATAGCTAGCTTTCGCCCACCGGCTTCGCTAAATCCCTCCCTATCCAATATCTAAGTTTTATGATAGTAACTTAGAGTGGAAATTAAAAAAAATCCTCCTTATCCTGAGTGAATATTATAAAAGGAAAATCTGTATGTCAAATTTCAATTTTCTTTTTCCAAGGGTTTGGACTGGGCGTTGATCAGTCAGTCAATCAGTCAGTCATTCAGTCAATCAGTCAGTCAGTCAGTCCTTTTCTTCATATACGTATATTTAGATTTCCTATAGATATCAGCCTCCGCTTAGGTTTTATATCGTCGTCGAAGAATCTGAATCGTGTATCTCTTTTAAACTTTTCCAAATCGATTTAAAAATGATCTCTTTGACAGACGATTGGTGTGTCAATATGATTTGCAGCGAAAGGGTTCCACGGTGGTATGCGAATCAGTTACTTCAACTGTAACATACAGCTACTTACCGAAATTACATAATAATTCCTACATGTTGAGCTTAGGTTGGTTTTGTTTAAAATGATTAGAGAAATGAGAAGAAAACCATAAGTTAAATTGATGAAAAGAAAAACAAATAGTCATTTCTTCTTAATACCAAAGCAATAAAGACATAATACAGTGACTCAGTTTCTGAATTACTCGGGCGTGAGTTTAAAAAAGGAAGTGGGAACGAAACAGCTTGAACGTTTGAATAAAAGGCGTTCAAGAGTTGCGTAATGAAAGAAAGCATTGAACCGTAGGTACGGTTTGAAAGCACCTACTTAAACGCTGTCAGTAATATCCTTTAGTTTTCATATTGAACTTACGGAACATAAAATATCGGTTTTTAATACGGAAGCCAGACACAGTAGACATATATGTAAACTATCTGACATTATAATATCTATGCAAAGTTGGTCTGAGCTCATGATTTAGGAAGTGCCTTATCATATAAAAGTTGCGGTTAACGTACATAACATTTTCTACATTATGAAATAGTTACGTGATACGTTCGTAAATTATGGCTAATATATGTAATGGGCACTTTTCTATCCAGAAGTCAGTCAATCGATCTCATCTAATAATAAACCAACATAAGTAGTTATGAAACAATAGATTACTTATTTTTTGAGCATAAGTGTAAACATAAGAATGATATAATGTGTTTAATAAACAAAATATGATATTTGAGGAATAAATCTGTCGCTATGAAACCTATTACCTAACTAATCCTATTACTCAGGATTACAGTACCCTTACTAGTGCAAGATCCTTTAAGTTTGTTGGGTTCTTAATAAGTAAAGTACATACTAGCGGAGACTGGGGGACATTACACAGAAGGAGGAAATGGAGGTAATATGCCAAGCAAATGAGCCGGTGTGCACAAGTTTGAAGTGACTTGACATGTCAAAATGTGGGTCACGCAGTTAACATTCGCGTAAACAAAACATAAAGTTAGAAAGTCCTTGGTCGGTGGTGTGATATAACACCAGCGGAAATGTTCTGATCCGTGCGGATCTGGTGTACGTAACACATTATGTGTACAATATTATGCATTGAAATGATGCCCTCATCGTAGCATAACGCTAGTAATTAGAATTTAAAATCTGCTGTAGCACCGGTATTCAATATGGAGTCGATGAAATTACGGTGGCCCAGTTCATGATCGTAATCTCATAGCTGTATTGACGGTGAAATAAAATGCAATACAATACAATAGGTAGGTACCTTATCTACCAAACTCTTTTAAAAATACCACGTAGATAGATCAAAGACAATTTAGAATTAAAGAATAAACGGACCTAGTAATTGTTAATACCTAATAATTAATGTATCAATCACATATTTATAGGCCAATTACAATCACATTACTGAATCACATCACTTGACATCACAATTAGTTAATAGCGAATTATATTACTTACTTTAATTTTCCACTCACTCATAGGGAATCGATTTCTCTATTTAAACTGTCCTTAAATGATTATGAACCGGCTGTTTAATTCATAATTAAAATTAAACTCGTAATTGTGTCTTATTTTTAGAACGTCTTCAGATCTTTCTCGTGGCAGCTATGCCAATGAAGCTCGGAGTCGTGTACTTGTAGTGCTATAAAACTGAGAGATCAACTTCACTTCTACAAAATTGGGTTACGGTGGTTCCTACACTAGGCGCAGCGTTTCTCGTACGTAATCAAATCAATCCAATCAAAAACGAGTGTTTTGTTGTGGTCTCTCTTTCCGCTATCAGGTACCAATACTTACCGCGTTAATCAGGAAAACCTTTTGAGGTTATTGCTATTTTTCTCCGGGGAATAGGTAGTGATAAGATTCTTGAACGAGACGGGATACAGTTTTTTCAGACAGTACTTACCTAGTTAATGCTAGAGATAAGCTAAGTAAACAAAACCCACAGCATGCAGCTTTCGGCGTATGCTTAAATTTTGACAGACATTGGGAGGCTGTCTTGTTTATCGCCAGTGACGATGGCTTCTCAGAGCTTCGTCGCGTCGCCTGATTGCAGTGCCGATTGATTTATCTGCACCGCGGCACAGAAACGTGTTTGTCATTTACTCGCTGTCAGCGACTTTGCCTAAAATAGCTCAAGTATACCGAAAATCGGAGAGCCAGAGCTAGTTCTTGCGCTATCAGTAAATCAGATATTTTTGCCCTAAAGTGAAATCAGTTAGGAGTGATTAGTGATTTGGGTCCTGGCGTTCACCATAATTTGAGCCGATAATTAGAAGTCCATGTTTCAGCATAGCACAAGTGGCATTTTGGAGTAAATGCTGGCAAGAGTCACCTTCACAGAAACTGTCCCAATTCCTGTATTCCGTTCTATTATGTACTTATGCAATAGGTATTTTAGATATCCTACTCCTCGCTCTTATTTTATTTGTCTCCTAAATCGATGTAATTGTGACCCTGTCCTAAATTGAAACTGTGCTGTATGTCAGAGTAAAACCTTTTTACAATCCTTTGCGATTTCACTAATTAAAAAACTTATCTTTGACTTCTGCCAATTCAGAATATTAATAAAATTGTGCTTAAATTACAGTTGTCATACTACAAGTGTGGATCAGTTTGATAAGATGATAACGGATAATTTATGTGCGGTCCAGGTAGAAGCGGCGCCGGCGCCGGTGGCGGGTGGCGGGCGCGTGCGGGATGAGCGGCGGCGCGCTGGCGCTGACCGCGCTGCCCGGGCCGCCGCTGTCCGCCGCCGAGGCGCTCTCCGCGCTGCTATGGCAGCCGTACGAGTGCCGCTCGCCGCCCCTCGCGCGCTCCCGCACCGATGGAGCCCTGGCCGAGAGAGGGGGCGCTCAGTCGCCAAGCGGCGGTCGTCATGCGCGCGCGCCGTCACGCTCGATCCCCCGCCACGAGATGCGGCTGCCCGTCCCGGCCGAGGCGGTCTCGGTGCGAGTCCCGGCCGACGATCGGAACGTGTCTAGTGTCATAGTGCAAGTGCAGGATGCGCCTGTCAGTTGTAATGTAAACAGTGCGGTGCAGACGGAGCGGGAGCGGAGTGTAGCGAGCGCGGAGTGCCAGACGGAGGAGCCAGCGCGGCGGCGCAGGACCCGGCGTGCGCGGGCGCCGCGGGTGCCCGAGCTAGAGAGCGTGCCGCCGCCGCCCTACAGCACGCTGCCGCCGCCGCCGCTGCCGCCGCCGCCGCCGCAGCACCCGCTGCCGGTGCCCGTGCCGCCGCCCGCGCCTATCATCGCACCGCACCCTCCTGCGCATCGGTTCCCCTTCCAGCCCATCCCACTCAGGTGCGAACACTATCTTTAATACTTCAACATTTACAATGCATCCATCCTATTTCGAAGTAAGTATGTAACACTACCTAGAATGACACTACTTTGTGTCAATAAGTAACATGGCGATCTAATGATCTCATTGTTCTTATGTTATTGTATTGTTTGAGTTAGTCTCTACTTATACAGAATATATACTCGTCTTCACATTTACGAGTAATAAGAATATTATTCATTACATGCGTTGATAGCTCACATTTTATCGTTGACACTCGATTGTCATGTAGATACAAAGTGGCTCATTAGTCGGTCAGGTTAAACTTAGTACGGCTTTGGAGAAAGGCGGACTCGCATGTGGTATAGGTACAAAGCCGGAACAAAGATCGAGATACACACAGTACTGCGCATGAATACAACATAAATCTTCTCGTAACCGTCCGGAGCGTAGCGGTCTATACAGGCTACAGGTAGGTACCAGTAGAGACACAAGGAGTTCGTCTTCGCGTGTGTTCGTTGAGGTCTTTCGTTAGCGTGCTCCGGAGTGTTATAACCTTATAACAAGTCGTGCGCTAAAATGAAAAACCGACGTTTGAATACTTTGAATGCTCGTTTTACATGCGTTGATTAGTCTCGCATTATAGGTATTATGTAACTTATTTTGTCATGTGCAGCATTGTCCACGTGAAATGCTTACATTTTCTCTTTTGACGATGTGAGTTCAAATAGGTAATTGATTAAATTAGGCTTTATTTGAGGCTTATTTAAATTAGGCTATTACTTTGAGGTCTATGTAGGTATATCTATATTCATGAACTAAAAACAATTAATTTGCTTATTCGCGACCACGCGTGTTAGATAGTTAGGTAGGTACCTACCTACGTTTATGCAAGAAATGTATGTTTTCATGCGGCACCTCCGCCTCCACTGCTAAGTGAATCAACACAGGTCACACAGACCCAACTATCACCACCATCACCACTATACGTTGACACGTTTCGGAACTCTCTATGAGCCCATTCTCAAAGCAGGAAACGTGAGACGACGAGCTGCTAGCTAGCTAGCTAGTTGCTGGTGCTGCTGCAACTAAAAGAGCTACTAGATCTGCCCCGCGGCTACAGTGTTGGGGCCGTCGTTAAAATTTTGACTTTGTGGCTGCGAGGATGGGCTCGTATAGAGCTCCGAAACCCGTCAGTGTATACTTGCCTATACCTAGTGGTGGTGGTGATAGTTGGGTCTGTGTGACATACTTAGTATTGATTCGTGTAGCAGTGCAGGTGGAGGTATTGCATGGAAACATACATTTTGAGCACACACAAGGCACACACGTAGCTATTTTACACGTGTGGTCTGGTCGTGGGTGAGCAAATTGTTTTTATTTCATGATGTGAGTTCACGTCACGCTAAAGATTAGGTGGGGTGGGCCTACGTTCGATTAAGAGACAGTGGAGATAACTTAAAAAAAACGGGCAAGAGCGTGTCGGAAACGCCCAGGATATATAGGGTTCCTAAGCCATTACGAAAACGCCCTTGCATAGATACCTAATTTAATGGTCTTCGAGCACCCCTAATATTTTTGAAAGACCTATCCAACGATACCCCACACTATGGGGTGGGCGAGAAATAAATAAATCATCCCCACTTTACGTATAGGGGAGGTACAATAAAAAAAATCGAGGGCAACACTCAAATGTTATAGGCACGTATCCCATGTTTCATATATTTTCTAAGGCTATTTAAGTATTTGCGTCTGGTAGACATCATCTCATGTTGATGAGGTGATGATGGAAGGTAGAACTCCTTAGCGGTCAGGAGCTGGAGGATAATTCTTTAAATACTAATGTAACTTGAAATTGTGAAATAAAAAACATTTTAACAAAAAGTAAAACTGCCTTCAAACAAAATAAAAACAAAATAATCCTCTAAGCCCTCAGTTTTATGGCTTACCACAAAATACGAAGTCGGTGCTGTGAGAGCGGAATACCTAATTCTTTCAATGAAGCACCGACATCATATTTGTGGTAGACCCAATTTTTTTTTTGTTTGAAGGCGGTTTTATTTTTTGAGCAGTCGTGTACAAAAAGTAGTTTCCAAAGGATTAAATTGATATTAATTGATAGGATACCTGTATATAAACTAGGCAGTATTGGTTAATAAGGTGTAGTGGTGCCAGGGAACTGGTTTGCGCTCACATGGTGGAAAGTTACATGAAGGCGGCCGCCGCTGTGGGCAGAGATTAGCTGAGGCCCGAGTACGAATATTCGAAACCTGCGTAACGTAATCGAGTAGTAAACGTTACCGAGATATTTGTATGACGTTTGGAACAGCGCTCGTGAGCGTATTTGGATCTAAAATTTAGTATGAGGTAACGTTATGCAGGATTCGTAAACTTCGTGCTCGGCCTACATCACATGTATTACGAAAAGCGTCGCAGCGTAGGTATGAGTATTAGCTCTCTTTGAAAGTTCTTACCACTAACTAATTACTTGGGTATCAAAATTTTAAGCAGTGTACATTTTTATAATCGTAATCTTGTAAAGCACCAAGTGTCTAGAAAATTTCATCTTGACGCAGGAGACTTAGTTTTATTTACTTAAATACATCCAAATTTCAACGCTTGTCAAACATTCAGAACTCTCGGCGTTTCAAACACTTCACTAAAATAGAACTAAATCGAAATGCCTTTGTGATTCAATTATTCTTAATAGCAACCGTGAGGACTAAAACATGAAAGGAAATAAAACTTTATTATTTAGTGCCAACTACCTATAAGCCAGTTGTTGAGGTTTAACGAAACAGCAATTAATAAAGAATACACAAAAACATCAAATTTTAGCCAAACAACTTGTAGCTGTACCTATTAATTGAACTGCGCCTAAATTAAAACTGCTGCATTTACAATTTTAAAATTTGCGAAAGCTATTCATCGAACATATTGAAATAAGAGTGTGCTCCCAGGAGAAGGACCACGGATTAGTCCGAAACATGTTATGTCACGCTATACTCCACTCGACTGACATACGTGAGTGATCCGTTTATTTCACTATTATTGAATATCACGGTAGTTTCATGTTAAAAGTGCTATTTCGTCGAAGTCAAAATTAAACAAGATCCCAACTCTTAGATTTTATCATAGTATCAGAAGATTCATATAACAGAGGGTATTGAGTAAGGTATGATGTTCGCCATAATTAAACTTATATTGGCCTAACAGGTGGGCAGGGCTAAATAGAGCGAAACCGTCACCACTTTCAACACATATTTTATAATTCAAATTCGCGGGTGAATTTGCCAGAATGTGCCGTAAACAAGGCTGTCCTCCAAACGTTTGTCGGTCAATATCGCGCGAACACCACGCGGTGAGAAGTGGGCTGCGCGCATCCGTATACGACGATTGTCACATTTCTAGATCACCACTCAACCAGGGCAGGGTCACTATAGACGTCTTTTTTAATTTTTAGGGTTCCGTAACTCAAAAGGAAAAAATGGAACCCTTATAGGATCACTTTGCTGTCCGTCTGTCTGTCAGTCTGTCAAGACCCTTTTTCTCTGGAACGCGTGGAGGTAGCATGCTGAAATTAATATCAAATACTCAAACCTGCGGTCCCTTGAAGCTGTGAAAAAATCAACCATCTAAGTCAACGCAATCAAAAGATACAGTCATTAAAAAGGCTGTTTCCATACAAATTGCCGTACCCCGAAAACCTAAAGCGTACTTCCAGTTGTCCTAGAAACTTGAAATTTGGTATGAAGATAGCTTTTATAGCACATCCACTCGGAAAGTTCTCAAAATCTTAAATTTTTATGTTTGTCTGTAGATATCGCAGACCAATATAAGTTGACCCCACACTGCGTACATTTTGCTTAGGAGCAGGGCTCTGCTAACACTGGACTTCTGAAAACACTGGGGAAAAGCGTTAAAATCTTTCTACGGAACCCTCGTGCGCGAATCCGACTCGCACTTGGCCGGTTTTTTGTCTATCCTTGCCATCACGTTCGTATTACACAAAGTACAGTGATAACGATAAATAACACAATATGGCACAGAAGGAAGGTAGGCAGGATATTTCTATAAAAACCAGCCTTTATTCATACTTTTAGATTTATCCTGCTGGGTAAAAAATTGGCTCCGCCAGCCATTGAGCAAGCCAAACGTTTAAATATACAACACTTTCAGCAGCATTTTCATCTGATTCAACGTTTTTTAGTCGCGAAATGAAAGCCTCTCGCACCTCCATTTGCCTGATGAGACATTAAAATAAGCACGAACTGTTTATCCTGCATAATTTTCTCACAATCAATAGAAAAACGCGTGCATAAAACTCCGTATTTCTACCAACGAGCGATCATGCCGTACTAAAACGGAGTTCTATTCCAAGATTCCACACTTCCTTGAATGTTAAGCTTACAAATAAACATACACTTCGTGCGGTGCTGGCTCCTTGCCAACATCCTAATGCACTTGCGCCAAACTCGCTAGAAAAAAACTCTGTATTGGAAACTAATGTAAGTAAACGAAAGTAGATTGACTTCATCGTTATTTAGAACTCCATCAGCCACTGTTACAAATCTAAGCTCTGGTTTCACCGATTTTCTTCGCATCAAAATATCGTAGAACTGTTTATGAACTCATTAATATTTAAGATACTTTCTTGTGTATTTAGATAATGTTCTGGGACTCAAGATTGTGCTTGAGCTCGAATCTTGGCTGAGCAAGTCGAGCGGCCAATTACGGACCGACTTCGACCGTCCTCGGGGCGATGCAATCCAATTTGCGAGAGCATTGTCCGTCCGTCCGCATCCGCAACTTCGGAACCCTGTCTAAATTTAAACTATTTTACCCCAAAATCTCTTTTACCTGCTTTATTTCAATTTGGAATGCGGTTATACATGTTTTGTCCCAAAAACTTTTTACGTATGCCAATGCCACGGCTAAAGATCATGAAAACTGGTGCCTATGGTAAAAATAATCTAAGTTAGTTCAGAATCTATTAGCGCCATATGCCAATGACTAAATGATTCGGTTGTTTGACCTTAGCGTTGCGCAAGCGGCGGCGGCGCAGCATAGAGCACTGGTCGCTGTAGTCGTGCGTTGTGAAATCCTACCGTAGCTAGGTATATTGTTTTGTTACAAATTGCTTGGGATTTTATATCCCGCTACAATGGGAAATGATATATTTTATGATATACATTACACTCTAATGTGATGTTTAGCAACGGCATTGTGGGGTGTTACAACATAATCAGTTAATGTAACATACTCTCAAAGTGAAATAAGATTTGCTGTAATATGTCCGCCGAATACAGATGTATATATACATTTTTAAAGCGTAAAATTGTCTTCCGATGAAGTTCCATTCCTTTATAACTGACAGTAACCCGAATTTAAAACGGAAGAATCTCTGACAGAAACAGCCGCTTCATAGGCTACATAAGCTAACAGAAAAACGCTCTCAGAATGAAGCATTCACTCCTAATAAAGTATTGATGAAATTCCACACTATTTTGCTTAAAGTAACGTTTACAAAAGTGACGCGATGTTCTGGATTTCTATCTCAACCGAGCCAAAGCTGTAGATACAAGCGCTACGTGTGATAAGTGTCGTGATTGCGGTCGGTTGTCGGCTCGAGGTGAAAGTGCCGACGTCGAATGTAGGTTCCTTCTACGGCCACTGACGCTGCGATTTGTCAACTCTAATCGAATTTCTATAGAAACGAATGAATCTTTTGACGTAATTACATTAATGTCGTATATTGTAAGTTTAGAAGCGGTTTGGACAATTAAATCAATCATCTGTTTTGTAGAAAGTAGACCGTTAATGTAAAAAAACTTATCGCTCTACTTTTGTTTGCGAAATAAAATAAATATATTTTTAAGGTGAATGATATTGATAAGACCAGTTGTACCTTGGTATTCGTACATACGAGGGCTGTTTGATAAGTACCCGTTTTCTAAATATATTAATATCACTGGCCGCAAATAAGTATACCACCTTTTTAAGCCATTATTCAGAGGCGGGAAAATTAAAAATAAAATGGCATTCTTTTGTTTTTTTTCTCATTTGACAACGATTCAGTGAAGGCGTGAACTTAAAATTGTTAAAATGGAGAAAGAACAGTATCGGTCTGTAATTAGATTCTTATTTTTGGAAGGAAAAACATGTGATGAAATAAAAGTAAAAATGCAAGCGGTTTACCATGAATGTGCTCCTTCTATGACAACCGTCAGGTATTGGTATAACGAGTTTAAGCGGGGGAGAACAACCGTTTTTGATGAGGATCACCCAGGTCGGCCAGTTGAGGTGACTACAGACGATATGGTTAAGAAAATTGAAAATATCGTTAGCCGACCGCCGAATTAAACTTCGAGAAATCGTTGATGCTGTAAACGTTTCAATCGAGAGGGTACAACACATATTAGAAGAAAAATTGGGTATGAAGAAAGTATTGGCGAGGTGGGTGCCGCGTTTACTCACGGAGGAGCAAAAACGGAACCGACTGACTGCTTCGGAGCAGTGTTTGGCCGTGTTCAAACGTAACCCGAAGGAGTTTCTGCGTCGTTTCGTGACCGTGGACGAAACGTGGGTCCACCACTACACCCCGGAAATGAAAGAGCAGTCGAAGCAGTGGATTTTACCGGGTGAACCTGCTCCAAAGAAAGCAAAAACCGTCCCATCGGCTGGAAAGGTCATGGGGACCGTTTTTTGGGATTCGCAGGGTATTATACATATTGACTATTTAGAAAAGGGAAAAATAATAACAGGGCAGTACTATGCCAATTTATTGGATGAATTTGACGCCGTGTTGAAGGACAAACGACCCCATTTAAAAAAGAAAAAAGTACTGTTTCATCACGACAACGCCCCGGCTCATTCGTCCAGAGTTGTGACGGCTAAATTAGCACAGTTACGCTACGAACTATTGTCTCACCCCCGCATTCTCCAGATTTGGCCCCATGCGATTTCTTTTTGTTTCCCAACTTAAAAAAATGGTTCGGTGGCAAGCGATTTGGATCAAATGACGAAGTCATTGCCGCCACAGAGGCCTATTTTAATGACTTTCCAAAATCATACTTTTTGGATGGTTTATTGAAGCTTGAGTATAGGTGGAACAAATGTATAGAGTTAAAAGGTGACTACGTAGAAAAATAAATGCATATATAAAAAAAAATGTTATTTTTTCCATAAACGGGTACTTATCAAACAGCCCTCGTACATCTATTTTTATTAGAAACTCGATTGTCATGGCAGTCATTTGACTAAACGCGTTTAACTCTATGTATAATCAATCAATTGCGCGAACCCATTGCGAATTGACAGAACGAAAAACATTACGTCCCAAGCGTGAAACTTTAGTGGATTAACTAAGTACAGTATTGGATATAAACGTTTCGTCAGAATATTAGTGCGAGGCACGCTACAGGCATGTTAGTTTCGTTGCTAATGAGCGTTCCGTGTCGGTGGACAGACGGCACGCGATTTAAGCATTTCACTGCGAAGTTACTGCCAATTGTCGATATGTTGACAATTAATTAAAGCTGATAATTAATTATGTAAATTGTCTTTTAAGTTGTGTCCTGTTTGTTAAAAGCGAAGAGCTCTGAGGCTCGAGCACGAATAATTCATGCGTAACGTAACGTTATCGTATCGAAATCGAGAAACCTCATACTAAATTTTAGTTCCAAATACGCTCACGGGCGGCGCTATTCCAAACGTCATACAAATTTCTTGATAACGTACTGTAAGTTGTACTACTCGATTACGTTACGCAGGATTCAAATATACGTACTCGAGCCTCTGACGTTGAAGACGATATTTCCTATCGACGTGATTAGGGTTAAAAAATAAAGACCAAAATATGTTTATGATTTAGGTTTTTTTGAAATGATTTTTTGCTATGTGGGATTTGGTTAAGAACGAGTTTTCCATGGATTTCTAAGCTACCAAATATCTCTGAACTAACTTATGGGTAGGTTATGCTAACATTGAACCTCTTAAAAGTATGCCAGCTTCAAATAATATGCAGCAACTATTCAACGAAAGCCAAACTTTAGACGCATTTTGTCATTAAAGATCAATATCGTATTACAATGACGATTGATTACAGTATCTATAACTCTGAGTGGCTTGTGATCAAACGTTTGCTTTGTCTTAAACTTAATGACTCATTTTGATAACATTATCGTACGCTCCTCTCGCTACTGCTCATTATGGATGATTCTTTCATTACACACTTAATTAGATACGCAATTAAACAATGGCAAATTGAGACGGTAGAGCCTTTAATTACGATGAAAATTATTCGCTGCTGTGTAGGGAATTCTGTATTATGAAAAAGTTTAATAAACCCTGCTCATATTTTCTATTCCGTACTAAAATACGTAATAAAATAATCCTATGAGAATTATTAACGTTGATTGTCTTGGTCGAACTGTAGAGGAAGTTTGCTTGGCAAATTTTTTGGAAATTAATATAGGTTGTTGTTGTAATTGGAAATAACTCGTAAGGTCCGTATGTTCGCGAGTTAACTTTCTTTTTTTTTGCTTTAAGAAGAATTAGCCAGGTTGTATCGATGGAAGCTGCTATAACTGCATACAACGGATATATAGACTCTACCAAAGTCTTTTACTTTCCGATATGGCACCGTCTTTAGGGAAATGCTATAAATAGCGAGAGGGCGTTCTTGATTCAAAAGCGATGTATCAGAAACATTTTTGGTCTACGCCGAACTGACTATTGTCGTTTTTATTTTAGAACACATAAAATCTTAACTGTGTCCCGTGTCTACACACTGGAGGCCTGTGTTTTTGTATTTAAGTACTAGAGCCTATTCAATATTTGTCAAAACAGATGGTCGCCTCGCGCATTGAGATCTCAGTATAAGCACAAGATTCATAGGCCAGACTTGAACTCTCTTCAAATAATACTTAAATAATTATGTGTATTGACATATTAAATAAGCCTCCAGACGCATTTAAAAACCAGGACTTGATTTTTTTTAAAGCTGATTAATTAATGTTATTATAGTGTAGGGATTTCCTGTGATAATTTTAGTTGTCATTTAATAATATTGATACCTATGTATGTTTATTGACATACATAAATGATAAGAACGATGTCATAATAACTATTTGTAATGTACCTAATATCTGAGTGTGGTTTTCAAATTTTCATCATATTCCACCTGATGTACCTACGTTTACCCCTGTGTAAAGGTCCCTTAAGTGAAACGTTTTTACTTAAGCATCTGTGACCTTAATTCGTACGCAAATAAATTTCATTTCATTTCAGTACTGAGTGAGTGGTAAAATTGCTGTTTAAAGTACACTGTGACTCTACTGTCTTGTATACGTAATTGAATTAGGTGTATGTAATGCTTGTGTTGAATTTAAATGTTACTTATACTAAATTTCCTCTGAAAGTATACTTTGTAGTCAATGTCCAAATGTTACATTATGACGAAGCATATAATCGCATCAGTTAAATTACGTAAGGCTACGTAGACAGAATAAAGAAATACGATAAAAGAGCCACGTAATGCAACATATATGCCATTGTAGGCATTATTCGGTCAAATAGGTAAGGTTACACAAAAGAACATTAAACACTTTCATTTAAGTTAAGTGTTTTGTTAACAAAGTACCCAACTAAAGGGATTGTGTCACGTATTCTTACTGATAGCGGTTGGAACCGAACTAGGTTGTGTTAAGGTTACGAAATTTCACTAACAACCTTGTGGACTTTAAGGAGGTGGTACACCTGAGCATGACACGCTCAGAACAATGAACATTTTCGCGAACAATCGGAAAATTGCGCGTCAGGCATGTAAAGAAAAATCTAACTGATTTTTAAGTATCATAGTCATAAATCATAACTATCACACTTGATTCTAATCCTATTTTTGACTTGACGTAAAATTCGACTAAACAGTGAAAAGAAGAAGTCTACTTTTAAGATGAAACGTCTAGTTTGCTTTATTTAACCTCTACTACAAATGAAGACAAGCATTCTTCAAGCAGCTTTTAGTGAGAAGTAGACAGGAAAGACCATTCAAAGCCCAATGATTTGCACAAAATACACGCGCATTCATACGAGTGCTCGTGTCAATCTCTGCTCGTGAAAACGCTTGGATGTATCAGCCCCATTATAGGACAGTATGAAATGATGTTTTTACCACGATAGCTATCTTTCACCACCATTCGCTGGGGTCATTATGTAAATGGTCGTCGTCCGAGCATAATGACGGGGCAGCGCAAAATCACGCATCGTATATGAAATCGTCAGCAATAATGGCTGAACTTTTGAACCGTAATGGTCATTTAGAAATCAAAATAAAATGCTGGGTGCTTTCCTGCTGTCAATGGGTGTCGTCGGCATGGTTTTACTGTTTGTTGATCGTTAAATACACCTACTCGTTTTTATAACGAGAGAGTTCTATCTAGCTTGCCTTTGTTGACCTATAAAGCCAGCTGAGTGATCTTTTTCAAACCTGTTTTAGCTACGGTTAACCCTGATAACTTTGTCATGGTTTTCCCGTAAACTACAATACAAATTTAACACGACATTGATGACGAAAATTATCAATTTCACTGTTTGCTTTCTTTGCATTTCTTCATAGTGCAAAGTAGCGTTCAAAATCTGTGACACTTACGAGGCACGTAGACATTAGGGCATTTTCATATCCAATATCACTGCTGGGCACACAGATTGATAAAAACGATTTCTAATATTGTGCTCCCAGTTTGTGTATCCTATCTAATTATTTGTTACCCCGGCCGTGAATGTATCAATTACTTACTATGTTAGTGGGATGGTCGGGTTTGATAACTTATGATAATGCTCAAACATTTAGTGAAACGGATCCGGCCGACTGACATTTCGATTGGTGACCTCGCCGCGACTGACCCACGCTCGTGCACTCTGCGTGCAACTCTATCTCTGCAGCCGTCTCGATTCTTACCACTTTTACAATAATGACTGATTTGCTTTGGCCCACTTTCGTTATGAAAGTTTTGCAGCCTGTATGTGCCGATAGAACATTCTATGCGAACAAATTATTTCTATGATGAAATTGAACGTTTGTAGCTTTTATCACAGAATAACTATAGTATTACCTGCTGACTACTTTTATGTGACGTATACAGTAAACGTCATAGTGACATCGCATAGCTTTACAAGGAAAATCGTTATGACGTTTACTATGAAAATGTTTTATGGTGGGTCACGAATTAATTTCCTCGACTCTACCTACTCTATTCGTATACTTAATTATTTATATTATTATTAAGTTCAGTGTTATACGTTTTATAAGGTACAAACTTTAAAACGTAAACTTATGCTAATCCGTTAGTCTAGTAGAAATAGACAGTAGTTCTAGTTTTTTACTATGTTGTATGGACCAGTTACGGTAATGTTAATCCAAATTTGCGACTTCTAATAATTTGTCCTCGCTGCACACCACGCAAAAAACTGAGAGACTTTAAGAGTTTATTCACTTTTTGCTTTTGCAAATTTAATTAGGTTTTAAAATATTAAATTTTGTTTGTCGAAATCGCCAGTTAATGACTTTTAGAGCAAAAAGTTAAAAAAGTCTCAAAATTTCGCAGTTATTCTTATTCTTACACGGCTATACTAGACTATGAAAACATGATTAGCTGTTGTATACTTTCATAACATTAAAATAATTACACAGTTATCTTCAGGTAACCATTGCACTAATACGTTTATTACGCCCAGTCGTGTCAGAAATAGGACAGTATAAATACAGTTAATGTATACACTCATTCTTCATATCTGCTGATACTTTGTCCTTATCATAAAATGTCGCCCTTGGGTCTGATATTAATATCGAAGTGCATCAAAGACATAAACTTGGAATGCTAAAAGTCTGAAAGTACGACAGGGCTCTATTGATTCCTCGCAAATAAATCGTAAACGGGGAAATAGTCGAGAGCTTCATAAAGCGGAACGAGTTCAAAAGACATTATTCAGCATTGGATCGAGGAATTGTTTTAAAAACAGAATAAAACATGACCGGCTTCCGATCACTCATGAACAGTTGCGGAATCACGTCCGTAATAGTGGCTATTCGCGTAATGAAATATTACGGGGAATCTCATTATTAGTACCCAATAACCATTATTTGTGAAATAAAAAGAAACTTTGCGGATCTCAAACAGGCAGTATACGTTCCGTATTGTATAAGTTTATAGGAACAATGTGTTATCTTATATTTACACGCACAAATGCCTAGATTGTGGTTTGCATTGAAACACGCGAACTCAACGCGTTTAAATGTAATTACAAGTCAGAAGTCATCTACCTTTAAAATACCCTTAAAAAGTTGGCCAAAAAGAAAACAGAAACGTGAAACTCATACATTTAGAACTGCATTATGTTTATGCATAGCCCTAACAAATGGGGATATTTTTTTGACCCTTATGATTAATGAATAGCACAGGGCATATTGATACTGACGCAAGAGCGATCGCAGTCTGCCCCAGCAGTTGTTTCGAACGTATGTTCAGACCCTTTAGTTTTATAATAGGGCTTTTGCGGTGACCGTTATTACCATAAATGCGATGCTGGTTTTAAGCACGCGAATTCAGATTATTAAAATATACAGCATGAGTTAAAAGGTATTGTTGAATAACTAATTACCGGCCCCCAACGCTGAAAATTTTAAAGCTATGCATACTAAAATAAGCGTTCCAGTGTAATACTAACGTATACATTTACATATACTTGCGTACATCAAATGCTTTTTACATAGGCCGTCTTACAAAAACATAGGTGCGTATAAATGGTTCCTTGGTTCATTAGTATACCCTGCCTGCCTTCTTTATTTATGAATACGCATGATCAACCTTTGCCCCACATTATTCGCTGATTGTTGACGTATCATTGTATTCCTTATAGTCAAATGTATTTCTTCCTTTATACTTATTTGGACACAGACGCAGCTGTTCACAAAGTCATTTAAATTCTTTAAGTCTCCGGTATCTGAGATATTTCACTAAGTCAGATAAATAAAGCGCATAACTTATCCTACCTTCTTACTCAGCGACAATCAAATATGTATAAACATACTTGACACGTGCCATTTTATTTCACACCAGAACATAAGCTGGTTCATTGCCCCTCGGTGTGTGCATGCGATCATTGTAATAGTATCCTATATAATAGAACGTAATAGACGTTCGTACGAGTGATTTATGTTCATATTAATTGCGGGGTCCCAGGAGGGAATGCTAGAGGATTTCAATTTATTTTCATTGTTCCCGGCGACTGTTGTGTTATGTTGGTTGCCATTTTGTTTTGTGGTTGAATTTCCCAGGATCTGACGCTGCGCTTGCTTAAGAGTTAAGCGGCCGCGAGACGATCTTTGACTCTAAAATTAAAATTTTATTTAACCTAATTGAAAGCGATACGTCAAAAACTTTGTGACTAGTAGTTATTTGGATGTGTGATTGATAATAGCTCCCGTGGCTGAAACATTCACGCGTCATCGTCATCAAATGCGGTATTGTCAAGCGCGTAACGCATTGACAGTCATGATCGATCATTTCAGAGGCAATAATAATATAGTGAATAGATCCGGCTATCAAGAATAGTATTAACATTATGGATAAATTTTTAATCGCCTGTTTTCTGGATTTGTTGATAATATTAAATATGAATTACCTATACACTTGAGAGACAAAGATTTCTCGCTAAAGAAAACAGTGGGTCTCATTATTGTCAGCACAACTGGGTATAGTTCATGGCTTAAAGGTGTTAAAACTTAAAGTCCTTTCTACGCGGTTGAGTTCAATTCATACCGGGACATAGATTTCTGTTCGATATATTGGAGCTCCAACCCAACCAGGTTGACCTTAGTTGGGAAATCGTACCTAACCGTGTAGAAAGCGTTTAACTTGGAGCGTTTTGTAGCGACGCCGCAGATGCCGTATCGACGCTAGTGCCCGCGAACAGTTGAAATTAATTAACTTTTGCGTCCCAAATGAGGTGAAGTGTATTCAAGTTTAGAATTCAATTAACAACCGCTTTAAACGTACCGACGCGACGTTAATTCCACTCGATTGTCGACCGCATCGTGCACCCTCAAAAAAATGACTTTGGAATAAGTTGTAGGTTCGTTTTTATTTTTTAACTCTTATTGCCTAGAAAGAGCGGGTAATTTTTTTCTTGTAAGATAAACGGATGAGTCAATATTACAGTAATGGTGCTCCCAAAACCTTTTAATTTGGCAATTTCGAAGATATCTATGTTTGATTCAGTGACAAAGATATAAAATATGTATGTTACCTAATTGAAAGAAATGGTACTGACCCGAGTTTGATATTCTCTTTAATTACCTCGCGAAACACTTCACTTGACATTTGCTCTCGTTTTCATTTTGTAGTCTTATCCCACTCTCAAATGGAGAGAAATACGTAAAGTCGGCTCCTTCCTATTATTTAAACACTGCCTTTCCTTATTTTACACTGGTATTTGCTTTACCCAACAAACTGCGCCATAAAATAAATCAAATACCTTCGGATAATGCTTAACAAATACCAGCCAAAGCCACGCGTAGTCCGATACAAAGTTTTGCACTACCCATACCCTCGCATATTTCATCCCACAGGATTTGTATCAATGGATAGGTTAGTGGCGTGGACATCGCTCTTTTGTGACGACTCCCTCGCCCTGCGGTCCCTTCTCAAATTTGAGGGAACTGAGCGACAATAATTAAGCTGGGCATTCATCGAATTCATTAATGCTCTTGATTTAAGGTCGTGCAAGGGGATTAGTAAAATAAAAGACCAGGCCAACCGTAATTGGTCTAACTTTTTTGGGCAGAAGTAACAATTGAAGCAATTCAATTCAGCCATAATTTCACTTAGTAGACTAGTTTTGTTTAGTGCACATGGACAGCCTATATCGCTGTCAGTGTTCCACACATTTGTTACGCAGACAAACACCTTTTGTGCCTCACTTTTTGTCAGACAAATTCTTCGGAGCAAGTGAGCAACCTTTTCGTATTACAAAAGAAGGAATAAATAACAAAAAATATGTATTAAAGAACATCATAGTCATTGCTCCATTTTTACCTGCGTAATGTAAAAGAAAAAGTGATCCATTAAAAGAGAGCTAACTTTCTTCCCCTTTCCCCGGTAGGGTTCGCGTGCACCGTCATTTTCCGGGATTGTAGATGTGATCAAATCTTGTTAGGAACTGGGGGATCCAAATTTCCGCAACCGGAAATACGTTATAATTTATTTATCCACTCGACGAACCCCGAATCTATCTCCTTAACCATATCAGATTCTTTAAAATTACTGGATTTCGAGAATTAATTCGTCTCCGTATTGTTTTTTCGGAAAGATGTTAGGTGTTTGAATCACCAGGACGCAAAATAAGCTGAATACCTATAATTGTACGCAATTCTCTAATCAAATTGAGTCGATCTAAGCCGAGTCGTAGTAGGCTGAGTTATAAAATGTACCTAATTATGGAGCGCCTATCAAACATCTGTCTTTGCCATTGAGGTATATGCACTAAACCTTAATTCAATAATAATAATAACTTAATAAGTAACCTTCTGTGTGTAATATGTAATATAACAACTATCTCAGTTTAACTTTTCAGGTTGTAAGAAACTAATAGTGTAAAAATAGTTTAAGAATTATTTTGTTATAAACAAATATCGCAAAACACCTTGCTAGCAACTGCCACCTTGCTGTTAAAGAAGAGATTAACGAAGCAGAACAAAATAACCTCCAGATTCCTCTTTCTTCCTGTGGAGATTTTTATCGACTCTAGAACCTTGCACATTGTAGAGGTAAATATAAAGCACCTTCAATGTAATACAATGTTATCAAAGTGCACCCCCGCTCAATAAGTATGATGCGATGTAAATATGGGGATTTACGATATATGCGACCGGAAGCTAATATTATTTTGTTGTTGTTGTTTGTTATATTGTTTTGATATGCTAAGTAAGTTGATTCATATTTGTAACAAATCATTGGCTAACAGATTGTTGATACAATTTGTTTTGATTAATTTGCTGCTGTCAGTTTTAGTTTAAACAAAGAGGCAAAATTAAACTTCAAGAGCTTAAAGTTTCGTAAACAGCAATATCACGTGGAACTAGCTAGTGGAGCGACCGGTAGAAAGTAGCTTACCTCCTGTGCCACTCTTCATTCAACCATACTGAACAGGTTACGACTGGCTTTACGTGCACAAACACACTGACGCAGCCTTCGAAGCCTACGGTTGCTACGGTTACGAGAGAGCGCACCGCACACACACATGGAACACCCGGTACGCCAGTACTTACGCCTGGCGCAGGTCAGCTCGGCGCATCATTTTTTTTACTCACAACCGGTTCGTGTACCGAAGGGAATGACTCAGGCCGAGGTGTCTGGTAATGTCTGGTGATACAAATGTAACGATCTCTTTCAATTTCACGAAATGTATCTAAATGAGACAAATGTCCCAGTTGAATGTGAGGCCCGACAGACTCCAACTGCATGTTTGCATCCAAAGTTTCTTCATTGTACGAACTCGATCTCGCCTGTTCTTTGTGTTAAGGATCGCTATATTTCCACATCGTATAGGTATACACAGGGCTTTGATTTATTGCATTGAAGAACACGTGTGTGGTTAGAGTTGTGAAGCGGTCGTCATTTGACAAGGGATGCCTTTACCTGCTATAGAAATTATGCCCTTCGCACTGTATCCTAAAATACACACACAACGAGAACCTTATTGAAGAGGGAATTTGCTATTGATGCCGGTTTTGGCAGCGTCGTGTTGCTGCATGCTTGATTAGCGCGCTTTGTGTTCTCAATTTTGATTTTAAAGACGGTATTACAGCTAACGGCGAGAGTTTTGTAGATAATGTTAATACCTGTTGAATCTTATTTACAATGTCAAGTAACGGGCATTTACATGGAAATACATCAGCAACAGGCCTCGTCAACTAGCTTAACCTAAATTACAGAACATCATCAGCAACATGCTTCGTCCTGCGTCCTGCGTCCTGTTGAATTGAAAGTCAAATGTTTGAAAATTATTACATTGATAATCTCAGGATTCTCAGAGATAACTCACACGTTCCAAATCCTTTGCATGTTTTATAATTGCGGCTATGTTCTTGAATATGCGAAAATATGTTCCTAAATAAAAGAGTAAATAATGCAAGTAAATTGCAAAGTCTCTTTTAGACATCTATGTATTTTAACTAACAGCTCTTCATGCTTCATGTTTCATGCTTGAACTTGAACAGTAAATAGGTAAGAAATAAGTAGGTACGTACCTAATCTTGGTCAGAATCGGGAACTGTCCTATCTTCGAACGTATTCAAAACCTTTCGAGGATGCAGTAACTGTTTGTGTAGTTGCATTATCTTAAAATCGTCCCTTGCCTGGACAACTAAGTATTTGACAGAACAATAAGTGTCTACCTGCCATTCAAAGGCACATCCCACGCAATACACAAGTGACCGTCTGTTGAATGCTACTTCAGTTCCAATGGCTCAGTTCACATAATTTATAGGGCAGACTGTAATTTTGTTCATAGCACACTCAAGGCTGATAGGCGCGGCAGTACGAATATTTCGAGTTATCATTAAATTTATTGTTTCTTTAATAGCCGTAATAATAAGATTGTTATTGCTTCTATTACTTCACCTCTTAAGTACTGTAGGTTGATCTTCAGCATTTTGTAATTCGATTTTATTGTTTAAGTACTTAGGCGTAATGGCTTACAGCTTACAAGAACCCAAACCTTGATCCCGTTCTCTGGTGCAGTAAAACCTGCTTGCTAGGACGCCTTTCTTTCACACAGCCACGTGTTCTAGAACAGTTCATCCTCGTAAAAGATTGGAGCTAGAGCGAGACAGAATATATGCACCTACGCGTACTCCGTGTGTCGTGGGAAACGAGTAAAAAAAAAGTTTTTCTCGTTCCTTTCGCTTAATTGCCTATATTATCGTCTTTTATCCTCAACTCGATACGTATGTAGACATTTTTTGTGACTGCCATCATGTATTCCAATTTTTTTTTATAAAAACTCAGTGTTTTCAACTTTTCATTTTGTTAAAACACTTAATATTGGAAACATTATCTCTAATCGGTGTACCTATCTACCATATAGCAGCGCTACTAAATGGCTCCCATGCCCGTGTGACTGACGTTTCCCGTAATAAATGGCTAGTGACATAACAAGAAAATGTGTAATGTTATGTAAATAGTTTTCTCAGGTGATTTCGTAACACTGTAAATAGCTGCGAGCAAGCCTACGGAACGATCACGCGTCGCTACCTGCAAACTGTAGAGTGCAGATCATTTCACGCATGCGCTACAAATCCAAAATGGCCATTGTCTCGATATCAACTCAAAAGCTATTACGACATTTTGCTTTCGCCTCGTACTTTGTTCCAAGGTAGAAACGACTTTAGAGCCGTATTTGGACAAACATTGCTCCGTGAACAAAGAAATTCGGAGTGGTCTTTATCTTGATTGTGGATACTGCTTGCTACCTAAAACGTAGTTTTACTAAGCCAGATTTGGCCTCTATTTGACATGGTCTAAGTGATATAGAAGTCAAGTATGTACCTACCTAAGTGTTTGATGGCTATGAATATCTTTAACTCTGCTTTTGTCATTGTTATTTCACCCAGTTTTTAAAAGATAACCCGTGTGTTATAATTGTTGATAAAAAAGTCCCGGTCTATGTCACCATCAGCAGCACAAATGAGTGTCACGTATTTTGCCAAGGCAAGGGCCTTTGGTTCATCCCCAATTAACTTATACCTATGCGGATTTATGCGCAAAAGGTTACGAGTCTGTTGCTATTTGACTTATGAAATAAAATCAATCAAGTTTGATTATAAGATTTTGAGCTTTTAGTTTAGCGACACACTTATTCCTAGTGAAATAAACGGATCACTCACGTATGTCAGTCAAGTATAGCTCGACATATTTCGGACTAACCCGTAGTCCTTCCTCTGCGAGCACACGCCACGCCGGTGACGAGACGTAAAACTACACACTTACTCCTATTAAAACCTATTATACTGTAAATGATTTGCGCCCTAACTGTGCTTAGTTGCCCTAAGAACTAGCCACCTTAACGATCTGCAAAACCATTTACTTCGCTTTATGTTGACGTAAACAATACAATCAGAGCGTGGCCCCGCACTACGGGATGTGGACGCAGGCGCCGGCGCAGCGAGCTAACTAAACCGGTACTGAGGTCGACGCTCGCCGCCAGATGTCGCTTGTTCTTACACTGAATGGGGCTAAGATCTCTAATTGTGCGTAGCCAGGTGTTCTTTGGAACGTTTTTCACATTCTTCAAAAATATGTAATGTGGAACAATTACGATTGAGTTGAGTAGAGACGGTTTCATGTGTAGAACGGTAGAGCCGACTTGCGTCAACCTGGGTTATGCAGTTAACTCACTAACTCGGAGTTAACAGTACGTCGAACGATACAAATACAGTACGTCAAGTTAACCTTCTTTGTATTAAAAAAACAACTTGCTGAAAAGAGGTCCCGGTTTCAAAGTCACCTCGATTATTTTCTTGCAGTGGCAGATTTAGTGGTTTCATTATTGTAGTTGTGGTGTTGAATTAGTGGTTTTTCATATAATTCTGGTTTTGATTAAGAATTGTACTTACTACGAAATTCGCAATACATGCAAAGCCACACAAACTACAAATAATTTAATCATCAGTACATTCGACGCCCTACTGTAAATTTCAAATTTATCTCTTGTTTGCAGTTGAGCTTACAAAAATGATATGTAAATCCAAACTTGAGAAATAGTTCAGCCATTACCAGCATTTCAATGCCTCTCAGTAAATAAATCCATCTTCAAACGCGATGCTGATTCATTATATTGCAATGGTATCAATCAATCAGCCGATTAAACCATCAATAATGACGTGGTCGGAATCGAGAGCATCCATTTCATTCCTTTACTGATGTCTGTGAGTATTGTATTGAGTCTTATTTTGTTGATGATTGGAAAAGAAAAGCGCTTAGGAATAGACTTAAAAAACGTTCATTGAACAAGCAACGCCATTTTAGATGATTAACTTAACTGTGATACTGATATCTAACAATCCACCGTCAACACATCAGGAATGTGGATCTAGAGATGAGTAAATGAACGCTCGGAACCACCTAATATCTGATACTTATATGTATTGCAACATTTCGTTATATCCGAGTAGAACGTTATCGAGAAAATTTGTATGAGTATGGCGTTTGGAGCAGCGCCCCCCGTAAATGTATTTGGTACAGTCAAGGTCACCAATATGTATACACCACAGAGTCCCAAAAAATATGTATACAGACCGTATTACTGCGACAGTAAGGTTGATGTATGTACATGTTTTTGACTGTGAAGTTTCTCGATGGCGATACGTTAACGATTAAGTTACGAAGGATTCGAATATTCGTGCTCGGGGCTCGGGTACTTTTGCCAATGTCGTGTGTTTAGCTCTGTTCACTGGTCCATCAAGTTGTCGGTTTGCGAATGACACATTCACAATCACATTGCCCTATCAATGAACTAGGTGTTGCATTTGATCCGGCGGACAACGTACTTTGCTTGAGTTACCGTTTTTTACTGAAAGATCGTCGTAGAAACAAGAGTAAATTTTTACTTATGTTTAGATATTAGAATAAAACAATCATGTATGTTTTTTTTCATGCATGTTATACCTATTGTACCTACACTCTGAAACTGTGTAGTTTTGAGTATGTCAGGCGGTGTATCCCCCTTGCACAGGGATCGTTTTTGTGTGCACTCCAAAACAATGAACAAAAGTACACGACTATACGCTTATCAACATTCACAGAAGGGACTTTCTGAAATAGAATAGATTCCGTAATTGAAGTATTCCTGTTCTAATCTTGAGCTCCCCTCTATGTATTTTAGGCAACAAAAAAAAACCTGTATGTATCACGAGACGGCCCTCACTTTACATTTTCATTCAGTTTGATGTAAATCTTCTACGGTTCGTTAGTTTTCAATGAAATTGCGCCGAAAAAGCAGCAAAATTATATGACAGACCTGGGGCGTATCCAAAACCGTGAGAAAGCGTAATTCCGATTCCGTGTCCAACGCGGGCAGAAATTTACTAAAAGTGAGAGCCGTTCATCGTTTTTCGGTATACAAATCAGCATTGGGTTCCCACAAGTTTCGCCAAATTACTACTTATTACCAAATTCACAAAATTGCTTGTTCTGGATGCAGTTCCAATGTCCAATGTTTTTTATTGTTCACGTGCTTTTTTTGCAGGTGATACCGATGTTTTCCCAGTGAAACTTAAATAGTTGGCTTTTCGAATAATGGAAACAAGTGGGAGTCACAGTTCTTTTATGAAAATGCTTTCACAAAAATAAAACCATATTATTGTACCAGATTTAATTCGGGGTTATTGCGAACAAGAAGAACCTGCCTACTTGCACACGAAGATTATTTTATTTTATTGACATCTGCTCATTTAGTAATTTCTGCTAACTTATTTGCTCCTTCTGTTCTTAAACATTATACTCGTATCATAATCATAACTAGCGATTTAATGATTCTAGGATAAGATATTCTAAGAAGAGGAAAACAAAAAACGTTTATTAGAAAAGTTAAATTAGCTACTAAGTTGAAAACCTAAAGTTGTGTAATAAAGTCAAACAGTTTGAAACTGAAACAAGTCAAATTGGAATAGAAACTGCTGCGAAATGCACTAACAACATTATAAACAGCATTAGCAAGCAACTCGCTTGTTTTCAGCTCCAAATGTTTTCGCTCTGATTTCAGTTTCACGAAATTCTTGATTTAGTTTCAAGAAGTCATTTCTTGGGAACAACATTTCACTGCCGTTTCCTGCTCGAGTCGAGTACGTTTTGCTCAGGAAATTGTGGAATTACAAAAAAAAATCGATAGAGCTTTTAACGGGGCACAGATGAAGTTACGAAATAAAACATTAAAATCCTTCATACCATTTCGGTGCACACTGCACAATAAAAAATTCTTTCGTATAGCTTACCATTTTTCAAATATTTGCTATTTAGGTTACTGGCATGAGGAGATATACAATTAACACACTAACTTGGTGATTAACTTGACTTGTATCGTCTGACATAAAATTAACTCCAGTTGGTGTTTTTTTAACTTAATAACTTAGGTTGACGCAAATCGGCCTATATTTATCTACCTACCCAACTTTGAAAAACATCCTTTACTGTAGCATTAATTTATGTGTCATATTATCTATCTGAACAACTAAGGCTTGGGTTTAGCCTATTAGAACGAAGTTCCCAAGGCTTAGATTAGGCTTTCAATAAAACCCTTTTGCACTGGTTTTGGCTTATAGCTTAGTTTCTCTTATTATAAGATTCGATGCCCACCAATCGACAGTATTACCTACCTAGAAGGTTACTGACTTTCAATAATTAGTAAAATAATTACAAAGCAACAAAAATTGCGTAAAGTAATTCTTAGTTTCGGTCTCGATTCGTCGCAGTGAGAAAGTACCTAACTTGTACCTATAGCGCTGCGATGAGATGGAGCAGACCAAGTCACGTACGGCGACGGCTCACTTCACTCTCCTCATCAGCGAGATAAATAATAAATTGGAATAAAAAACGTTTTTACAGGGAATAAAAAGTAGCCGTGGAAGCTGAATTTTGTAGATCCAAATTTTAGTAAAAGGCAAGTTGCGAATCCGTTGTTGCAATTGCAACTGTCAAATCACGATGCTGCTTCAAAGACGAACTCCATTGAATATCGGAAACTGTATTATACTAGTATCTTCAATCGGATATGATCGATTTAGTTGCTTGGGTATTTATTTTTCTAGTAGGTATTTGTGCCTTATTCTTTCAGCTGCCATTATGACACATAGAATCATTACTTTCCGCTACAGAAATTTGCCTAATAAGCCTTTCAGTGACTCAGCTAAGAAGCTCTTATTGACAAATCCATATCAATGAGAGTTGTTAAATTGTGTGCCCTTTTTATTTCATTTATGTACCTAATCAGTTTGAAGCTGAGGACGGCACAAAAAGCCTCCCACATGTGCGTCATTAGAGCAATCCCGGCCGGCGTCGGGGCCTGATGCGTGCCCTGCGGGGGGCGGCCCAATTACTCGTAGTCGTATACCTGAGCGATGGCCCTCGCCCACGGACGCGCTTTTCAAGTCAGCAAACGCTTAAGCGAGAATTTGAACTTGATGATTTTGATGCCGGGAAAACGTACACGTACGTGCGCTGACATTTCACGCAAGGAGTTGGACTTGGCAAGTGTGTGAAATCATCTTCATTCTTTTGTTCCTATTAGGTGATGTCCACCGCTGAATATGCGACTTCTACAAATGTTTTTATGTAACGAATGGTCGTGTGTGTTGTATGTCATATTTTATCATACACTCAACGACAGTCTTCAAGTTACGTTACTTGCTGTATTTCCGGGCTAACGCACGGCGCAATTCAATCTTAGTTATTTTCGTTCCACTTTTATCATAAATTAATTACAAAGTGAGCCGTTAACTGTTAGCTTCTCTTAAAACAACTTCTTAAATAAACTCCGTCTTACTTGGGTTTATTTAATGAAAGAAAGATGAATAATTTAACTGGTGAGTTTCGTATTTTTGACGAGAAGAGTGAATATTTTAAATCCTACGCGCGCCAACGTGAACTGTTGTGGCCGGGCGTTGTGTGGAGGCGTCCAAATCTCGGAGGATCCAATTTCTCCCGTCGACTCCCAAGACATTGCGCCTACCGCGCTTAGTTTGCACACTAACGCGTTTTATGTCCCTAAAAATTTGGCTCATCCAACGAAAAAGCCAATGGAAAATCTGTTCGGCGCGCTCGAGAAAGTAAACAATTAAGTTACAGAGCCTGAACTACAATGCGACCGGAACAGCTGTTAAAATGCAGCTCAGAAATTTCTCTCGGGTACTCAGAACTTTTTATTTGTTTTTACGCAAATGAAACAATGTGTTGCGAGCATTCCTCATTGACGCGTCAACTCATAAACACGGATGCGAAGTTTCAAAATCGGCAGCTGTTTAAACAACATAGGAAGCGGTATCCATTGTTGACGCCGCTGCATCAAATTACTCTGGTGATGTGCTGATTGAAATCTAAGCCTATCTACGCTTCTATTGGCCAAACGACCGTTTTCCTCCTCGTTTGTGCCATAGATAGTAAGTAGCTGTTGTCTGTATAAAGATCTGTGTACAGTTGTGCATCTCCTGTGCTCCACGGAACTGAAGGACTATTCAGTATTTGCCACCGTATCTTGCCGCTCTTGACCCACTCTGAAGTTTGAATTCAAAATAGTACTTTTACCAGAAGATTTTGCAGTGCATTCGTTTGCTTAAAATAAGTACGTTTTGTGAAATCTTCGCCAAAAAGAAAAAAGAAAGTACCAACAGGCACGTAGACTAACCTTCAAACTTATAGTATGTATTTATTGTATACGGATAATTGCTTGAACACCGGTAGTTGTTCAAATAACGAATCGTTTGATGTATAAGTATCAGATGCCATATTTCCTGCATTTAAATGTGTTCCATTATGCTGAAATTATTAATGCTGTCGTTATTTGAGTTATTATTCCACGGAGGTATCAGATTTATGTTCCATAGGTTTTATGGTACGTGTAGGTGTGTTTAGTATAACGTTTCAGCCGGCAGCTGTTTTATCGTCGGAAGCCATGCGTTCATTGTTGGCACGCTTGCAGTACATCAGATTAAATAATGCGAGCTTGTTAGCTGTTACCTATTAGTAGCTAGTAGAACTTTGCATTCTGTTAGTTAGTTGTTTATATCGCTACGCTTTAACATTAATGCGTGCAAATAGGCAGCTAATAAACGAAACCATTGTATGCAAATGCAATTCATGAAGCTCTCATTGTTCGCGATCGTTAACAACCACTGATTTGGTTTTGATGAAAGTAATACATATTGGTTTAATTCAGAAGCCCTCGTTTGTTTCCCATGTCATGTTATATGTTGACTCACAGTTTTACGTTTTTAAACACTTATTTAAAAATCAACAAACAGAGACAAATTGTGTAAGATCTGATCCAAAGATACAAGAAACAGTGATATCATGATCAAGAATACCTAAATTGTTTCTACTACAAGATATAACAATAATAATACCGCAGAGTGAAAGGCAAACCACTACCCACGAACTGACTCCGTGCAGAGACTCATCGGAGTGCAATTCAAAGTTAAGGACTCAAAGCGCAGAATTCATAATGATAAAAAGTTTATTTGAGTGCTTTAGAAAAATGTAGTACTATAGCAGTGTAAAAGCCTCCTTTAATAGTTGAGCTACCTCTTTTAGCCGATTTGACCCCGTCAACTTTGTAGGTAAGTAAAGCAAACAAAACATGTTATGACCAAAAGTAATTAATGAAACGTGTCATTGTGAGTCTTTTAGGTCAAGTTCAATTCAAACGCACATGCATAATTGTACAATTGAGGCACCTAGGTGTTTTCTTCTTATTCGGTCTAAAGTTTGCAAGCCATTATTGAGTTCCCACAGCCTTACAAAAGCGGTCACGCAAATCATTTTCTTTTCAAAAAGCGTGAAATTGTAATATTTTTAAGCTTCACTGGACTAAATCATTGAAAATGCCGGCGCTTTGGTAAGCTAACGGTTGTCCCGAAGACAATCGTTTCGTGACTCGTACTTTGTTGGCAAGTTTAATACTATTTAACTAAGTAATAGAGTGTACCCACATTTGTTTATTTTTTCTTACATGCGGTCTATGAAGGTCGTTAAAGTTAGTTTCGGTCTGTTGCGTGTGTGCGTTACGTAATGGACAGTGTGAGTGATTACGACAAATTGCGATTATATCGCACGGTCTACTAACTGCGCCGTGACACTGACCGAAGCGTCTTTAAGTGCTAGTTAATTAAGCTCTCAGTGTCGCATCCTGCGGGGTTATATTCCTATTCTTATCCCTGTAAGTAGCGTCGTAATTCACAAAAGTATTTCTCAACCAGAAATGCAATAGGGCAACTTTTGGCAGAAAATACGAGCCAAGTTTTCTTCCTTTACCTTGACTGGTAAAAAAATCTGCACTGGTCCCGGAGCGGCCGCCGCGCGCTCAGACTCGATAAAATTTACATGTTTCGCTTTCAGCCTGTAGGTATTTTCTTATAAAGGGTGAAATAAGATGGCATTACGCAAAGAGAATATTCAATTAGAGACTGCTTTTAGATTTATGCAACAGGAGAGCGCTGTTTAAACTTATTTTTTCTTAAGTGCTTTTTGGAATTACAATTTGAGTCTCGATTATTTTTGTTTACGCCGTTGCGACGAGCTAAATTGGATTTCAACTGAAGGTCGATTGGAGTAAGTAATATTTTACCTGTCTGGACGTAAAACCGAACATCAATAGCGATTCGCAATATTTTCTGCCAATATTTAATGAGTAATTCAGAGTCTTAAGAGCTTTATCGATATAGGTGAGTCGTTGAAGCGAAAGGGGCCTCTAGCTAAATTGATGATCGCTTCGTTCGTTTTTGATGTCTTTGGTGGGGAATCTGTTAAATCTTTTATCGGCAGTTAGGTAGATGCGAGCGGTTGGAGTGGCTCGTTAAATCTTACCTGCTCGCGATTGCGGCCTGCGTCTCATCTTGCCCTACATATCATTATACTTATACCTACCTAGTAGTTTATTTTAGCTTTATAAGATCCAATTAACTAAATTAAGTACAAGTATTTATGTTGTATTGCCGTATACAAAGTATACATTCTGCATTGAATTGCATTCTGCTTTATTATTGCAGTAAGAGATAATCTAATCCCGATTACTTATGTGGAATTAGAAAAAAAAAGTTTGCTTGACGACAATGCGAAGTAGAGGGCTCTCTTTGTTTTACGCTATTTTCGGTATTCATTCCAATACAAATAACTATAGTCCTTTAGTCGCTTGTTACTATCGATGTCATGTTTGGAAGGTTGTAGGCATATCTAATATCTCCAATTTAATATGACACGTCGTTATGCCGTCGTAGATTTGCTTTTGATACTTTATTATTAGTAACAGATGTGTCTCCTAGCGACGTTTGAATGAGTGCGTTTTATCGAGTTTCTTTGAAGTCTACGGAGCAATTTCCTCGTGTTTACGTTCTAAGTATAGAATGTTTATGCTAGAATATTTCTCAGTCTTTCAGTTGCTGTGCCTGGTACGGATTCCGTTTATTTATGCGAAACGGATTTGCTTGGATTGCTTTTATAAATGTAAGCTGTCCTTTTACAGCATCTGAGGCATCTTGTCAAACGCAGAGACATAGTGAGACTTGGGATTTGATTATATTAATGGTTAGTTCAGAAAATTGAGAATAATATGGTTATTATTATCATTTAAGCATGCGTCTCCATTGACGCGGAGCGGAGACGTGCAGAATTGACCAATCACATTACCACATTAGAAGGGTAGCTAGTCGAGACGTGGATTTCACTAATGTTATTTTTTTGAATTTGTGCGTCTTCGCTCCGCCTAAATGGAAAGGCACCGTAAGGCCGACTTGCCAAGACTTGGGTTAGACAGACGATTAAAATTTCTACGTCTAGTTAACCCCGAGATAGTGTCAGCGATATCCCACTTAAAAAAAACTTAGATCGACGTTTAATAAAATCGTCAATTTAGATGGCCGACGAAGATTGACGAAACTTCATTATTCATTTCTATTCCAAGAAGTTACAATTAAAATTCGAGTGAGGTTTTCCTTTTTTAAATAAAATCGGACTGTTTGGTTCTTCTGTGAGGTTGATCTCGTATAAATATTATGGAATATTATTCCACAAGAGCCCGGTTCCGTGAGCGCAAACAAATTACCCCCGTCTACGTTGCTCAAACTTCTAAGGGCCGTATTATTGTTTGTTTTTATCAACATGTACACACAAATTTGGTTAACTTCTGTATCTGTAGTAAGTCATCATAAAATATATAAATAGTCCTGAGGTTCAAAGAAGTAGGTATTTATGAGGAAAGAGCGTCTTAAACGTAAGTTATACCTACTAAGAAATTAAATAGTAGGTATACTGTATACTCCATCGTTAGTGAATTTACGCAATTACTTTCATATTGACTACATATAATCGTCCCACGATAACTCTGCATAAGATATTAATTGGCAACCCTGAAAAATGACGCTGTGGTAATACTTTTTTCATGTCACTCAGACATTTCTTTCATTAAAAATAATAATGATAGTAGCATTCAAAAGTGGCTGTTTTTTTTTTAATATGGCTCTGTCCATTGGAGGACAATTTTGCCAGTGTTTAGTAAGTTTTGCCGTTGTACGGTAAAAAAATTCTAGAAAACGAAATATGAGAGGTATTTTAATGATGGATGGTGAATGAACGATGACCTGTTTATGTCTAATCTAATCAAAAGTTCAAAACGTGTTGTTTGACTATTAATCAGTGTTGCCAAAAACAAACTTTAGATTTCTACTGTTGTCAGTTCGTTGCAGAGTTATCGTGGGACGACTATATTGGCTGTGTGGTAGGCATTGAGATGTCATATAATGACGTTAAGCTAGACGATAAAATAAATAGCAGACTAAAACCCATTTTGATAAAAACAATGAGGACTAGTAAGTATACTTTCCACGATAGTCTTTTCTTTTTAGTAAATTAATGATCATTTGAAAAGTCCCGCTGACGCTCTTATTGTCTCAGCTCAGGGATTTTTACGCATAATCAACGATGGCATTCTTTATTGTGACGTAATTGGGCCGCGAGATATTCATTAAGACGGAATGAAATATCACATCCTTCCCTTTTAATAAAATAACTGGCTGACAAGGCTTTTTATTAAAATCTCTGGCATTTTTATCAAGTCTGTTCGTGTGTGATGGGATGTTAATAAACATATTTTAACGCTACAAACGCGAGGATATTGGAATTTGTGAAATATGTTATAAAACGGTAACGAAAAAAAAAACATGATTACAAAGGGTTAGGTATTATAGATAGGTAGCTTTGATATGCTAATAATTGTATCCATCTCATTACGTGATTACGTGACAGTGTACATAAAATCAATATGTTTCCCAATAGAGTCAAATTTTACCGAAAATATAAAGTTAATTATGTTTTATGAATTAGTAGGTTAGGTACCGCTACATTTTACTTAAATTTTGAGCAGCGACGGCGGAGCGGAGGTGACGTCTAACTCATGTGGTTTTAATGGAGTGCACTCTATTGCAGATGCTCGGTCTATTCCTTTATTCTTAGGGACTCGAATACGAGCTATTAAAATTTTTGAATTGTGTAGAAAAGAGGACCATTATCAACTCTACCTAAGTACCCACACTTAGCATCAAAAGAAGCTCCGATTTTGTGGATAGATAGAGGTACTTTATCGCGAGAACTTTTTGGACAATCTTTTACATTAGGTACATACGTGGCTGTAAAACAACAAAAAGTACAATAAAGCTACTTTTGATATATTTTGCCTATTCTCGTTGTAATTTCAATGTTGTTCTTTGTTCTGTTTAAAATACATATATGATAGCATATCACAACGTAAGATCTTATCATGTCAAACGTTTAAATATCCACGTAAATCCCTGTTCCAAGTATACCATTTTTATTTATAAAGTAAAAGAGGGATTTACTTGTCGCGGCAACATGAACATAATTTAAGTCACCTGTAACTTTATAACGTCTAATTAATTTCAAGGTTCTCTCTCCGCGTGATGTGAATACTTTCGGAATTCGGTTAGAATGAATTTAATTCTGATTCAAGCAAATCGTTTTCTGATGTAATCGTAACACGATTCACCTGTCACGTCTGAAAATTCCGTGCAGACCGAATCAGTGCACGAATTTAACCGGAAAAATAAGAGTGCCTGAAACTAATCTTGCCCACGGTCGGCATCCCTCTGCACAGCGAACGCAATCCCACAGCAGACCCTTCTAAACTCACCATGGCAAACCCATCACTTTTTGTATGACGCTGGCATACTGTGGTTTTCTGTGCGTCGCGGTTGCTTGGAATAGTAGTTATTTTAATCAGACATTCCTAAATAGATTTTTTTATACAGACGGGTGTCCGCTTTAATTTTCTACGGGAACGGTCTTCATTGAAATAGCTGAACTTTTGGAATACTTTTATTAAGGGGGAAAGCTTTGCAGCTAAATTCAGTACATATTTTAATAACGCACTTTATCAGTTATCAAACATTGCTCATAGAGAATGCTTCTTAATGAATCGTACATCCTAATTTAATTTTAATAATTACGAACAATTAGAGCCGTCGCTAACGTTCCAAAGTCGGCCAAAACGCAAGCGTGGAGACGTTTTTGTGTATAAATCGGGGGCGTCCGGGACTATAACCAGATAATGCTCACTATTGGGTTACCCTCTAGGTGTCGCAGGTTACCCTCTAGGTGATACATAATAATAATTTTACTGTTGACATTATCATCTATTTGTTTTTATATTACTATGTTTGACATTACATGTACCTAATATTAGGCTATGAGAATAAACCTGTATTGTATATTTGTACGTTGCATGCGCAGCTGAATATGCCTGGACATCAAATTGTATAACATTCATATTATGTAACCATATTCTATGCAAATAAATATATTATCATTATCATTATCAGTCTTATCTTGGTGTTCGCCTCGTTGCCTTTATTCCCAAGCTTTAAACTAAACGCCGATAATTATAACAATCGAATGCGATAACTCCGATCCCCATTCAGTCTACTGTTTTGAATTATTGGGCTAGTTTGTTCACTTTGACGGATTTAAGTGCTGTTGTGGAATAGTTTGGCTCCGATTCGGAATGACAACACAATTATTGTACTGTTGATATTTGGTGTTAATGCTCGATTGCTTTTTGTTACAGGTACTTAAGATAGAGATACAGCCTCTTTCGGAGTTTAGACTTTAGGTGAGCAGTTTAATTATTTTTGAAACAAGTTGCTTCTGAAAAGTAATGGTTATGGATAAACAGACAAACAGACGGACAAGGTGAAACCATAAGGGTTCCATGTTGCTTACCCTAAAAGTATTTAATCGTTCACAATATTGCAATAGGCATAACTTGTGGCTACTTGTGGCTACATACAATTAATGTTGGTGTCCATTTATCTTATCCCAGTACAATGGGTACCGTTATATTGTAAGTTTATTAATATAGACTATTCCTTGGCCCGCTATATGTATAATTTCTCATTAAGCAACGGGATATTGACTAGCTCTTTGTTTACATAGTAAACTATTCTCATCCGCTTCAATTCAAACAATGTTAACCGTGAATGATTAAAGATGTTTAATGAAACTAAAATATGACGCTATGAACCTCAGATAGAACACGAACCCTTTCAAGTAGGCACTTTACTCTCTGTAGTAAGCACAAATTGACGACTAATTTTAGTCGGGAACGACTCGACTAACGACCGGATATTTTTGGTCGGTGCTTAGACGCCACTAAAAAGAAATACTAAACGCAGACGCGCTGTCTCTTAGTCTATAAATAATGTTACTTTATCGTTTTCTTTTTCATTATTAATTTGTTCTACACGCTCTTCGTAATTTTAAGAGGCGGTATTTTTAAGTTTTATGTCTTTCGTGCCGGGTAACCATAGTGGAATTGTATATTTCACGACATGGCTATGATATCATACGGCGGATGTTTTGTAGACAGTATTTCCTACGTTATATCTTGCTCACATCACATGAGATATTCATAACACAATTATTATGACAATATCGTGAATCCTTGTTGTCATACGTGCTATATGGACGTCATAAGATATACCAAACCGAAGCGTCCCTACAATTTGGCAACTATGCCTGAAACTATAAGCAAGCAAGCAGGCATGTTAAACTGCAAGCGATAACGATACGATACAACGTTATTTTACTATGATAACGATAACACACAAATTGCTAAGAAGTCCTTACAAGTAGACTACGCTTTCCAACATTTTCGTATTACAGTCCCAACTTTTGCACTAGAAACTTCATCGTACATACATACACACCGCCTGACAACGGCTAGGAACTTTCAGAATCGTAGCAGGATCCATATTTTGTCTCGGGGGTCATTCGGGGACTCGGCGACGAGTGTATGATAAATGGCAACCCCCGTTAGGCGCAATGAGAACATTTTCAACTCTTGTAACTTCCAGCCTAATTGAACAGGGGAGTGACAGGTCTACATTGCTCCTCGTATTCCCAACTCGGGTCTAATTCCGCTGATAAAATATTTAGCTCTAAGTGCTGTGTTTGCTAATTTGCGCTGATGTTTTGACTGCATAGTCTTGCTTGAGCTTGTGGGTTTTGTTATTATGATATTAACCAATTGATTTTGTAAGTGAGCAAATATCATGATAAGTATTATTGGGTAGTCTGCCTCAATATTATTCAGAACAATGTTCACTCAAGCTAGTTTTGGACGTTTGTTTTATTATTAGCAACTACGTTTTTTACACACACACACATTACTGGAAACAAAATTAGTAGGTCCCTTATCTTAGTTTAGTGGGTAACAACACTACGTACTCGTACCTGTTTATATACTACCCTGACAACTTACAACAGTTTTTTTTTGTAATACATTACCATTTAAAAATTTACGAAGATTTTATATAACTTACTAAAAATATGCGTAACATACCGTTATACATTCGCCAAATGAAGCCGTTGCGTTGGTATAATGAGTTAATTCTTCAAACTGGTCGGAAGGACCTGCATACACATTACAAGTTAGCACTTCGTTAACTGGATACAAAGTAATTAAGTGAGCCGTGTTTCTTACACAAAAGTCCGAAGTTTCTCGAGGGAGCTCGCCAAGAAATTTATAGCTGTTCCTTTTAAGACTACAGTAAAAAATCTATTTAGCCTAAAGACAAGGATTTACACGAAGTTAGAGTTATGGATGCGACACTTTAGGAAGCGCGCCGTCTTCTTACTTGTTCTGCATCCTTTTATTACTTTACTCACTCAGTAAAGGACGGGCCGGCCAGTGTTATTGGTTAGAAAATGGAGTGCATGCTAGCTTGCCAGCTGTAATAAAGTCAATACCACAATATTATGTATTATGTATAGGCTGATGAGGAGTAACCTACATATTACATGAATGTTTCTAGCTCCTCCATAACAAAAGTCTTAACATTAAAAAAAAAAGTACATGTTAAATGGACCGTACGATAGTGATGGTTTGTTCTAGTTGCCGACCGTACATAGTATATGTGTCATGGTAAGCCTTCGAGGTTATCCGCTTGATGTAGAATATATTATTACGGATTAGGTTTAGCATTTAAAACAACATGAAATGTGTAAATCAGGTCAGCATAAAGTATAATTTTATAAACTCGAAGATACGTATAAAATTATACTTGTTTAATCATCTAACTTCAAGATTGGCAATGGCTAGTTGAAATAGCGGTCAGCTATTAAACAAAACATACCGTTATTGTTAAAACACCGGTAAAGTACTGCACTGGTAAAGTTCGTAGAATTTTGAAAAATATATTTCGTGCATACTTAACTAAGTAAGTACCTACATAATTATTTTTGTGTCGTCGATATTAGATTTGTCAATTTCAGCATGCTACCTCTACGTGTACCAGAGAAAAAGGGTCTTGACAAACAGACAGACAAACGGACGACAAAGTGATCCTTTAAGGGTTCCTTTTTTCCTTTTGAGGTGCGGAAGTAAACATAGTCAAATGTCCATAGGTGTACGAGCGAGCGCTAGTGAGAGAGAGAGTTCTCATCAGTGTCGAGACCGGGCGAATCGGCATATTCCGTGTTAACTTGGAGTATTGTTGCCCAGAACTTCTGGTTGACGATTAGTTGACGTACTCATATTTTACATATTTTTTAAGTTGGTACATCAGCAGGTCAGGGATTGCCGGGATCCAGATCTGGAGAGAATAGGGAGCGCCACTATCTAAAATACTAAAGAGTAATTTCATACGTTAAATATAGTTCGCAAGTTCTAGTTCAAAAATCAATAACAGGAATCAAACAAACCTTGCTTTGAATCGTTCCAATTGTTTTTCACACGCTGTTCGCACGCAAACGAGATGAATGCAGTTAACATGGCTAACGCAACAAGACTACAAGTCATGCGAGCATTGTCAGGAGTCTTCTTTATACGGCCGGCCCGCGCTCATTGTTATTGTTGCCAATAATTGCCCGTACTCACACGATCGCTTTCTACTTGCCTTAAAAACGCTTCAGCTTGTCGAACAATTTGTACAAAGACTTTTCGGGATCCTTTGTACGATGAAAGTTGTTTGCATACCTACCTACTTGTTCGTTGAATTCATACATCATAGTACCTATTTGTTGCTGAGATTAATATATTCAGCGGCACAAAATTTGACCCAGTCTACACCACAGGGCCACATTTTTTGCCGCTGAATATATTTGAAAGCGTATAAGTACTGCTTTTCATCATCCAGTACCTTGCCTAAACTGTATAGGTACTTGTATATTGTTTCAAAACACTCCAATCGATTACAAGCATTACGGTCATTCTTCCATCAAATAACAGCGCTGTTTCTGTACTGCAGATATTTCAAGCGTTTTGTAACTCGAATAACTCAAAGCGCATCGAATGGGAATTGATGTAATTTATTTACTTAATATGCGGTTTGTTTGCACGATTTGTAGTACAACTATAACCCTATTCCTTGTATTAAAATGTAACCATTACCTTCACTTGCTACGAGAATCTATCGAAGTTAATCATTTTTAACTTGCGGAGATGATGCAAGTACCTGAATGTGGAAATGGAAAGACTTGGTTAAGTATATGTTATATAAATGCGAACTGAATAGGTACTGAAATAACTTTCAGCAAAGGAAAGCTACGAAACGAATTATTCAGTCGTATTTTGCGGGAAACTTACACAATATCAATAGTTGGTACTTTGCTTAAGTTACATCTTTATTCTGTACAAAACATTCGGGGCGAAGCGAAACTACTCTCCTCCGCCACAGATGTTAAATAGCTAGAAGTACGCGTGAACCTAAAATGTGACTCACAGAATTCACTTGGCTAGTTCCTCTGGGTGTACCTGCTTAAACTTTAATGCCATTTTTAACACAATACCAGTCGCGTGATTTTGTCCAAAGATTAAACAGATTAGAAGCAAAATGACTAGTACAATATACATATTCTTTTATAATCCCCAATATAGTCATCTAATCTCTTTTCTCATATCACGAACACATCCTGATCCTGACCCCAACACGTGTTCCGCGAGCCATCAGCATAACTACGAGCCTTAAAACCATCCTAAACAAACATTGGAAAATGTGGTCCAAAATCAATAATGGCCTTGCGACAATATTTATTTAGCAGTTATCTTTCTATATTTGAGATTTCGTGAATTGTTTACATTGCTTTGATTATTGGTATGGCGGAAACATATAAATATTGAGTACCTACCTACCAACTTTTCTAACTGTCTTTTGAACAATTTTATTCAACAGTTGAACTTGTAAATGGCTGAGTGAACAATTGCAGTTTATTAGATTCTGAGACAATAGCATTAATTTGACGATATCGCGGTATTGAGCTGATTGGATAACCACAATGTCTATGGGCAGTGGTGATCACTTATCTCAGGTGACCCACTTGCTCGATTGCCTTCCTCGTCGTATAAAAAAAAACGTTTTGAACTTAATTGAAACTAGCTATGCAGTTGTGACCACATTTTCAGACAGACACTTAAACATAGGTACTTATTCGAAATCATGCTTATCAAAGACAATATTATGATCCTAAACTCTACTTTTTAAAGTACTTAATTTTAATATTTGCTGTCTTTAAAATTAAAGGCTGTATTTATTCTGCGACACACGGGACCTAGTGCCGAGCCTGCACTTTGTTATAATGTGCGGTATCAGGTTGGTCTCACTCACGGCGCCCTACTTGCAAAGGGGAGAGAACAAGCTTTGTTTACTTCCAAGCAGCTTGCGATATAATATTAAGTTCTAGAAACGATGTTAATAAAGTTAAAACTTTAAATATTAATAGGATTTTAACACCATTATAGATGTTAAAGTTGAAATACTTAACACACGGATTAACAATACAATATAAGGGATAGGCATAAAAGAATTGTTGAGGTATTTTACATACAACATCCGCCACGTACCGTAATTTTTCGTGATTGCTGGAAAATAAAACGTTAAATCGGAAAATACATTCAGAGGAACCCATAAAAACTTATTAATTGCAGGCGTTGAAAAGAACGGCATTCATCCCTGGTACACAGTATATATATAAGCTAAAGCAGTACAGATACTACGTACAAACGTACTAAATGACACACGCACACAGACAGTCTTTACAAGGCTAATAAGGGGGAATAGCGGTGCTGTCAGTCGCGGGTGCCGCGTCGAGACGAGTGGCGACTCTTTGTGTTTAAAACCTAATAGTTAGTAGATAGGTGGTATAATTTAATGATGAATAGTGGTAATAGCATAGTGACATAACTAATTTACTTTTTAATAATTTAGTTCGAATTGTAATCAGTGGAATAAAAAAAAAAAACAATCTAAGATTGCGGATTGGGATTGGGTTTGTAATTTTTGTTAATAAAATGATCATAAAGGTGACAATTTCGTGTAATTTGGCAGCGGTGAGCTCGAATTTGACATTATTTTTTGGATCCAAGATGGCGGGTGACAGTTTGGCATTTTTATCACTAAAATGGTCAAGGGTATCGATTTTACGTAATTTGGCAGCGGTGAGTTCGAATTTGACATTATTTGTTTGATCCAAGATGGCAGATGACAGTTTGGCATTTTTAGAAACTAACGAAAACAAAGTTTTCTTAAAATGTTGATGACTATTTAATTACACATTTTTTTTGTAAACTGGTCAGTCAATTCATTCGATTATTTGATCATAATAAAACCCAAATAAACGTTTTAGTAAATAATAAATAAAAACCCATTAATTTTATAATAATTAAGAGTGACAACCTTAATGTTCTAATGAAAACTAGCTAGTTATCTCAAAAAAGGCTTAAATAGCTGAGATATAGAGCTAACTACACGAAAACTTTTTCAATTTTCCAAAAAATAAGAGGACAACCCTAACGCTCAATTGGTGCTTACGTCATCATCTCAACAAAAAGGCCTAGTTTCTGTACTGCTTTAGCTTATATATATATACTGTGCCTGGTACGATTCTGTTACGTTTGAACTTTCGAAGCTGTCAAAATCAAAACATGTCAGTCGTTACGAAATTTAAGCAGCCATAATCAACATTACCGCCGCGCCGTTCAAACATGTGTACGTGTGCATTACCAGTAGGTTTGTAAACCACGGAAGTATTAGTTGGAAGTTTTGACATTCCACGACAACTCGTATTGGTTTAGCTAAATATGTTCTTCTTAACATTTTATGTCATGTATCAGTAGCGGTACTGCTGGGTTGTACTCTTTAAGTGGCAGTACATACTGTTTCATTTCTATCAATCAGTATGAGGGCCAGGCGCCGGAATACCATGTACCCTAACCCTTATTTTCAATAAATTGTTATTTATTGGATATCACCCATAATAACATGTAGGTATTCTGTGAATAATCCAAGTAACTACCTAATAAGGTTCGGAAGATTATTACGATCAGTCAATAGGATCTTTCAATTACGTTATTCTAAATCATTAAACACCCAACCTCTCGCAGACGCCCAAGATACAGGCTCTGCATAGTTTGGAGTCTGATGGATATTTCCCTTTGTAAAAACTGCTTATTTAAATAAACTATTTGTATCTGTAAATGACGGCTAATTGATGATACTTGTACAACTACACTTGTTGATCTTATTGTTTATTTCTTTAGTAACATTTAATTCGTTTTACCAGTCTGCACTAGAGATCCTCTCATTCGTTTTATTTCTTTCTTCGGACCAGTTTGCAACGGTTTTATAATTTCAGTTTCCGTCAATTATACTGGAATCGTCTGAACTCGAACTGGATCTACTTAGTTCTTAGTTGTCTGGATTAAAATGGCATCTGGATGTTTCCGGTTACGTTGAGGATAATTCTATAGTCTATTAAATTACTTGTATTTATTTTGTATTATACGCGTAGGTTTGAGTACTTACTGCTACCGTACAACAGCGGCCCTAAATTAAATTAGGACAAGGTTGCAAAATAAATGAAAACTAATATGCAAATACTTCCCATCTATCTTATACCGGAACGCAGGTTTAATACATACTTTAGATTTGACATACGTCAAGTGATTAAATACTTTGTATGAAGACATTCAATTCTGATTGTATAAAAATAGCTAACTTATACAACTTTGACTAAAGACGAAAGTTAACAGATTTATGGATAAATTCTGCTTTTTTGTGTTTGGTTCGTTGCCAAGTTTGTTTGTGTGGGCGTTTACCCTTAGAATTACAATAGATCTAAATGCTATCTAAGGATGGATGGGTCAGAAAAGGGAAATACGCTATGAAAATTACTTGTATTTCTATAGAAAAATTGTCGCTGTTTAAACTATGTTGTGTAGTAACAATTGAGCATTTTGGCTGATTTTAGCTCATTTCGAATCATCAAATCTAGATCGCCACAGAGGATGTTGCATTCGCCTCACTTCGCATTGCTTAAGCTTGTGATAACTTCAAAGCCGCTAATAAACATACGTGAAAGTGACGTGAAAGTGAACATTTCCGTATGAACCTCTATCAAACCATCTGCTGTACCTTACCAGGCTTAACGTGCTTGAGATACTCATAGTAGCAATGTCTGCATCAAAAGCGTATATTCCCCCTTCTGACGCTCCGTCTTACAACAATGCGGCTTAATCCGAATTCCTTGGCCCGACATTCATTTTTTCTTTAGCGAGTTTAAACCGCTGTAGCAGCTTAATGAAGCGGATGGACCCGAGACAACGACGCTCTTAAATGGATTCGCCACGAAATGAAACACGACCCAGATACACTATTACAGCAATTTCTGCGGTGTTCGCTTACATTATTTAATTTAGATGCGTCAGTCTTTTGAACACAACATTGGGCGAACAAGCAATACTAAATTATGCGCCATAACTACTATATATGCTAACCACGATGTCCTTGCACTCTCCCATGTGCACATATTCGATGGGTCCTACGTATAAAAGCGAATCCACTGAATTCTGACGAAGTAAATACAATTTTATGCAATCAACAAATGCCACAAAATGTCACAGTGTTTTTTTGTAGATTGGTTCATATATACGTTGGACCCATATGTGTGTGTCACAGTGGGAAGCTGCCTAGCCGCCCTCAAAGTATACACAATCGTCGCCTACAGAGCGTCGGAAGCCACGATACTGATGGGGAGCGAATAAAATCTGAACATCTTTGCAGGAGCGCCATTTTCTCGTCACTTTCTTAGTGATTGAATTTGAGAAGGACGCACTGAGCCACCAGCGACAAAATGACGCCCGTGGTAGCTCCCGTCTATGAAGTACTATTTACATATATTATTCTGTGCCAATGGGGTCTGGAGAATGGATCTTTACCAAAGGTTTCATAATTGAGTAAGTTAGTGATTCATTAGGAATAGGTGCATATATGTTGGTTATACAAACATATAGGTTTCATAAGGATAATTTTAATTGTTTTGCTCACGGGTTTTGGTTTTACTGATCTGTTTCCTGTTTGCGCGCCGTTTACTGAGTAATTGTATTATTTAAATTAAGTAACTAAAGCAACACAATCATGCCTCTGCGATTATGCTGTACCTACCTATTCCTTCCTATCAGACTTCTATTAAAACCTAGACTTTGGTTGCGACTAAGTCAGCATATCTATATAGGTTTCAGTTATCAGTTTCGCGAAAACTGCAATATTCCGGGATAAAGAACTCATTATGTATTATTCTGTCGCATAAGCTGTATTACTGTAAAATTTGATCAAAATCTGTAAAGTAGTTTTGTGCGTGAAAGAATCTTAGAGCAGGAAAGGAATGGAGATGTTAGGTTAGATTTCCCCTCTGCCAAAACTCTAACATTAAGTCTGACCAAACTGATCAGGGTCTGTTGATTGTGTGCGTGTTTTTGGCATTTGTGTGACAGTTTTATTTTAGTGTGAGTTTGTTAGGAACGTAACAAATTTTGACATGAGCGCAGACGTGTGCTGTACGTGTGGGTTCCTCGTCCCCCTCAAAAAGTGGCAGAAAAACTGTAGTGCACTGATAAGCCAAAGGCGCCTCCCGTCTGTCTGTTTTATGGAAAAAGTAACAAACATCCACAAACTTTCATAATTATAATATTAGTAAGATACTTAGCTTTTTTCTTAATGAACTTTTACATATCAATAACACACCTTGCTTACGCTCTAAAAATTAAAAACTTCTTTTACACTTAGGTACCCGATTGGTGAAAATGATTTTTTTTTACTATTATTAGCTCTCACTGTGTCTCCACGGAATAAATAATAAGTGAGACACGTCGCAGACCTTCTGACGTGACGTTACGGCGTATTCCGATTTCACTTGCTTGTTAAATGGTATGGAAACAAAAACAGTATAATATAAATATGTTTTCTTTTCTTTAACTGGGTTTATTACATTAAGTAACAATCGAAAAAGTGATCAACTTCATTTATTTTGTTTCTCATAATTATAACTTATATTATAAGTTATACCGAGTGCAGTATATCCATAAGTACTCGTATTCAATAATAAATTAAATTCAACACACACCTCTCTGTATTATTTCTCGTCACATTTAGGTACCAACATTTCCACTCTATGATTGCCTTAGGGTCGAAAGAAACCTATTAGTGCCACAGTCCACGACAAACGTTGTCGACCTTGGTCCTTGTTTGACAATATTTTCAAACAATAGAATGGCGAAGCAACGTGATCGCATCGACACCAAAAGACCTCGGAAGCTAAAACCCTTATTACCGTGCGACCTACATGCGCTAGAAAGTTAAAGTAAAGAAAAAAAGCTATCGTTATCTAAACTTTTAAAGGTTTCGAAAAACACGATAGCCACAGTAATCAGGTTGTTTATTCAGCGCACACTTGACCTGAATAAGTCGGAGCGTTTAATTGTTTCCATGAACGTGATTTGTTTTGAGTCATTGCTCGGGTTCTTTCTATTACAACATGCGATGCTTGAGACACTTGCTGAATAAATTTATTGTTTCTTCTTCCATTTCGGTCTTTTGTTGATAAATATTGTCAATTTTGGATTTGCGTATGCGTATTAGTAGATATTATACCCCCATATTTTCCTTTAAAATCTTCTGAAATTGAGATGTCACTTTTATAAGTGGCCATTTCGACGATTTAATTCATCATATAACGTCGTACCAGATTTCATATAAATGAGGGCAGCCATTTTTCGAAAGGACTACGAGTCTATTTATTATGTGTATGTACCTACTTAATGTATTCGTCACAAAGCATCCGAAATAAGTGACTGGCGGCAGTGCAATTTGCAGGTGCACCGGCAGCTTACGTCGCGTCGACTGAATAATCTAACAATTAATACATACGTAGTCAGTTTGACGTATGTGAGGCAATCTCATTTCACGTGTGAACATACGGTCGACTCGATTTCTTAAAACACGTACACATTCCGTATCAAGAATTAGTAAAAGGTATGCTCGAAGAATCTCGTCCTTGTGCAAGAGTAGTTTTTCACCAGACACGGAATACTTTTTGAATCTTTAAAATTACAAAATCATATATATACCTATATGCAATTTTGCGGTTTGCAATTGATCGACCGAATTATAAAATGAAGAATGTTGTATTATTTAAGGAACCAAACTAACTGAGTAACTATCAATGTAACATGCGGTATTTATCATTTACCCACTTAACCCGCGCTATGTGAAATTTCCGAAGTAAAGCAAGATAGAGTTAAAAAATCCACTGTTTTTCATACTTTGTTCTAGCCTATTCACGTGTACATCACCAGCCTATTTATGTTTCACTAGTGGGCACGGGCCTCCTCACATCATGAAAGGGCTTGGCCTTTAGTTCCCACGTGGGCTAAGTGCGGATTGGGAACTTCATACAGACCATTGAATTGCTTCGCTGGAGTGTGCAGGTATCCTAAGAGATTAGGTCAGCAATGTATATTAATAACTGCTATAATTTTATCAAGCATCGTTGGCAATGTGTATGGTTCGCAATGCCGTGGTCAACAGACGCAATGTCGCTAATAGCTCATCAGTGCGTTGATCGCGTCTGTTGCATAATAAACGGCGTATTTACTGCTGACCTCGACGCACACAATATGTACTTAGGTTTATATAACGTAGAGTTACAAGTCGTTAACCTTCAACTTTAAGTGGAACTAAGAATATGTATCTCTCTATTCGGCCAAGCCTGAGTGATCGGTCTTAAGTTGAAAATGACTTAAATTAAAAAAAAGGCGAGTCGCTAAGCTATATTTACAGCACGCTTTGTAGAAGTATACAGCCTGCTAGTATGAAATAAAATTACAAGTGTTTAAGTTAATTAAATGGCTCTGGTCGATTAATAATTTGGTGTTTGCACCTGTTTGCAGGGTCTCGTTTAGCTTTAAGTATTTTGAACTTCGGCAAACGTGTAGGACCTTGTCGCGATGAGGCCACGCTCTGTGATAATAGCTAAAATATTTACAATCAATTAGTGCGGTCGTTACCTTCAAATAGTCGCGTACGGAAAACAAACATAACTTTTGAACATTACTATTTTTTCAACACGCTTGCTCGTAAATTGGATCTTATTACATAATATTAAAGTTCGTAATACAACTTATAACACACGCGTGTTTTTTACTTTATAATTACCGCACTCGTGTTTTTTACATTATGTATTTTTTTAAATCTCAGCAAAGTCTTTTCCCGCCTAAAAGCAATGAACAAATTATTGCGCATAAATATTTTAGATTAAAATGACACAAAATGATTTAATTTAAGTAAATTTTCTATTTACGAATTAACGTTTATTTGCGTATTTAAAACATTATTTTGTAGTTTATCATACATATTTTTAATATTAGGTTGTATGGCGGTTTGGTCTGTGACTTGATTTGAACCTGCGCGCGCATTACAAAACATATCGCGCGGAACAAGCGCGAAAAAAAGAAAAAAAAACTGCTGTGCTGTCGTCTTTCTTGTATTTATTTGTAGTACTTAGTAGAGAGATGCATTATGTTTATAACTTTGAAAACTGTAGAGTTTTAATTATTGATAATGATCTGAATGTAAAATCTAGAAATACAAAGTGAAGACAAAATGCAATTGATGTTTTAAAGTGAATTATTGGGCCATCTAAATCAAAACAGAAATACAACTAAACTAAAACTAACAGTTTTATATATAATGATGAAATAGCAGTAAAAATTACCAATCAGGTAAGTATTACTATCGTAATCACGCAATATTTATAATTAATTACTTAATTGTATTTATTTTCTGAACTTGTCCTCCTAAAGAATGTATTGTGACCAAGTAACACCGCGGAGTCCCCACAAACTCTTTGCGGACTCCCAGCGCTCCACGGAGGACGGAGGACACTTTGAGTAAGGCTACTAGGTATTTAAACTGGCTAACACGTACAAGTATAGTTCGTTGTGGTGAATAATACTTAGATATACTCGATTTTGCAAAGCACTGTACGGACTAAAACTGGCACCGACATCAAATCGTATTCACGTTTAACCGTGATCTTAAAGAAATACTCGGACGTTTATCATAGCCACAAATCCAAGGTGCCATCACCAAAGACATTCAGTCATTGGAAAGTTTTCAAAGGAAGCTCCGAATAACCAGTATCTACTAACATAGGTTAGTTGAATACTTAGTTAATTTTTGCTTTTTTTCCCTCGCAAGTGTATTGAAAAACGTCGTATGAAACGCGTGAGCATTAGTCATTACACTCCTCGGCTATAATAAAGCCTTCGCTTCGCTCAGGCTTCAAACCCGCCTCGACTGTAATGACCAATTTAGCACACTTGTATCATAATGTACTATTACATCATCAATAGCCTCACTTATAGTATTGTAATCCCTAGTTCCAATTACTTGTGAATAGAGAAACCAAGTCCAGGAATATGTACTTCTTTTGATGTAACAGTCCTCTCTTAGAGAAACCTAATGGTGGTAGTGGAGTTAATACTCTCATACACTTTACAGTTAAGAGTTTATACATCAAATTATATCCTCACTTTATGACGTTCTCAACACGCTTTTAGCTCTAATATCTTGTTTGTACCTCGTTAATTAGGCTTAACAAGCTATTCCAATGTATCAAGATCCTAGACTGCAATAGTCTGTACACAAGATTTAATCTTACGTACATACGTGTGTATATGTACGACATGGACGTATGTTACGGTTCTACTTACTCTATTAACATCGCTACCGTCTAGATGTACATCAAAGAGATTGCGAATTCCTTTCAAATGATAGTTCCGCGAAGGTGATTGAAGCTGGTATGACTATAGGTAAGGTAAGTAAATATCCCAGTGCTCGACAATGGCCCAATAGTGTTGGCACCTGCAATCGTAATTTCATAGCAATAACAGTAACAACAAATTGAAGTTAAGGCATAAGAATAAATAATAACATAGTAGAACGGAAACTCCCGCTCCGGACGGGATTAAGGTCACGATATTAGAGTATTTGTTAAACAGACTACTCAGTCAGGCTATCTCGGCCGGCGTCGCCGCACGCGCGTTTGGTTGTTTATAATCTGGTTGTAATAGTTTTACGTGAGCCTGTATGTATTTTATTTTATATTTGTAGGTAAGTAATACTTACTTAAATCACCTTAAATGGCTTCATTTGGTATGGCACATATACTTAATAAATTCTTATTTAGAAGTGTCTATAATTATGTAATGATTTATAAATCTCATTATTGTAAAATTGGAACAAAATAATCATCTCAAAGTAAAGAAAAACTTATATCTTAGTGATATTATTTTTAGACGGAAGTACCTAATATTTAATAGCAAGCAACCCTAGCACCACGCCTGGATGACAGAGGGGTGTAACGACGTGAAGGGGGAAGTAGGTATATAAATGGCGGCGTTTTGGACTCGGTCAAAAGAGATTTCGTTCTACTATGTTATTATTTATTCTTATGGTTAACCTTATTCCTTTCAGAAGTTCGTTAACATATAAATGAGGAGAAAGTGCTAACAGGTAAAGTCTTGAATGGGATTTTATTGCCACACTCGGAGTCGTCAATTGACTTTAATTACTTGATAACATATTTGCATATTCCTGCGTTCGAGTCCCAGCTACTTCTGTAATTTTCTGAATTTATGTGCGAAATTACATCTGTGATTTATCATGAGCTTTTTGGTGAAAAAAAAACACTGTGAGGAAACCTGCTCACTAATGCGAAGCAATTCTATGGTGTGTGTGAAGTTTGCTATCCGCAAAGGGCCAGCGTGGCAATATAGTTCCCACAGTATCCAATCCCTCTCATACTGAGCCTGGGCCCGTGCCCAGTAGTAGTGGGACGTAAATGGGCTGATGATAATAATTATAATGATGATATTTACATATTTAATAATAACTTGTTTTTTTTTGCATGCGGTAGTAATAATAAATAATAATAATTTATTTCAAGTAATTGACAACCCGTAAAAATTAAAATGATAATAATGTAAATAATTTACATTTAGGTACAAACATCAACTTATTACCTATTAGCGGATTTATGATAATATGTACCAGTAAGTTGGTTGCTTTTCTTTAAGTATGTATTTAGTAAATAAGTGAAGGGCTTATTAGCTCTCAATTGGCCCTTACGATGCAAACACTCATTCTATATGCGTACTAACGACGCTGCGCTTTAACAAGCAATTAATTGCATCCTGTTTGTAAAACTCATTTACCATTTGAGTTAAACATTTCCTGATTCTTCCTCGCAAAAAGTACAACCGTAATCAAGCACGCGTTAACATTATTAACTTTAACATATTACATTAAAGACACTTTTATGGCGTCTATTACCCCTGTTATAGGGAGTTATGGAACCAGGCAGTCAAGTGCCTAAGCAATCGTAACGTAAATAAAACCTCACCTCCCGTTACGTTTACGATTGAACTGGCTGCGTTACCTTTACGACTTAAATTACACGCAATAAAAATATTTTGTCTACACACATATCATAAGTCCTCTATAATGCGTTCAGAAACCGTAGAAAATGACCTGCATTGCCTCACCACGACCAGCAGGTCCAGCAGTAAAGTAATAGTCATCACGACATCGAATTCGATGTCGTAATGACTTTTCGATATCGAATTCGATTTTTTGAATTTGACAACCAACGTAATTTACAATCATGGTGAAATAAAACGGATCACTCACGTATATAAGTCTAGTTCAGTCCGACATGTATAATTAATAATGTGATATGTATTTTTTTTTTTTACAAAAAAAAAACAGTTTACGAAACGTCAGCTCGGTATGTTTGTCTGTGGTTTAAAAAAAACAATCAAATACGTGACAGGTATGGGTATGATTATATGCCTTTGGCTTCTGAGCCCATCTTAGAGTACTTATAATATGTGTATAGATAAAGTAATGTATGCAACTCCACATAATTAGGCCTTAAAACACTCGTGTCATCCTGTTATGAAACTCAGCTTCGCCTCGTTTCATAAAAACACACTCGTGTTTTAAGGACCCTCATTATGTAGCAGTTACATAAACTACTACTATTATTCTTGTTTCAGGTAAAATGCACCTGCGTATTCATCAAGGACCGCTAGTGGGCGACGAAGGTGGTATCTCGGATAATTGTAGGCTTGGTGTAAATATGCCTTATGATCAGTCAAAGACCACGCGTACCTAACCATGAATGAACACCGTAGATACGAGGGGCGGCTGAAAAGTAATCTACCTAACAATGAAACAAAAGACTGTCGTGGCTAATTTTTTTTTATTTTTCTATATAGTCCCCTGCTAGTAAAATGCACTTATTAAATTTTTCAAATATTGAATTTAAACCATTAAAAAAAAAACTTTCGGTTTGTCGTCAAAAAAGTCAGTAACCGCAGCCTTCGTTTCGTCATCGGTCATAAACCTTCGTCCCCTGAGGTCTTTCTTGAGAAGTCTAAACAGAAAATAGTCACAGGGGGCTAAATCTGGACTATAAGGGGGGTGGTCAATGGTTTCGAAGCCATTGTCTTTAATTGCTAGCTTCGTTGTGCGGGCGGTATGCACTGGTGCGTTATCGTGCAAAATCAGAATTCCTTTGCTTAGTTTACCTCGCCATTTTTCTTTTATTGTCTCTTTTAGTTGATATAGTAAGTTTGAGTAATAATCAGCATTCATTGTAGTTTTCTTCGGTAAATAATCTATGAGCAAAATCCCTTCTGTGTACCAAAAGATAGCCATAAGTTTACCTGCCGATGGACAGACCTAGAATTTCCGAGGCGGCTTCTCATCCTTAAATTTCCACTGTAACGACTCTTGCTTACTTTCCGGGTCCCATTGTCGAATCCAAGTTCTCATCACATGTTACAATTCTAGAAATTATTTCTTCCTCTTTCCCTCGACTCATGTCCAAAAACTCTTCGCAACATTTGACACGCCTCTCCAAGTCAAATGCAGTCAACATTCTGGGGACCCAACGTGCACTAACCTTGGACATGTTCAAATGCTCATGAATTATTTCATTGACTCGCTCTTTACTGACGCCCACATCTCTAGCTATCTCCCACTGCTTCACTCGTCGGTCCTCTAATATATTTTTTTTCACCCTGGCTACATTTTCATCAGTGACGGCCGAAACTAGTCTTCCGCTACGAGGATCATCTTCCAGGCTCTCACGACCTAACTTAAACTGCTATGACCAAAACAAATTCGGAAGAACACGAACTGCCAAACACACGTAACATACGCTGTCTGATCTCCGAAGGCGTATTCCCTTCTTTAGTCAAAAACTTAATCACCGCACGCTGCTCGATTTTATCCATTTTCACTTTTTCTACCGACATGTTGTTGTTGTTCAGGCTCATGGAGGGGGCATCCCGGTCCCGCTCCCACATTCCTGTTAGTTTCTCTGCGTCTCACTTCCCCTACAAGTGATTGACTTCATTCCAGGCAATTCCAGGCGCATTTGGCCTTGACTCGGGTCAGTTAGAGGCACAGAGAGTGAGAATACCTAAGCTATTATATTTGGGCCGTGTTTTATAAAGCTACGTTACAATTTACAAGCGAAAGTCTCATTCTATCACCTTTTGTTAGAAAGAGACTTCCGCTTGTAAATTGTAGCTTTATAAAACACGGCCCTGTATGTGAGACCTCGCCTAGCCTTACTTACCCCACCACTAAATTAAGTTGTACATATACAATAGTTGTACGTAAGATTACTTGTCAGTCTTAGAAGGGAATGCATGTAGTTAATACTACGATACTGATATATCTAAGTATCTATTTTTACAGTAGACAATTTCTCTCAATTACGTCTTTAACGTTTAGTTAAGTATGTGAAGAATGTCGCGAAACAAAAGACTCGCATTCTCACACGGGCTTGAAGAACTGTAAGTGTAATTGAATGAGACTTACTCACTTAATTAGAAACAGTTGTAATTTAGTTACTTGTGAGTGGCAAGTCGAATGACTTAAAAACGAGGCGAGGTCGTATTTTAATTAGAGATAATCGGCAGCATCCAAGCCATTTGGTCACGTTTCGCGGCATCTCAAACCTATCCAGCTAATAACTCTCTTAAAATAGATGAGCTCATAATTAGGAGTAATTATGGTACTATACGGTCTCAAGCAATCAGCCGTTCATAAATAACGAATAACAATGGCTGTCCGTTTGGCCAGTGATCGGCGAGCCCGCAGTAGTTGAATTAGACATGATATATGCGACCACGCGGAGTAATCTGTGTACAGATAACCGAGCACAAGTGTTTCATGTCGGACTATGAACATGAAAACGGGGAAATATGCAATTATGCAGCTATATTTGATGACATTAAATTAAATAAAATCTAGTCATTAGGTCAGACATAAAATGGTACATAATTTTATTTTATTCTCTTAATGACGAAAATAGGTTTAATCGCTGTATAAAATGTAGTTACGAATAGGAATTCAACTAGCCAGTTGGTTTACGGCTTTAACGCTTTAAATTAAAGTGTCTAACATTTTCTATTCTCTTCTAATTTTCTTTGAAACCGAGGCTGTTTACAGTTGGAGTCGCGGCTCTCTATTTCTTTCATAATCATATCGGATACTTTTATAAAAAAAGTTTATTTCTCATCAAATTCTCACATATTGTAAGGGTTGTCCGGGGATGTTATTCTCTAAGCTTATTCACGGCTGTTTCAGCATCGAAGTGTCAAATTAGCTGTACACAATATAGTTCCGAAAAATGTACACCTTGACGCTATCACTTTAGAGAATAACACCCCAGTACTCAACTAATGCATCTCACACAATCACCAAAATCTGCGTTGTTAACATAACATAGTGTGCTGTAAATCCGTTGTTATTGAAGCCTTGCTCTGCATTCATGAAACCTATTGCAATCGAAACCACATTAGAATGCACAAGGCTCACTGCATCCCAATATGGGCTACTGTTTACTGTCGACACCTGCTGTGTTATATAGGTTAAGGTCGTAGGGCTGTTTTATTATTCCATCGGAGAAATCATAACACAATATCAAACGTGACTAGGGCTGAATAATGAATAAGTTATTGGAGTATCTATGGCGAGTATTACTAATTGCACCGTTACGAGGAATAAGTTATTATTATTAGTGTACGTAGTGATACTAATTAACCTTCTAGTGATACTAATAATAATAATATATTGGGTCTTTACGCCGCAATTTCTAAGTGGCCAGTTCGACGAAACGATAATTTAATGTACCAGCCAAGGTAGAGACCCAGTATTCATTTGTTTATCTTTAGTACCGTTACTTATTATGTCATCTTCCATTGATCTGGGTTTGACATTTATGTTTTAACACACTTGGGATAATTTGACTTATTTCTATTGACACCGAATTATTTTCAACCCAGATCGGTGCAAGTCGGCCTTATTCGTTTTCTTCTGTAAATAAGGAAGTGCACTCCTTTTGTAATTTCTAACGAGTATGCTTTGAATTATATTTCCTGCGAACATATGTGTAGCATCACGGTATTCACAGTCAGGAAGAGCGTATCGCTGTAACAGTGATTAATTTCGTCCGTCTGTCGATTGTGTAAGTCTTGAGTTGTTACGTAAAGATCTTACGCGCATTGAGACTAAGCATGTAGGGAACTTAAGCTTTATATCCCGCTACGCAGTTCAACGGTACATTTAACGCAAACCTATTTTTTAATACAGTTGCTCAAAAAGTGGTATTTTTGTAGCTACGTTTCATGCGGAAAGTTGGATTTTTCGTACTAGTACTTTTTACTTTTCCTAAGGCGCCGGCGGCTCCGGGGCGCTTTCACCTTCCTCCTCCTCCCCGTCAGGGCCGCCCCCGCTGACTCACCATCTTTGGTTTCATTGTAATTTTTTCGCAAATGTATTAAAAAACGTCGTTTGGTACACGTGCGGAAGTGTCATTTTCACTAGTCCTGAGTCTGGACCCTCGCGCCTCACGGATCGGGCCTAGGCTGCCCAGGACTCGTGCGTAATGACGTACTTTCCGCAGTTATATCAAAAAGTACTATAATTGTATGGACATCTAAGGTGCAAATGAGAAATCGACAGTTCTAGGAAGGAGGGAGTGCAAATAGTTAAGTTAATAGTCACTAAGAAGATCATAAAAAATTGAGTACCCTATGACTGTAATTGAAAGGGTTATAGCGTAGAGTATAAAGGATGAAATCCCCTTCCACTCGTTTAATGAACAATTTGACAGAACTGGCAATAAATGTGTGAACATTGGGATGGTCGGCCAATTACATTGTCGACCAGATTGTCAGTCAAATTTTATAGCCTAAAAGTAATTTTAATGAGGACTCAGCTGGCCCGGCGTAAACTTCGTACCGCCTAATAGTCAATCCTAACTAATATTATAAATGCGAAAGTAACTCTGTCTCTCTGTCTGTCTGTTTGTTACCTCTTCACGGGAAAACATAAACAATTACAAACTTTTTCTCGTTTAAATAGACTCTAAGTAGGTATAGGTGAAGAAAGTTTTTCTATAGATCGGACTAAAATCAGTCTTATATGCCTAAGTCTATTTTGTAAACACTTTAACATGTAAAAACGTTTCTCCATTGATCTAAGTATATCTATCTTTATCAGTATTAGTATCAATAGAATTGAACGCACATAGACCTAGCAAAATTAGTAGTTTATGCAACTGCTACATAATGAGGGTCCTTAAAATAGTGTGTGTGAGTGTGTTTTTATAAAACGAGGCGAAGCTGAGTTTCATAATAGGATCACACGAGTGTTTTAAGGCCTAATTATGTACAGTTGCATACATTACTTTATCTACACACATATTATAAGTACTCTAAGATGGGTTCAGAAGCCGAAGGCATATATCATATCCATACCTGTCACGAATTTCACTGTTTTTTTTTTAATCATAGACAAACATACCGAGCTGACGTTTCGTAAACTGTTTTTTTTTGTAAAAAAAAACAATATCACGTTATTAATTATACATGTCGGACTGAACTCGACTTAGAGACGTGAGTGATCCGTTTTATTTCACTGTGTTTGTAAATTACGTTGGTCGTCGAATTCGAAAAATTGAATTCGATATCGAAAAGTCATTACGACATCGAATCGATGTCGTAATGACTATTACTTTACTGTAGGACCTGCTGGTGGAGGTGGTTGGCGGGGGAGGCGACGATGTACTGCAATGCTGGTCATTTTCTACATGCTGGTCATATGTGTGTAGATAAAGTAAATAACCGTGCCACGGCTCCCTTTAAACATTTAGGGTACTTCATAGGAAATTCCAAGCTGCTACCCAAAACCAAGTATTCTTTCGTGTTATTTTTAGGGTACCGTACCTCTAAAGGAATAACGGGACACTTATATGATCACTTTGTTGTCCGTCGGTCTGTCCGTTTTTCTGTGGAAGGCGTGGAGTTAGCTAGCTGAAATTGATATGAAATACTTGAACCAGCAGTTCCATAAAGCTGTGAAAAATCAAGCTTCTAAGTCAACGCAATTAAAAGATATAGTAATTAACAATACACTCTTTTTCTTTGTGCAGTCGTGTAAAAAGGGTGTTTCGATACGAATTGCCGTGGTATCAAAACCTATAGGATACTTCCAGTTATTTTAGAAACATGAAATCTGGCATGAAGGTAGCTCTTATAGCACAACCAATTATTAAATAAGTTTGAAAATCTCATTTTTATGCTTGTCTGCTAACACTGGATAACTTAAAACATCCATAAACAGTCATAGACGAACTATTTACATACCCACAAATTTGTGCTGAACCCTCGGTGCGCGAGTCCGACTCGCACTTGGCCAGTTTTTCTGATTTCTCAGCTGTGTATTTCTTTTTGTAAACAGTATTGAGTCTCAAAATTTCCTAATTTAAATAGGTTAGGTTACCTACTTACTTAGGTACCTAATGTGTCATTGAGATACTCGGCCAGCCCGCGAGTGCGAAATCTCGTTGCGGCTGCTTGAAACGCGAACCGACCTCGTATCATTAATGTGGAATAATACACAAAGCACTTATTTGACAGGAGTTGTCTTTAGGTTATCTTTTTACTACCTACATTCTTTCTGCCAGTTTTGGTGGGAGCGAGGCATACAAGTACAGCTGAGCACACGTGTACAATGTCAAAATTTGTGACTTTAGAGGATTCCTTACAAACTCATACCAAAACTCTCACACAAGCGTGAAACAAGCACACAATCAAACCAAACATTGCTCTTCTAGTGAAGGGCATTGGCGTTATTGCCTTTGAAAAGCTCGCGTTACCATCTCCTGTCAAAAACGCTTTGTGTTAATCTGGCCTATATGTAGCTGGATTATACCTACAATACTCGTTGTTAATTCGGACACTGCATTTGTTCCCTGATCGAAATTTCGGAATTTCAATTGAGTACTACGATAGAAACATGTTGGTCTGGCCGAATTGAAACTTGGATTGTGAAGTGCCTACTTATTTACATAAGTTTACATAAGTTACCTACTGATTTTCACTTGCTATGACCATCGAAATAAACAGGTCAAAACATATTGATTGACAATATAAAAAAAAGCATGTTTAAAACCTCGTCGTTACTTTTTTTGGCAGATAGGTAGTCTTAAATCATGTGCAATGCTAAAACTAAGGGTTAAACGTAAAGCGAGTTAGAATGCGTATTATGCGTACAATGTATTTTTAACACTAGGTATAGTGTTATCTTACTGTGAAACTCCTTCGCGATTGCACTTACCATACTTAACCATCCCAAATGCCGCCAATTTTATGAATAGCTTAGATACGTTTTAAGTTGCGGTACCTAACCACGTCTAACTGTAAATCATCAGGCACTCGCATCTCTTGTAACTTACGAGTATAACACGGCGAACCAGTACAGCCACACTGTTCAACCAGCAATCGGCCTGTGTGCAGTCACGACCACGACCGTGTCGCAACACGAAGCCACTTCTCGCAACACCCGAGTGGCACACCAACATCTAGAATGGGCACTCTTTGTTCCACACTCCCGACATTACGAAATACCCAAGGGACAGCTAGACAAACAGAACGACACTGGATAAAATTAATTCAATCCCGGGAAAAGTCAACGTCTGTATCAATAAAAATGTTTTTGTACCAAAGCTGTTATTATCGCAACGATCACAGAAAGGATTTATTGTAATGTGTGAAAGAAATATCCGTCGACCCGAATTTTATGGATCGGGTTTATTTCTCTGGAGTTACACACGTATGTATACAGCTTGCATTTACGGCGTCATGCGCGATCATAAATTTTATGGGATTTTCGGACTGACTTTTAATGGACTGGATCTAGGAAGTTGACCACGTTTATGAATAGCCGATAAAAGTGCGTCGGGGCGATAAAATGGCGGCATTTTAATGTTCCAACAGTTACAGTAAAATATTGTATTGATACGAGGTTTTGTTTAAAAAAATAGTGACTGCACATAAAAAGGCAATGTAGTGCGATGGATGATATAAAATAACAAAAATCGAGCCTGTATTGTATAAGTCCCACTGTTGGGCACAGGGCACAGGTCTCCTCTTAGAATGGATGTAGTTTTCACTTGAGCCCAGTGCGTAAGTATTGGAAAATTCACACACCATTTGTAAGCTAGGTACGTTATTCAAATTAAAGATGTGTCGAAAAAGAACTGCAACTGATAGACGAAATAAGTAAATGAGGAAGAAGTAAGAAGAAGAAATAGTGAATAAAGAAGATGTGTTATTGTTTAGACAACCATTCTGCTTTAATCATACTAGAATACAATCTGAAATTACCGCAGTAAATCATAATCTGTTTAAATTATAATTCTAGATACTAATTTAGTTTGCCGATTTACGGCGTACGATTTTATTAACATGCATAACAGACACGCATCAGCCTCAATCACTGTAATAACCTAAATTTATATTAGTTTGGCATGTTTTCGTTAGTTTAGTAAGCGCCGAACGGTATTTATTCAATATCAAAACGTCTGCTAACGGATAGAATGACTTTTGAACCGTTCGTGAAAAATTTAAATAGTCGATAGCTAAATTTCTCGTAAAAGAACAACTTCCTGGCGACTATTTTCTGGGACCTAGTTTTTAACGATATTTTAGCATTTTTAGCACAATTGCTGTTGCTTTTATACGAGGAAATACTACTATTTTTCTGATTCCTGTGACTTACGAACTTGATTCTGTTGTGACAAAAAATTGTTCCAATCGTTTCAATACCTATTGCTATTAAAAAAAGGGGGCATAACACACCCGGCCAACGTAGCAATTTGTACGAAGAAATGAATCCACTATCTATCGCAAAAACCTAACGGGAAAGGAAACTCTAATAAGCTTTTTTTTGGCTTATCTCTCGTCAACAGTTACCGTAACAGATTTCATCTACTTAATCTAGCGAGACCGATAATTAACTCTAACTTTTTTAAGCAGCAAAAATTCAAAGTTCTAAGGCTTGCCTCAAATACTAAAGAGTATGCAGGTACGACTATGAATCACAACAAGGCCGCGTCGTTCACACGGGCTTAATTCTTAAACAAGTCTCCGGCTCCGTCTAAATAAGCATGTAACATGGGAATTCTAACTACGTCGCAAGTATTCACACGCTCAGTTTCTGGTCTTCACGCGAGGATCGGGCGCTAGGCGTTAGTAAGCATACTTTCTTTCTTCGGCGTTGTTGTTCCCGATTCCATTAGGGATTCCAGCACCTTATGTTATACCAAACTTAATAATGTCTAACGTAATCGTATTTCTGTCCTGCCACGAATAAACATCGTGGACTGCGTGTAGTGGTCTTGTGCCTAGACTTTTTATACGGCGACGTAACGATAGCGCCGCGAGTGGCGAGAAAACCAATCAAACTTTTTGCCTGTTATAAAAGTTAGTATTAAACCTAGAATTTTCGGTTGTTAAAACTTTTTTTAATACTGAAAATAAATTGTAGGTATCATGCTGTAATTTTTTTTAAAGCGCGTTAAAACAGAAAAAAGTGTTAGGCAAGTAATATGAAAAAAAAAAACCGCAAAAAATAATAAGGTTTCTTAAGTGAAGAATGGAAATCATTAATCAAGTTTTTTGCTATCCATTACCGTCACAATATAAGACATGCTCGGACACTACTTAATGCCGTTTTTGTAAGGATAAAAACTAAGGCAGTTGACTAAATTGTCGCGCAAAAAGCTATAAAAAATGTCAAGATCACTGTCAATGGCGGCCGTGGAATCCGTGACGACGCAAAAGGTCAATGCTACACGCGAGATGATTGTAGGTAACCTGTGCTTGAGAATCTTCGTATTTATTTCCTTATAATATTGACACTAACACAAACATAATTTGACGACCGAATAGCCTAGTGGTTAGAGACCCTGACTATGAAGCTTGAGGTCCCGGGTTCGAATCCCGGTCGGACAGACGTTTGTACCTATGATGAATACGAATGTTTGTTCTCGGATCTTGGATGTTTAATAATGTATATCCGTTATGTTTATCCGTTGTCCAGTACCCATAGTACAGGCTTTGCCTAGTTTGGGACTAGGTCAATTGGTGTCAATTTGTCCCATGATATTTATTATTATTTATTATTGTGGGAATTGGAGCACAATTAAAATTATGAATAATACCTAGTCCCGGATATAGTATAAAACACAATGATATACAACTAGAGAAAATATACTACAAAGGTGCTAAATGCTTGCTCAAATACGCGAAGAAAATGTGATGAACAGCTCATTTACCTTAACATAGAAAAGGAGATTATCTTTTTCTCCAAATGGTTTACTGCAAATTGCACAACTGCTTAGAAGGATTAAGATAATAACTATCTATGTGGGTTAAGCTATAGGCGGAACTGTTCGAACAGGAAATTCTTTATTTCCTTAGTAACTTAGTAATGAGTTTTCCACCATAAAACAATATTCTTTGTGTGATTTTTCTTTAATTAAATTGTTATGTCTTAATTATTTGCAATTTTATCCTGAAAACACAGTCTTCAGTTAGTGGGGTTAGAATATTTCCAACAGAATGTGATTAAGTTCGGTAAAGGATATTTTAGTGATAATGATGAAAATAACTTAGCTATCGTGCTTTACTTATCTGAAATAATAAACGCAACTTTGTGCATAGAAATCGTCTTATCCTGAATAGAAGCAACACTGACAGGAGCAGATAGTGTGCGTGCAAAAAGTCCTATAGCAAATGCCACCGATCCGTCAATATCAAGGGAACTCGAGCCCACCTCGCCCATTAAACTGAGACGATGTGACGTCTCGGGTCCACGCCATAAATCGAAGCCCTCGAACAATGTGTAGTTACAACGTTATGAGTGCGGACAATAGCGTATCGGTGTCAAGATCGTTAGCTCCGCTCGGATGGACTGCTTTTGTCTTCTCTGAGGGCCAAATGTCAACCACATGCCAATGCTACAAAGACTATCGGCCTTTCCGCTCCACGTGCAAAGACGCCATTCACAGCGGTATAAAGTGCCTAAACAAACGAGCATCGGCTGTTTGACAAAACAATTTACTACGCTCCGACCGCGACCATAGTAGCAGATATCCATAATAGCTATTGTTGATATTCAATTGTTAATATAAAGAGAAATTTAGCGTTAAACGAGAAAATGTCTTGTGCTTGTGTAAAACGTATCTCTTATCTATTCCTAGTTGTGCCTCATCATTTTACTGTCAAACCCAAGAATATAGTAACGTTGCCGTGTTACGTCTATTTCCGACTGTCTGCGAGTATCAAAAATCTTTACTCGTAAACGTTTTGAAGTCACCTTAATAGGTTTCTGTCACTCTCCGTATTAAAAGGAAATTATGTAATTCAGCCAGCTTATTGTATTGGATGTCGCAGGAAATAAATAAGTGCAAGTCCGAGCAGTCTGTTAAAGTATTGAGGAATAATCTGTGGACAAATACAACTTTTCACTGAAGACAGTTTCAATTAAAGGTACTGAAACTAAAAGAACAATATTAAGTACACTTGTTCAACACTAATGTATCTATTATAATAAAAGTAAAATCAACACGTTAACACAACATATTCTAAATAGAAACACAAGGCATTAGTTTTTGGTTGATCCCGCTCATGATTATAACATACACACGCCACGGAAACTGATCAAGAACTCTGATTACAAACGCATTAGACGCATCCATTTCCCAACACACCGGGTTATCATTGTTATAATTACGGGGGTTTGGTTGAGGTCAGGGTGACATCCTGCACCTGCCGGGAAGTGCTGCCCTCGTTGCCGTGTGTTGCCAGCGCAGGATGTTGACTTTGGTTGGCGGCCGCTGGCAACTGACCGAGATATAGTAGGGATCCTTTACAATCTAAGGTAGAAACCTTACGACGAGGTTTGAACACGACAGCAAGTTGTATGCGATGAAAATGACATCTTGTTTTGTTAAGTCGTCCTGTAATGTTACTACTGTGACATTTTCGTTGCAACGTGTCGGGACGTCGTACGTCTTACAAGTCGTAGCGAAATGCATTGTAAAAAAGCATCACAGGCCCCAAAGATTTAAGTGCCCTGGTACCAGAATTTCTTTGTGTTATTTTATTAAGTAAATAACTCCTAATATTGTTTTCACGTGTATTCATGAGCACCTAATGTTAAAATTTGCAAATAAAATTGATTAGCCTCTTTTGAGGCTATAGATTCTAATCTAATCTCGACAGATTTCTCACCCCTACGCTACGGTCTTATTTTCGTCAACTGACTATATATGACGCATTACTTTAGTTAGGTCTTTCCGCTGTGGGTATTTTGGTACTTGCCTACTAAAAGTTTTTCCTTCAAGCAGTAGGTAAGTTAGTAAGTAGGTGTTCAATTTTGCAACAAACTTCCCGCGGCAGTATACCCAGACATGCCCACAATGCCCATATTTCATGTACTCTATTTTTGTTCAGGAAATAACGTCTATAAATTACCTCCTGTTTAGCAGGTAGGTATATTAATGTAGCACAACACGCACCCGTTTTGTAATCGGTCGGTAGCCGCCTGGTTACTAAGGTTTTGATAGTAGGTACAAATGCATCATTAAGGTTTTTATTACCTAATGTGAATTAATCTCAAAATATCTACTCCCCATAGTTTTTATTTAGGTACCGATGCATAGTTATATATTTTGATTGAAACTTAAAACTAACAAACTAAAAAGACAAAAATAAATATGTTCGTGAATGAACGTTCTTCTAAGCTCCTAAATATATGTACAGATATAGTAGAAAAACCTTTCCCACGGGCCAGGCAAAAATCAACCTTATGTCAATGTCATAAGCGTTTTGACAGGGGAAAGCGTTTCTCACTTTAACTATACTTATATTAGCTATCTACTAAGTAATTTAGCTTTCCTGCCCTAAAGTTCAATGTGATTTTGTAATATTAAAAGTCAATGTGATTTTTTTTTTCAAACGGCTTTAATCAACCTATTGTAATGTTTACACAGTGTTATGTAAGAGTTGTTGGCATAAGGATAATGCACTTTCTTCGTCGAGTCGTGTCGAGTGGAAGTGCATAAATATAAAATATAGCATTTTGGTTCTTGATGAAGACAGCGATAAACAACTCAGCTTCATAAGACTTGCGCTTCTCTGAACAAATCGCCCAACCTATTTACATAGTGATGGCATTTCACTATGTACGAGTAGAGACGGACCAAAAAAAGTCATAGCCATAATCTTGGAATGTTTTCGTACATTTGCTGGCTTTGTTCGGCGCTCGTTACACACTAATGGTGGCCGAGTTTTATAGCAGTTTCGTCCAGTCGCTCACGTAACGCCTCGTAATGTGCTTTAATGACCCAGTGTTTATGTGCATAGATAACGCAATTAACGCTGTACGGCGGTCATTATAACTTCGTTTGTTTTTCCTAGCTACCAAGCGGTGATTTTGGTAACGATTTCCGCACGCGTGATGAATGCGGTGCATTGATTTTTTTAACATAAAACTACAGTCGAGTATAGCTAGACATGTTTCGGACTAATCCGTAGTCCTTCCTCTGGGAGCACACGCCACGCCGGTAGCGAGACGTAAACTTAATTGATTTTTGTGTAAAATTTTATAAAATTTGCTTAGATAGACGTCGTTGAAAATGTAATTATTTCGCATTTTGAAATAAGCATGTTTTTTTAATACGTATTAGGTAAGGCGACATTTTATTTGAATTCCGAGTGGTAGTTAAAGGCATGGAAACGGAAAGGTTAAACAGGTTAAAACTTAACCACGAAATGTACAAATGTTGAAACATCTATTCATATGGGGTATCGGAGAAAGTATCAAAAATGAGGGCATAATTTTTATGTAAACGGAAAGGTTAAAAAAGGTTAAATTTTAATAACGACACGTATAAAAGTTAAAACATCTATTTATATCGGACATAGGGGTAAAGGATCAACACATTATTAATTTCCAATGAGGGCATAATTTTTCCACTTTGATTATCTGTACAGTAATTATCAGCGGGTAGTTGCGGCAGGTAATCCCGGATTACAGGCTGGAGCGCGAGCGCATCACAGGCGATGATTAATAGCGTGGCGGTAATCCAGCGCTTCTTTTGCGAGGTGATATTCCTGAGTCTTCGTGTTCGACGGCGACTGATCGCTATGACTTGCTTTTAATTATCCGAGTTACGCGAGGAAATTGTAAGGAAGCAACTAAAAATGAAGTCGGCTCGTTTTAGATATAGGCATACTTAAAAAGTGGAATTTTGGTGGCAGTATTACAACATTCTTATTAAGCTGTCACTTTATTTGACGAATATTCGTATCGAATATCTTTTGTTTTCCACTTGAAGCATAGAAATAATGACAATCAATTTGCATAATATATACTTACGGTCAAACTGAAGCACGTGCCAGCGTAAGACAATTTACGATCTTTCTGTGTATAAAATGTATGCTAGCGTTTAAACAACAACAAAGCCAGATATATAACATTTAAGGAGGAGAATAACAGAGTAATAATAATCATGCACAACTTTGTTACCTTCAAAGCTTTAAAAACACGAATATTACCAAAATACAGTGCGTTTTATCTCAAATAATGAATGAAACCAAGGATTGTGTTACGAAGTTTATTCTGTCTTTTACTGATGTGGCTGCACTTTGTTCTTTAATTAAGTCGATCGGCAGGGGCACCGCGCAGTAATCTGTGAATAGTGCCGTAGTTGCCGCACCAATTAGTCTCTCGCCAGACTGAACCGCCCTCTCTTTGTGCATCGTTTACACTCTGCTCGCCGCTCTCACACGACAACTCAACTCACATTGAAACTTTGTGAAGAAACATTCCATTTTCGTCACTCAACTGTCAACGGAGTATTTAATAATAAAATCACAAAGCGCCGAGCTTACGTACCTCTCACAATGTACATTAATCAACGTATTATAATTATAACAGCGCCAGGAGGAACGTCGTCTTTCGTTTAACTTTCATTAGTATACATTACGTAACTAGGGAACGAGCTAACTAATTCAGTGGAGGTACAAACAAATTTCGCCATAATTAAATTGATGAAGCGCGTGACAACGGTATCAAATTCATAATTTGAAAGGGAAATTTTTCATCACCCCGGAGCGTTATGCCAAATTGAATTGAGCACCACGAATATCCGGCGAGCCACCGCCATACCGGTGTCACTCCAAGCAAATTCCTACATAGAAAAAAGTACTAAAAGGACACTGTTTACAGAAACAAAAATTCAATTCAACTAAGAATCCCGAAGGTGTTGAAATACGAGACGAATTGAAATTAATTGAATTTTCAGGTGTTTGCCGTCGAAAAGAAAGAAGGGATGCTTTAAACTTTGTCGAGTTATTTTCTTTACATTTTTATTTCCTTTGCGTTTTCGCAATTCAATTTCTTCTTCTTTGCAAAAGGAAAATAGCTATACCTAATAAGCGTTTTTCATTGCCGTCTTTTCATGTTATATTTGTTTGTAATTCGAGTGTATCGAAGTGGTCGTCGGCCGGACATGTTTCCACTCGGATCGCATTAGGGTGGACCATTGGACGAGGGTCCCTCAATTTGCCGACGTTTATACGGACCGCGACGGTCCTACCGATACGTAACTTACTTAGAGATAACTACGCTGCCGGATAAAAGGATGACTTTTTTGCGAGGTTCTTTCGGAATGGGAAAAGGTTTTTGCTGTGACCAACAGTAATTAGGTAGCAGTCTTTATGCTTGCTACTATGCTCTCCGCCTTGTTTATTACAATAACATGTAGAGACTCCTAATAGATTGTTTTAAAAGCTTTAGTAACTTTTCATTATTACATGCACTGTAATTTGGTCTGTCGTCATTACTTATCGTTTAGCACTTGTTTTACGTCTAAATATTATCTTAAAAAAACTTTTATACGTACGTAAAAAGTACAGAGAAACAGCATTAGAATTCATTAAGGTCTAATGCCCTAAAGTTGTTACTGTACAAACCGCAAAAACGGTACCGCGACAGCGATAAATAAACGGTACGCCGCAAACGCGTCATGAGGTACTTTGAGCACTTTGCATCTTTGGATAACGCGCTCATTTATTAAAGAGCGGGGTACGTATACGAGTGCGATTCTACCCGGGTTACATTTGCAGTTTTGCCCCGCTGAGTTTTGCGGAATTTGTGCTTTATTTTGCACCGTACGTATCTGTGGGTTACCGGAGTGTGACTCCCCCTTTGATACCATATATCACTGGAGGAAAAACTGTATCAATAGCCGGTCATTATGATGACAATTTGTGCGGTATCATGTCGGACACGAGTGAACGCACGCGCTGGGAGTTATTTAGTGCTTGTGGCAGTTTCTAAAAAATATATTATGAACATGTTTTTGCGACTTTTTTTTTGTTCGTATTTGATTAAGTTGTATTTCATCATTTTTTTGCTTCACTTTCTGCATTTGCAGAATATTTATTTAAATAAGTGCATTTCCTTTCTATATTACTTGTAGCGAATGCTTTTTTTTTTGGTTGTTCGATAAAAACCTATTTAACAAATTTTGCCAAAAATTGCTCGACGAGGAAGGCAAACGAGCAAGTGGGTCACCTGATGGTAAGTGATCACCACTGCCCATAGACACCCGCAATTACACCGGCTGTCTTGCTCTCCACACCGGAACACAACAGTTCATGCACTGCTGCTTAGCGGCAGGATTAGCGAGTAAGATGGTGGTAGCGATCCGGACGGCCCTTGCACAAGGTCCTACCACCCGCATACACATTACTTATTGTAATAAAACTTCATAAGAGTTGTCGTAAACACGAATATGTTTTTGTTAAAACGATAGTCACCCTCCCTCGTAAGCAGCATTTAGTGTTCCCAAGAGTGGATCCGCGACCCAACCGCGTTAGCGCTGCCTTGAAAGCAACATAAACCCGAAGTGCTGACTCTGCATAAAACACTGCTCTATAAACAACCTAATATTCCTACCCTTATTTACTCCAAGCAAACACAAGTACGTTTTACAGATGTATAATTCATGCTGACCCAGAACACAAGGTTGCTAACATAATGATGCGTATATCGATAACACGCAAACTACGTCAATCTACACAATTAACAAAAGGTAAACAAACGAAATCACAACGTAAATCAGCCAATCAAATCGATAGTGTGTATCTGTGGTTTGTCTTGATTGCCTGTTGCAGTGAGTCACCTTTAGCGGTAGAATAATATAAACATTTTAAAAATAAAACAGTAAAAACAAATGAAGCATATCCAATGACGTAGCTCACTCTTAAACAGATGTATGCTCAGTTTGTGAACGCAACGAACAGCTGCATCGAGGGAGGAAAAAAAGGCTTTTACCATTGTAACCGCCACAGCCGCACCGTGGCCGAACAAAAGTTTGTCACGTAGACATTATTACCATATTGTATCAGTTCAGATCCGTTTTACAATGAATTTATACCTGAGTTTTGCATCAATTTTTGTGTCTGCTCTAAAATATCGATGTATCGACGTTCTTTATGCGTTAAATTTTTTGCACTGAAACTTTTAGAGCACGTGGTTTACCTCTTATCTTTTTGTCTCCTTAGTACTTTTTGCCAACTCTTTAAAAATGAAAGAACAAAAACCTTTTAACAAAAAAGTAAAACCGCCTTCAAAAAAAAACCTTAGAAAAAACACGTAAAATAATCCTCTGAAATAATGATAGATTAATAAAATAAAATAAAATGCGTTTATTTCGCACAACAGGAACTAAAGCCTAAAGTTTTATGGCCTAGCACTAAGCAGCAGAAATATGAAGTCGGTGCGGTGCGAGCGGAATATTCTTTGAATGAAGCACCGACTTCATATATCTGCTGCTTAGTGCTAGGCCATAAAACTTTGGGCTTTAGTTTCTGTTGTGCGAAATAAACGCATTTTATTTTATTTTATTTATTTATCATTATTTCAGAGGATTATTTAACGTTTTTTTTCTAAGGTATTTTTTTGAAGGCGGTTTTACTTTTTTGTTAAAAGGTTTTTATTTCACAATTTTACATTGATTTAACATTTTCAGAATTATCCTCCAACTCCTAACCGTTAAGGAGTTGTACCTTCCATCATCAGCTCATCAACATACGATGAAGACTACCGGACGCAAATACTTGAATAGCCTTAGAAAATATATGATACACATGATACGTGCCTATAAAATTTGAGGGTTGCCCTCGATTCCCCTGAGATCCCATCATCAGATCATGACTTGGTGACAGTGGGACCACCTCAGGAGTATACCCTTTCAAATAAAAATAAAAAAATTGAAAATCGGTCTACAATTGACGGAGTAATCAATGAATATACATAAAAAAAAAAAAAACGGTAGAACGTAGAACCTCCTCCTGTTTTTTAAGTCAGTTAAAAATTGAAACTACAGCTTTTTGTACTCGGGTCACACCTAAGAAAGGAATTGAGGTGAGTCGTAAATACGAGATCGCTTGTTTTAAAAAAAATATCCCCAGTGACTCGGAAACAAACATTCGTATCAATAGAGAATATTTCCCATAAGAAATTCAAATGCGTCTCACCCTGTTTCCTATGGAAATCGCTGTGAATGAATAAAGGATCCGTTGTAGAGTCGGAGAGTTTCTTTGAGAAGCGAAAGGTTTTATCTGCTCACTGTTTGTATTTTTGAGGGATTCCAACTGTAAGTACTTTTGTAATTGTTTCAATTGCATTTGTGCCGGTATTTGCAGCTTGCGAGTTCTTTTAGGAATGATTTGCTTACAAAACAGGGTACTTAATCACTTTGAAAAGCTGATTCAAATGTAAACTGTACACACCCTGTCTCGGAAACCGTACTAAACGCAGACTCGAGTACTGTGATTTTTTACTCTTCCAGTTAAGTTTTACTTTCATGATCATGACATGATCTGTACTCGTATATTATGTACATATATCGCTTTAACATTTGATTGTTGGATTTAAAGCAGTAAGAAAAAAAAAACATGTCTGGTGGTCACTAATATTTACTATTACTAGCATAGCGTCGCAAAATCACTTCCCCTAAGCCAACTGATAGAGGTGACAATCACACGTGTAAACATCCTGCGACTAATGTGTTGCGGCCGGACTACACCCACTACACACACAGGGTTGGCAAACGCGGTCACCTTGACAAATCATGCTATACGGCACCAACACCAACTATTCCATCTCATTGGAGGTAACATATAAGACATAGTCATAAAATATGAAGTGTACACGGAAAGAACATGTCTAGTTACTTTTTTAAAACCAGATTTTAATGTCAAAATGTAGAGCACTCAATAGACTATAAGTTACCACTCAGTTACAGAAACAAATATTTATGTAACTTGCCTTCTTTAAAAAAAAGATGTATACGAAATTCATATGGATGATTACATCGTTCCAAACTTTCAAATCGCGATAACTGAAAAAGTTGCTAAGGTGACTTAGACATGTTTTTTTCCGTGTACCCTTCATATTGACTCACTTGAATCTATATATACCTGAAATCATCATACAACTATAAAACCAAACAAAGCGAGAATAGAATTTGATTTCTTCTTTTGTAAATTAACGTGACGCGATTTAACATAGAAATGGAACTTATGTTTAAAATTCTAGGAATATAATCTATAATCGCCTAAATAAGAGTAGCAACACTAACAAATAGTAACCCTACTAAGCTGGCCACGCAGATGCCTAGTGAGAGAAAACAGATGTGCGACTTTATCTATTACGCTTACAACACGATTATTTACCCTAACGCCAACGGTTCGATCTGTTACAAATAATTTCTTGGGTATATTAGGAGAGCTTGTGCTCTCTCCGATATTGACTCATGACACGGCAGAATTCGAGAAGCCGAGGTATCACAGAAATTATTCTTAGTTACCTGTAATTCCAGTCGACTGTAAAGATAAACGAGTTAATTTTAATTAAGTAGCATTACCATTTCCCTGCCTTCGCTTTTCGAGAGCAAACTGTGACTAAGTACTTTGTTTTACTAAGCAAATCCAAGGTAATTGATTAAATATAGTTAAAGGTGCCTTGTTCTCTTACGTACTTACCTAACGCATGCTCTACTTTCGTTTGTTTTTTGTCAGGGTCATTTAGTTTCCTAAAAGGTTTAACAAGCAGTAGTCACCGACGTGTGATGTGTGTTCTTTTTGGCACATTCCAACATATGTACCGTGATTTTCGCTGGGATTTGTTGTTTTTCCCATTACGTCCCGGCGCTGAGGGTGTAAAAAAACCGCTAAATGCGTGTCGACTCGCGTAAAACAATTTTTTCCATTGTTTTTTTAGACCCACCGCTAACCATTGTGAACAGAACCATCAGAGATAATACGATTTAAATCTTTACTTTCAAATGATTGATGTGATGTTAAGTGGTGCTTTTGAACTGTTAACTCCGCTCGGATTACGATTACAAAAGAACACACTGTTATCGTGATAGTAGGTACTTCAGAGAAATTTCTCATTTTATCCAATGTCAAAGGTATTTAAGACGTAGCTAGCGGAACGCTCGTGAGCCACGCGGGCGCGTTACGTGTAGGCTATCATTTTTCACATCCTAATCCGAAGACAAGTCTCGTCAAAGGGAGCGCTTATCGCGTCCCCCAATTTATTTCCTCGGGTTTTCCACGTGATATTGTCACAAACATAGACGTGTCAGACGCGTCATTTCGGTTCTCTGGACGAGTTTTATAAGGCTCAGCAAACAACAAAATAAATTGTAGCTTGAGCCTTCTCATTTCGCGCGATTGAAGGACAGTTGTTTCATATCGCACTCTTACAAACCTTTGATATTTTGTGGAACAACGCGCGATATTACCCCGGTAATCAAACTAGTATGCATCATATATAGCCCATTGTAGAACTTGCTTGTTTATCACTAATAGGATATTACGCTGCACACTGCATCAAATGGTGACATAAATTTTTGCAGATACTCGTAAGTAGCCACGAATAAACATAGCCTCTAGTGTAATTGACGACTAAAAATACGTCTCGACAGCGTTTGCGGTACAGTGTCAACTAGTAATGAGAATTATTTGTTGTCGACACGTGCCACCATATAGTGGCGCTGCCAATTTGCCCATAGTAATTTAGACGTACCTAAACGCGAACGCGATCGAGACGTTTTTTTTGGCTGTTGATAACACTAGACGCTCTGAACACCAGCAGACAATGACTCGTCACTAATGGTGCGAGCACGCATGTGAACCGCGAACGTTGCTCTGTCTCCAAGTCGTGATCGCTCCGCTTCCTCTTCCTAGTACAGACGTCAATGTTAGCAACGGCTCCGCCTACAGGTGTACGCGAGCAAAAAACGCCCTTCGTTGCCACCCAAGGCTGCGGCCGTGTGAATTAAGTTCATGGAATAGATACTTCACACTTGTGCCTATTTGTGCTCCATAAGTCCCACGAGATAACTGCAATGCGTGTGTTATTGCCAGCCATTTAATTACTAACAATTCAATGTGTGCACGTCGGCTTAGTCTATTTCTTATTGTTTGTAGATATTTATAACAATTTTCTCAAGTTGATAACCATTTCAGTGTTTTAAATTGGTCTCGTGGGTGGAGAAAAAGTGACACCCGCCCGTCAGCATTACTGCAGCAACAAAACATGCGTCCATTGTTTTGATTTAATCCTATGTATAAAAAAAGCGAAAGCTTAGCTTACACGCTAACATGTTGGAGTTGGAGTATCTAAAGCTCGAGTCACCTGTTTTGTTAAAAATTGTCTTGGAAGTGATTATTACATATGGCTCCACGAATTTTATTACACGGCTAGCTTGATATTTGATATCATATACCTATAAAAAAACTCCTGATCCTACGACACTGCGTATAAAGTCTTGTGTGTATCTAAGAGAATCATTCATGTCCCAATGCTGATGAAAGCCATAGTGAACGTCAAGGCTTAAGCCGAATGTTCACCTCCGTGTGAAATGGCTCGTGAAAGGGTAGCGTGGTGGAGCGCATCGCCGACAGGAATTAGTGAGGATGTGGGTTTGTGCGATACTCACTAAGTGAGTTAGAAGTGAAGTGAAAACCAGGTAAATCCCCCCTACGTATTACCGATAGACTGGGAGAAACATAGTTGGAGCATAGTTTTGGATCGTCGCGAATTGAGGCTCGGCTTGACTCTCAAAGGGACCATTCTCCAAGCATCGAACGGCGAATGCGGTGAGAGCAATTGATTCCATATACGGATTTATATCGTTTAAGTGCAGTGTTTAAGTGCATTTACCTGAGAAATTCAACACTTACGAACATTTTGAGCCTTGACTTATCATGTACGTATTTTTGGTCCTTAATTTAAGGGATGCGGGCGGAAAGAAAATGTAACAAGTGGCCATTATGATTTTTTTCAGCTCAACAGGACATTAAAAAAAAAACCGTGTAATAGCTTTAGAATTAGCTTATGCTATAATAGTATGGAATTGCGTCATGTGAAATGATCTCAAATTCTGATAATAAAATAAATCATATAGTATTCTAATAACTATCATCCTTTGTGAAATACCCCCAAGATAGGGTGTTCTGCCACGAGAGCGAAACCGCGAGCGAAAGCTAGTTCTTCATACGTAGGCTGATGTAGGCTCTTGAATTTCCCATTTAGGGGAGCATATGTTAGTTGAACGCATTGCCGCGCCTCCGCGAGCACGCTTCGACGGGAACTGATAGACGTCGTAATAGGCCTCTTTACTCTGTATCCTGTACCCACTTCTGACAGGGATTCATACTGCCGTGTGCTACTGTGGTGGAACATTTAACATTCACGTTATACGTCATTTTATTCACTCTATGAAGGCAGACAAGCAACATTATTAGATCGGTACTTATACATATTTCGTTTGTTTTGAAATCTTTCAGACACTCCAGGCTAGGGTAGAAGATATTTGGATACTGTTTTGATACCTAGACTTGTTTAATCTTTTGCTGAAATATTTGCTGTTCATAAAAAGCCTTGTATTTTCTTTCTGAAAGAGATGAAGCCTGTTTGATTGTAAAAATAAATCAAGTCAGAATGTAGTCAAGTAATTCAACTTGTTAAAACATTTTCTGCTCAAAACCGTTATAACGTGTACAATCATTAAGTATTATAATATAACGTTATTTCATATATCGCGTTGACTGTTTGCTGCGTAACTAACTACGCTAAATAGCGTGCCACTGTACGGTGTCAGTGTTTATTTAATAGGTATAAAGTTTATTGCACTCTCCAGTTTGTAGTACGTACCCAGATCGAATCCAATTTACATGCAATCACAATTATCCATTATTACCAAGCGGTTGTCATTTAACATACTTACTTGATTTGTAACACTATAATCTGTACGTCACAATTATACAGCTTTTATTATAATTTAGTCCACGTACATATTGAATAGCTAGTGGAAAGCATTGTTTGAAAATTACACATGATAGGTACCTATTCAGCAGAGCCTATACGTATAACCTTCCCTCGTGATAAGTTGCAATAGAGTAATAACTTTAATTAGATAGGTGTACAAAAGAAAAATGTTTCTGTATAGGGGATGTTTTTCACAATAGGAAATATTCAAAGAGCACTTTGAAATTATTATATGAGAAGGGTTGAAAAAATTACGAGCCACAATAACCCGAAGCCCGGATGACCTATTTGCGTGTCATCATACTCATCGCACAAGATATTATCACTCATCACTCATATCATCCACCCATTTCACTACATTGCATGCACGTTGCCAGCGATAAGCGAGTAAATATCAAATACTAGGTACTAACTGAAACATACGGCAGATACAAGTAAATAGGTATTTGGGCACCGTTTACACAAATGTTTGCAATTTTTTTAGAGACGAAATTTCGTACGCTACCTGGCAAAACATATTAAGTATTATGGTCTATTCGCTCTTGTTTTTTATATCTGTTTTTGGACTTACCTATGTTTTACAAATCGATAAATGATTGATTGTAAGAAAAAAGCGTTTTGTGGAATTATTGAAATTTGATGTTGAAATGGTTTTCACTTTCGCCGATAATTTTTTAGAGTACCTAGCTCGATTTTAGCCATTCTTTAATCTGTTGTAGTACCTAGATCAAGTTTCTTTTTCGTTTAAGTTTCTAGTTTTGTTCCATATTTTATCTAATTACCCGCTATTATATGCCTTGAAAAACTTCACACGGACCACCGCCTAAACGGTCGTTACTATCTGCTTTCCTCACGAGTGTGAGTCGGCCCTTAACCCTTCATTCCCGATTCGTCACACTCTCATCACTATAATCAAACCGTTTCATCATCACTGATGACGAACGGTGTTAGACAGAGAGGCCATTAAACTGTCAATGGCAGGGGCATAACGGCGCGTGCGTAAACCGCAATATAGACTACATAAATCAGCTAATTAACTCTCCCAACCCTTATTAACGACATAAATTTCACGGTCGGAAGCACACCACTCGAGATGTTGTGGGTTTAATATGCGCATAACACACTCGACGGGCGAGGGTGAGGAGTAGGCCTCCAAATGTCTAAATCCTAAGGCTTAAGTACAAGACAATGTTAATATACGCTGAAGTCCTCTGTCTACACGGCGTGACTTGTGACCTAGTCTATGAGTTGAGTATAGGCAGCGTACTTGGGTTATACTGTGGAAGTGATGTTTGAAGTGTGGAGGATTTGTTACGCTAAGCCGTGTAACAACCAACTGGAAAACAAACATTTATAGCCAATATTTCAAGGCTTTAAACACAACCATGAAAAATCACGTGACTGTAATTAAAATATCAGGTATCTACAAAAGGACGTATGCGTGCCAAACAGAAATAAGTAATCCGACAGAAAACCATTACGTCAGAACGAAATTCAACACATAATGGTCTAGAAAAATGTAACCCTAATTTGACACAAGTAAACTACGAGTAGAGATACTGCCATCCTAGCCATCTAGTAGGGCCCGTATCGCGTGGATGCAGCCATTACGGGCCCCATAAAGCGGCGAGTGAGCCGTCCTACCCTCGCTTATCGGATCACCAAGCAGATGGCGCCACAGAACGCTAATTTGTCTCCACTACATTTAAAGCTCGTGCTTGGGCCAACCTCCAATTATTCGTACATAGGATTACGTACCGTTTTTTTAAAGTTTTCTCTAAGATTAATTTTAGCACTGTAACTTAAATAAGTTGCATTCAAATTTACAGTTACACAGAAAAGTTCGCCCGAGTGTCATAAATCACTGACTTACGCAATACGAATTATAATAAGCAACTTCAAATTATGAAAGGTAATCTATAGAGTGAGGAATGAAAAACGTGTTTTTCGAAGTTCGAGTGCAACTGAGGTCGTAACGATGACTAGTCAAATTAAAAACAGAAGAGGCGAGCTCGCCGAGGAATGAATGTTATTGTAGCAAAGCAATTTATCAAAATGTCCGACGGCCATTCCCAGCGACCGTCGCACCGCTTTATACTCGAAACTTGTCCAATGAGAACTTTAGTCTCATTGCTTTTAAACTCGCTATACCTACCGATCTATTACATTACACGAACAAAACTTGATAGGATTAAATTTATTTTTTATGACGCTCTGTCTTCGTTTCATGACTCAACTTTAATCCGACAGTCTCCTACTTACATAATATAAGTTGACTTTTTAAGTGCTACCGTCGTCTCTGTGAATGTTCCCAATTATTTAATAGGATCCTACTTCGTACCTACTCCTTTTATCAATGTTTCTTACGACTTTCGTACTGAATAAGCGTCTGTGTCGCAATCAATAGCTCAAAAAAGCTTCGCAGTCGAGCGTGACCGAGATAAAAGTGGTCGGGTTTTGTTTCAATGTAAGCGTATGTGCCCCGATACCGACCATTAAGTATTAACATTATAAGAACCCTCTTCCTCTAGGGCCGCATGATAGGGTCAATAAACTCGTGTGCATTCATCCGAACTCCCAATGACGACAATTTATATATGCATAGGTGATTTAGAGCGCACAAAGATTTATTCAATCTCAATGTGGCTTCGCAATTTAGATCCAAAGCGTGCTTTGAATAATCTAAAATATGAAAGGCTAAATTCAGTACGTGCCCATTTTAGAAACGGGCTATACGGGAACGTCAGCGAGAAATAAACTCAGTCTGATGTCCAAAGCTAAAATCCAGGATGGACGAAACAAAAGTAAGAAAAATGTAGAGCGGGTAACTGTCTAAAACACAGGAAAGCCATTAAAGCTTTCATATTCGTGTCCGCTGAATTATTGGTTACCGGAAACTAGGTAACAATTTATAATTAGCAGTAAGGACGACGTTGAATTTTTCCCGTAAAAGCCTCTCCTCATGTTTCCTGTCATAAAATCGTTTTATCAAGGCAAAAGCAAATTACTTCACCGTAGTTACCCTGATGGGGTGAATTTTACATTTTATGTTACTGCATGAATGCTCGTCTAATTCCTGGCTCATTGCAGGGCAAATCATCATTGGTATAATGGGATTTTAGACGAGACGTAAGCTTCATATCGTGTGGAAACACGGCGCCGTTACGTTCATGCATTATGCAGTACGATTTAGTCAAACCATTCTGTTTCACCTTAACTATTCAATTTGTGATGCTTACGGCAGTCAACTCGTATTCAACCTCCTAATAGATATTACTTTGATGTTTAAGAAATATTGGTAAATTAAATTACATTAAATTGAGGTATAGGACGTCTGTTGACAAGACCAGTAGGTACTTGATCGTTTTGTGGTCGAAATTTGTCCGTAATTAAATCATTATGAAACATATAAATTTTACATTTTCACACTTCTTCTGCTTTTAATTGTACATTATATGTGAAATAATTCTTAAAATTTACGTATTAAAAAAATTTATACCTACTAACTGTAAAAATTAACGATTAGTAAAATAATCATAATGTTAAAACATTAACTATGTACTATTAAAAAGTAAATAGAGGAAGTTAAATGATGTCCTAAACAGTATACCCAATGTCTATTAAATTCATACACGAGACAAATGTACACACTCCAGAATACCTACGTTTAACTAAAAAACAATTAAAGCTGCCCTTACATTCGCGAAATTAGTTCCGCGTTCATAAAGACTTCAAGTCAACTTACGGCTAATCACAGTTGCGCTACGCTCTAGCTGTAAAGAGGGGCTCTATCTGCCTGCATTAGTAAAGGAGATAGAAGCTGCACATAGCACCTTAATAGGCCTAATTCAGAGCTGTATTGTACACAGACCCTTATGCAACCGAACAAATAGTTGCATATGTGTAATTTCGGATTGCTCGCAAAGCGTTTGAAACTTTGAACGAAGTTAGAAAGCAAACGAAACTTTTAGACAATTTGTTCGTGTCCTTGTTGGTTTGAATTATGTCTGAAATCTCTGGGAAAGCATTAGGATCTTTAACGTGTATTACGCCATTAACCTTCGAGATGCCTTGTTGCCAACAGTTAACAGGGAGTCGTTATTGTTTACTAGGTTTATTACTATTACTTCCTGTTACTCTTGCACTTTTCTGTTTTACAGAAGATTTATTTTAAACTGTAACTGACTTCAAGCGTGAAATTATAATAATCTGATTGACTGGCTTTAGTGGCTTAGTTTTACGGAACGTAAAATATATAGTATAGTATACACATAGTGGCAGTCGATTTTGAACAACACTATAGTGTATATTTTTACTTGGTTCATACACCTAAGCCTTTTGGACTGGGTATAATTTTTAACATGAAACTACTGTGAGATTCAATCATAGTAGAATAAACGGGTCACTCACGTATGTCAGTAGTGTTTCAGACTAATCCGTAGTCCTTCTTCCTCTGGGGGTTCGTGGGGCTTACGTCTCGCCACCGGCGTGGCGTGTGCTCCCAGAGGAAGGACTACGGATTAGTCGGAAACACGTCGAGCTATACTCGAGTGACATACGTGAGTGATCCATTTATTTCACTAGGCATAATTTTATTCATTCATTTAATGTAACTGCTTACATCAATTTTCAAAGGGTCGCCATGTGCCGACCGTAGGAAGTTTTGAGAATATAGGGCTTTTAACTTTGATTTTTACAGCATAACCTAATAAACAAATATCTATTTCAGATCGGGCAGAGGCGCTGCGTACGCGTGTTCCGAGGGCGAAGGAAACGCTCCGAAGTCATGCTGTGGCCGGCCTCCGCTCCGGCTATGTGTGCTGTTCCTTGGCGTCGTTGGCGCCTGTCTGGTCGCCGCTGGTGCAGTGCTGGGCGCGCTGAGGCCGCACCCCAGGGCACCCCTCACATTACTACTGCTTATGATAGGTGAGTGAAGTATAACTGCTATAACTATAGTTGGGTGCAGGCAGACACACAGAATCTCTGGTACACATCGTCGTCGGCCTTTTCCTAGAACACTGCTTCTCACAATACTATTGCCTTCGATAGACGAGCCAAGCAAGCTGACTAGTACTTAGTTGCTTTTCCGGCGACTGGTGGTGGTGATTGGGCGCTTTAAAGCCTCATTCCAGCCAGAGCGACACTCGTTGCTAGTTACTACTAAGTAGTAGTAGCTATTATTGGTTTATGGTGACGTGATGAGTGACGCTCATAAGATAAACTGTAACTAAGTGCAGGCAGGTAGGGTAGGCGTACACAAAATATCAGGTAGGAATAAAAATAAAACTATGAGAAGTAGAATATTAAATTCTAGTCTGTGGTCTAAGAGAGGTTGCCTTTAGATAAATTAAATATCGTAATAGCATTTTTTTTATTTGTGCATGATTAACGACAACAACATAGCCAACCTAGCCCCTTTAGTAGGGTTCCGTAGCCAAAATGCCAAAAAACGAACCCTTAGAGGTTCGTCACGTAGTCCGTCTGTCTGTCTGTCTGTCTGCGGCTTATCTCAGAGACTATTAGTACTAGAAAACTGTAATTTTACATGTGGATATACGTAATTAGGCACTCGGAAAAACGGGAAAAATCTTCGATTCCCGTGATAGACGAACTATTTACATGCCTACAAATTTGCACGGAACCCTCAGTGCGCAAGTCCGACTCGCACTTGAACGGTTTGTTTTTAAGCGTTAGCGTTCACAAAGCAATAAAGGTTAAACACTTAAAACTTTTTCAAACAAAATATGTTTCCTGTAACTTGTGCTTTAATTACAGGAAACAATAAAAGGCGTTGTTATACATTGTAATTAGGTACTAACAAACAAACGCGACATTATCAATTGTGACTAAGTAAGCGCAACATGACAAATACTGAATTGTAAAACTCGGCATTTCCAATTTGAGAAAAAAAACATACGGTCGAATTGAGAGCCTCCTCCTTTTTTTGAAGTCTTCAATTTATAATACTAAAACGACCATTACACACAAATGACAGTTTACATGATTACGAATCGGTGTAAATTGCTGACTGAAAGAACTTTTTACGTACCTACGCTTCATATTAAGGAATGAAATGTAGATGTAGAGAAAGAGAGAGAGAGAGTGTGATATTGGTGAAATAGGGGCCAGGTACATCACGGTATTAGATAACTTTCAAATGTTTAGGCAACCGTGGTCGGACAAGATGAAACCGATACCGACCTAAAACTTTTCTGCGGCAAAATAAAATTGCCCATTTGAATAAAGCCCTTTATAGGCAGTCTTTGATCATTTAACAGTTCGCAACTCGTTTCACGCTTAACCGAGCCGAACTAGAGTTTTTTTTATTTTATCGCCGATTAAAACCCAGTTATCCGGTCTGATGGTCCGGCGAACAAAATGAAAGTAGGTGACAAACCGTCACCCGACTTCAATTTCGCGTGCCCACTGCACAAGAGCAGATTTTCCAACGTCCCGTGTTCTAATATTCATAAATTCGAACAAACGGCTTTATGGCTACGTAACAAATGGCCGTAATTAACCGTGAAACAATCTCGAAGCTCATTGGGTATTCGCCATGCACATGACAATAACAAGTCTGGCCGAAATCTCATTACATCATTCACAAAGTCGCGTCCGCCCTTCAACGGGCGAAGTTTTCAATTAAACTTCAAATGAGTTTTGGAGCGGAATTAATTGGATTTTCATTAGCGTTAGGGACAAATGATGTTGTTGTTACAGGCAAGCGATCTATTGTTGTACTGACGGGGCAATTTGTACGTGTCAGTCAGCCGCGAACTTCACGCATCACCATCCGTCGACGCGGCACCGATTACACTGCGGATAATATCCGTACACTCGCCCACATGTTCTTTACCCCTAATGTAGTTCTCGTCGGAGCTGGGCTCGAGGCACGGAACAACATGTGGCCCACCGTACAGACACGGGAACAAGCCGAGACGTACTGTTCGTGAGCACGAGCAAAAGCAATTAAGAACAGTTGCTAAAGTTACGGCAGTTGTTATGTTGTGCCAAATAATTTTGCGCATATTGCGATACGACACTAATTATTCTAAAGCATTTATTTAATATGCGTGCATTTAAAAGTTATGTTATCACTGCGAGGGTTCCCTTCCTTCCTTCCGATATCGACATTATAGGTAGGTATTAATATTTTCCGTGTACGCTAATTATGTTTACCGTGTATAACCTTCAGATAGGGAATAAATCATAATTACTGTGACTTCCAATGCGGCAAAGAATAAGGATAAAACAATACCAAAACTACATATAATAATAAATAATTAATTATTAACAATGCCAATTAGGGATTGCAATCCGGCGTCATTTTTAATCCGGCCGGATCCGTGTAGGTTTCGCATGGATCCGGCCGGATCCGGTCGGATCCATGCGAAACCATGCGATCCATCGATTAAATCAGGATAATCAGGTTGATTTTCGCTTTTCGCTCCAAAATGGTATCTTAGTGATTTTGTCAAGTGTAACAGTAGTTATAAAAAACATGATTAAGCATAAATTTTGTATAAACAATTTTATTTTGTATAATAATAATCATTTTGTATTGATGACTCAGATGACTACCATTTAAATTTTTCAAATGTATTGTATTAATGTAGTTTTTAAACATACCTGCCTAACTAACACTACGAGTATGTATGGGATTTTGGTCATACAATAAATGATTTTTAAATTTAATTCATAAAATAAATTTATATTTATTTTAAAAATATCTTGCTGTCTCGTAAAAATGTCCATTACGAGACCTCTACTAACTTTTTGTGATGACAATCTACATTCACAGAATTTTGATAGAATGTATGTGCGGTCAGCGAGAAAATCGTCAGTTTTGTTTTTATTAATGCCAGTCGATCGCATTCCTATCAAGGACTAAAATACTCTTTGAGACCAACTGAGGTTAGAGTACTAGAACCATGAAAACCCACAAATGAAAAAAAAACTAAACAATTAAAATGTAGTACCTAGTTTATGTAACAAAGTGGTCAAATTTTAACGACGTAACAAAGTGACACAGTTTTCCTACATTTTACTTTCACAAATACGAGTATTTAGAAATTAAGTAAATTTATAAAATATGTTCACAATATTCACAATAATTATTAAAATATTAGAGAATGCTAATAAACAAGTTTCATATTTATGACTGACACAATCATGATATTTGATGATATTTTATAATTATTGGCATGAGCTTGTTATAATAATAACTCTCTAGTTTAATAAACTTAATGATAAATAATTATTTCGTACATTAGGCATAAAAAAAATAGTAGAAAACAAACAGTGTTCGTTTTATATGGTAATGTCATCTGCCAGTCGACTTCTAATGGGTTTAAAGTACCTACGCAAGCAACAGCGATATTATTTTGCCAAAAAATCCTATATACCGGATCCGTACGCCGGATCCGGTACATAGGTACCGGATCCGGTAAGCATTAAATGATGCTGGATCCGCCGGATTACCGGATCCGGTTTTCCGGATTGCAATCCCTAATGCCAATGTTATGTTCTGTAAATGAAGTTCATTTACTGGAATAGATTACTAGGGTGTGAACTGGGATCATTCTGTAAGTGGTACTACTCCAAACGGCATGGGTATCTGAATCATTTCAATTGTTCCTGGGGATTTTTGATAATTCATCCATCACCCATCATTTAGGTGACTCCATTCACCCTCTCTACCACCAATCTTATGCAGTTTGACAGAAAAAAATTACCTACCTATACCTATGCATTTGATTGCGGGTGTGCACGCATTACACAATTATGATTAAGATCTGTCTACTTTAGATTAGGTACCTTTCACTTCATTTAATTTTAACCTAACTTATATTCCAGGTATAGGCGTAGTGCTAGTAACAGCGGCAGGCCTGGCGTGGCGGCTCGGCGCACGCGACGCTCCTTGCGCGCTTCTCGGATTGCGTCGATCCTCGTGCAGACGTCTTGTGCCGCGCCTTCCTCCAAGTTATGCCAGGCCGCACCATCCTTATGCAGCGATGCTGTACCCAGAGTTTCATTACAGACCGCCCCCGCCTACGTATCAGGCCTCTATGCAAGAGTATAGACTCAGGTATGTGTATGTATCGTATGGTGTGTTAAAAAATACTAAAAAAATATTTGTTTTATGACAAACTTGACTAGAAACTGAAAATTACAGCTAATTAAGAATAGAGCGTTAAAATACGCCAAGTGAGAGCTTTAGAACAACGTCCAACATCTTGCGGGTGGTAGGACCTTGTGCGAGGTCCGTCCGGATCGCTACCACCATCTTACTCGTTAATCCTGCCGCTAAGCAGCAGTGCTTGCACTGTTGTGTTCCGGTGTGGAGAGTAAGACAGCCGGTGTAATTACTGGCACAAGAGGCATTTCATCTTAGCCCTCTAGGTTGGCAACGCATCTGCAAACCCTCCGGAGTTGAGGGTGTCTATGGGCAGTGGTGATCATTTACCATCAGGTGACCCACTTGCTCGCTTGCCTTCCTCGTTGTATAAAAAAAAAATACCATCAACCGAGTGTCTCCCATAATGCTACTTGTGCTGAAAACGTCAAGATTATTGGTTTTTGTTACTTTCCCTGTACTTTCGAGGTCTGTTCAGCCTACTTTGACCCACCACTGCCAGTCATAGGCCTGTAATATTGAATACTAAGTGCCATTGGCTCTTTGTAAACTACACGGTAAAGTAATGAGACAAGAAAAGCTAATGACCACAAAGTATACCTAATGAGCCTTCGCAAAATGATGCAAAGTAAATTATAATTACTACAATTACTACAAGTTACAGTATGCATCAATAAATAGAGGGAATACGTGTCTTTTTTCAAACTTTACTTGCTTTATACTTATATTGAGTAGGTAACTCTACACAGGGAATTTTAATGAAAAGTAAAGCTACGCAGCAGAAAATTTCACAAAAGCAGACGCGCAGTTTCTATCATGAAACTAAATATTTCAGTACTTACCCAGTACCTTTTAAAAATAGCACTGCATTGTTGCTTTCATCATAGGACAAGAATAAGCAGTACTTGTGAAATAAAAGAATCACTCACGTATTTAAGTCGAGTTTAGCCCGACTGTTTCGGTCTAATTCGTAGTCCTTCCTCTGAGGGGACTACAAATTAAACCGAAACATAAACTTGATTTATAGATGTTGTGGTGATCCGTTTATTTCACTATACTTAATTGACTCTGACGGTAGTTTCATGTTAAAAATAAGCAGTACTTTTATTAATTGTTTTTACTCGACTGCCCAGGGAGGGTTATGTTTTTTGAGCGTATATGTCTATTTCTTTGGCTCGCTCTACAGCCTCAACCGTTTGACGGATTTCAACGTATGGGTGTCATATTGGATTGGTCTCAGTTGTGAAAGTGACACAGGGTATATTGTTTCCCAGAATTGCAGTCGGGTTTTCTGTTTTTAATTTTAAGTTGGTTAGGTTATTTTGTCTTAGTTGTACTAATTTGTTTTCAATCTTTACAGGTTACTTCTCTTAGACAGAAGTGCGCCCGCGGTTTCGCCGCCTCCTACATACAGATCTAATTCAGCCAGTCTAGTCAGGTAGATATCGTTTTTTTTTTGGTAATTTACCGGGCAAATGCCGCCCTTATCAGATCATGTTCGTATTATGAGGTACAGTCAAAAATTTGTACATCATCATCATAATTATTTAGCCGGAAGACGTCCACTGCTGGACATAGGCCTTCCCCAAGGTAACCACTTGTCTATTGCCTCCAGTAAAAGTCGTGTACTGTGAATCACTTTGCGAAGAGACTGATAGCGCTGGTCGTTCTAGGTAGATAGAAGACGATTCTACGGTATTAAATCAACATCATTTTACCAAAACGTGATTTATCACAGTTTTCTCACAGTAAAAAAACTGCCAAAAGCGTGCGCGTCTCATGTTTATTTTCTCCATTACTTGCAGAGGGTCAACCGGTGCTGCGTGGTGCGGTTCCGACTACAGCGGGCCCCCCTCGTACCGCGCGCCCCGCGCCGACCCCCCGGTCGCCGTCTCCGACGCCTTACCTCTCTCCCCTCTCGACCTCAAGTACGCCGAAGACACCCTCGAAGCCTTACCCAAACCCACAGAACAAGAGAAAGACGAGCATCACCTAGTAACCATAGTCCACACCGACGCGCAACCAGTTATAGTTACAGTATCCGGGTCTACAGCCCTCAACGAATCACATATGCACATGCAACCGCCGACCGAAATCGACATACTGGCACATTTATAACGAACCTAGTTAGTACGTAGTGTGAACGTGACTCTCGCGAGACGTGTGGTGTGAGATTTGAACAAAGTGAAAAAGCGTAAAGTGATTATTGTGGTACCCTATCAGTACTATTTAAGGTTATTGTTCTGTAAATTTAAGTAGGGGTGGAAATGCTGCATAGTAGACTGCTGCATGGAGGAGTCTTGTGAGAGGAACCAGTTTAAGAATGGAGAGAAGAAAATTGTTAAAAAATCAGCCTACTTAGTACCTTACTATGATAAGCGAAGCGACCAAAAAGAAAAACGTATTCATAAATAATTGAACGTAAGTACATGTATCAAGTCGCTATGTGCATTTTCATTCTGTAATGGTTTCATGTACCTTTATTGTAGATAAGTTATGTGTAAATATTTTAAAGTATGACAATCACTGTCTCGTTTAGTTTAATTTAGGTGAATTAATTACCTTAAACCATGTGCCGTGTAAATAAAATGATAGATACAAATAATTAGCACTAATTGTTCAAACAAAGATCAATTAATTATTTAAACCAAATCCTTTGCTGTAATGTACAAGATTGAATACAGTGTTATTTTATAATCGTGCCAATGGTTTTTATGCGTAATGTAATTGTGTGCATAATTTTCCCAGATGTTAATAAACTTGATCAGAAGAGTAACATATTGTTTTTGGATGGCTTTCTTATATGTCTTGCGTACTTATAGTACTTAACTACTAATTTTCCTTAAATTATTAAGATAAGCCTTGGACCATTTATTATCGTTACCTTTTCTGCCTGCCCTCTCCCGTCTACGCAGGATTCATCTCAGCGAGAGTGGTTTAAGCAATATGTTACTTTATTGGTTACGACAATGAGTATATAAAAAAACTTATTTTTCATGTAATGTAGTCATGTTTGTGATTATTAGTTTTGTTTTGGCTGGCATCCAATCAATTGAAATCCACCAGGAATTATTCGATTCGTAGGTACGTCGTGTACCATTATTTTAATTATTTAATCAATCACCGTACCTACTGTTACTGTTAACAAATTGTAACATTATTAAAACTATTGTATCAATAAGATGTTGTACATAAAGTTATTTGTATTATAAGAAATAAATAAAGATCTTTAGTGAACGTAATTGGGTTTCCCTCTTATTTTTATTTTACGGCGACTAGCCGACTTTCCATTTGCAGCGCTATTTAATTTTCCAGTCAACTCGTACGCATCAGTTTAAATGTAAATGAAAACTGTGGCTGATGCTAAAGGGTGGATTCTGTACAAATTTGTTCCATTCTAAATGTAAATCGAAGCAGTGCGAGCGGACTCCGAAACAATGCTCCTCTGTAATTATATTGTAAAGCAATTTTGTCACGACGACCAGCCACGCCGGGAAAATGAAAATCGGACCAGATTAATAAAACGCCCGGCACAATGGGAACGTAATAAAGCAAGAATTATGAATGAATAAAATTTCGTAATAAGTATTCCGCTTGATATTACCTTACGTATTCGACCGTAGTAGGTAGGTATAAAACTCTACGTTCATAATCATAACTTCTCTGCCACGGAGCCAACACGGTAGTTTGCAAATAATGTACGTTTTAACGTAAAACAAAGTTGACCAAAGGCTCCTTTTTCCTTCCGCTCGACGGCCTCTGCGAAACTTCGCAATATGGCCCGTGCAAATACTCTTCTTTGATTTAAAGACCGCACTCTTCTCGTAAATTTAGTTCATAAAATTATGTTACGTGGTTCATTTGCCGCAGTTGGCGCAAACTTTTCCTTCTCGTGCCGTGAAAATTATACATTTCTCAATTTTTTTCGCTTAACTCATTTCTAACTTTGCTCTGGTTGTATGATTTAGGAAGTTATACTGTAGTTCTATTGCTTAACCAGGGTGTTAGTCTGTTTAGTTAACATTTATATACGTTTTAAATCCTTTTGTTTTTTCGTGTCATCTTAAACGTCAAGTTTAGTCAGCTGCGTAGAAAAGATATTGCCCTCCCTTTTTATTAGTACTTTAACTACCTACTGTTACAGTAAACATCAAAACGACTTTGCTTGTCAAACAATGTGATAACACGGTGACGTTTGCTGTGAAAACGTTCTATGGTGGGTAAGGAATCAATTGGTCCAGTTTGATAATACGATAAGTACAGGTTAGTACTTAAGTAAGTACCTACATGAACGTGAAACAAGTAGGTTGCATATTACTCTCCAAAAAAACGTATTTAGTTAAAACCTTCGTTACTTTACAAGGCAATGTTTCATCAAATAATTTGGACGGAATGTGTTGAACATGTGGGCCAACGATCCACTTACGCGATAAGTTACAGTGATCGATGCGGCGGGCTCTGAGGGTACGTAATAAATTTAGATTCTACTCCGTACCTCTATGATTGTGATCCGCATCACTATGTATTCATTCTTTCTGCGTAACTGCGCCGGAAATGCGCTCTACGATATTTTTGCGGGTAATTTAAGGTTTGTATTACATTTAAAGACAGAGGTGGAGGCCTTTGCAGATTTTGCAGAGAATAAGTAGGTACCTAGTAGGTACAATAGTCATTGGAGCATCAAAGCTAATCAATGAACTAGTTTTTTTATCGAACTTTTTATGTTAGATATCGCAGCGTGCGTATCACTACTTAATGGTAAAGGTTATGTTAAACTACACTTGATTTGAGTTTAGTCTTGCATTAAGCATTTACTTACTGTATTGAGACAATCAACGTTTCCTAAACGGGACGAGAGTCACGTTGTACCAATATTATTGTTATCACATTGAACTAGACAAGAAATCACATCGAACGTTCTAAAATGCTTTCAATTACGATATCACTGCGCCCCTGCGCTATGCGGGGTGAACAAGTTTCTGCACTAAACTTTCAAAATATTGGATGTAGATGCACCGAGCGATCCCCCGGGCGTACCTGAGCGCATCCAAGCGCACAGAATATGCATAACCAATACTTCCCCTCCTTACGCAAACTTAAATCGTTTTCGGTGGGTTATTTTATTTTGAGAGGCCGACTTTGTTTTGACTTTATAGTAGAGCGTTTTAGCTGATTTAGGCGTTTAGACAAGTTGAATAGACACCTAGTTACCTACTTTACTTTCCACAAAAAATATTGTAGTTACCTACACTTAGGTAATTTTATGTAAACCAAATGGAAGGGTTTGTTTGCGCCCTGTAGGTATGTTACGTTTAGGTTTGGTTTTAGGTCAAATCTCGCAAGTTAGAATAATCTCTCTCACTTCCAGTGGTCGGATTGACATAAAATTTGGTATGAATATGTAAATTTGATGACAATGCAAAGCAAAGTATAATGCTGAGCATAATGCTGAGTCAGCGACCGTTTCACTTTTGCGAGGACACACTCCCTTGAGAAAAAATGTGTGAAATTGTGTGTATTTTCTTGTATTTGTGTGTCTTCTTGTGAAAGTGAATAAATGTCTTCTTTCTTTCTTTCTTTCTTTCTTTCAAAGTCAGCCAAAAACCTTATAATTTAAAATGAAGACTAAAATATACCTATCGAAATATTTTTACATCTAAATGACCACACGTGTCGATTTGACATAATTGAATGAGTCAGGCGCTTGTATTAACGAATTAAATCAAATAAAACCAATTATGTAGGTAGCTTACTGAAAATGGGACTAGTTTAAACAAAAAAGGCTGGACCATGTTGGATTTTTATTCCAGTTATGAAACCAATGCTATGAGTATTGTCATCTCAATATCTTTATTAAAAATGTGCTTTAACTACTTTAGGAGCTCATGTACGAAATCTTAATAAAATAAAAAGACTCTACGACGTCACACACAAAAAACAAAATACGTCACAGCGGTATGCCGCAGATAATTCGAACGTGTAAGTACGTTTATACTACCTTTGAGTAATCTTACAGCAGGACAACCTCGCTGGGATTTTCTGAGGGATTTTGTCCGCCTACCCACACGGCCCAGGGCGGGTCGCCAAACAAATAACCAGTAATCCGCGCCTACGTAACTGCCGCCGGACTTCGGCAATCAGAATGTGTCCTCGGTGGCCGAACTAGGTAATAGGTACCTCGAGGAAAACAGGTAGGGCAGCAACTTGAACAGAGAGGTAGAGTTCGCAACGCTACCGACTGTCAATTGTTTTACAATACCACAGAATAGATAATTGGGTAAAGTACCTACGGTTCGATCCCTGGTCGGTGCAGATGTTTCTATGATGAATACGAATGTTTGTTCTCGGGTCTTGGATGTTTAATATGTGTTTAAGAATGTATTTATCTATATAAGTATGTTTATCCGTTGTCTAGTACCTATAGGCTTACATATAGTTTGGGACTTGGTCAATTGGTGTCAATTGTCCAATGATATTAGGTATTATTAATATCATCACTTACTCGTAAATTTCCATCACTGGCACCCAGATTTTGTCGGAGCATCAAGGTATATGTATAGTACATGTAACGTTGTCTAGTTTGGTCCAGTGTTAACACTTGTACCTAGACATCTTGCCTACGCGAATAGATTAGACTAGCTTTTGCCCGCGACTTCGTACGCGTAGACAATAACGTAAGTACCTAATACAAATACTGATTTTTAACGGAAGATGTTGATGTTGCTGTTTTTTTGTCTGTGAACCCAATGGAACTACCTACCTACTTAATTAAATGTTGAAAACTACTATACTTACACCATTAACATTCTACATACAGTTCTTGTCTGTCATGACTACCTATTTTTGCAAAAAATCCCGGAGGATAGAAATAAGTAAATTATACATTTAGACCCATTAAAAAACCTTTCACTAATGGAAAGCTACACTGTTTCTGATTGACATTAGGCTACTTTATCTCGAAAAAGTGTAAGTATTAAAGTTCCCGCGGGATAGACCTACGTATTTTAAAAATTCAATCAAAATATCAATCAGAGACAGTGGTATAGCTTCCTATTAGTGTTTTTTTTAAATCCTTTTTGAATTCACTTATTTCTATCCCGCCTTGAATTTTACATTTTAACTCTTTAGATTGACTTAATAAAAAAACTTTCACTTATAGAAAGCTACCAGTTCTTGACAATAGGTATCAATTGGCTACCTATTTTTCCTCGGAAAAATGCATAAGTTTCAGATTTACCCCCTACAAAAAAAGAAAGAAACAAAGTTTAGGTATTTCCCTTCTTAGTACACCTCTAAGATCCTTAAGAAATATATCTGTAAACTTTCAAGTCTCTACATATATCCGCTAGTCAGTTATTATAAAAATAATAATATGCTAACAGGTCTTTATTCCGTGGAAATTACGGAAAATTATGAAAACCGTTTTTAGCTATAATTTTTACCTACTTGCATGCCAAATTTGAAATATCTGATAATTATAGTTACGGAGATAGAGTCACTTTGATTCGAAAATATAAATCCCATTTATTCTGTAACCCGTGGGAATTTCGAAAAATCCTTCCTTAGTACACGTCTACTCTGCACACGTCTAGGTACATTTATGCAAAATTTCAAGTCTCTAGGACCAGTAGTAAATTTCCTTTATTGTTAAGGGATCATAATTCCTATATAATTATTGTGTTTAATATTGTATTAAATGTACGTAGGTACCAGTTTTCTTTCTAGTGAGACTATTTAACCATCTTCCAAATCTGAAAGAATAAACTTTCTCGATATTCCATACTCTCTTGAAAAACTTGAAATACGATTTGCCTACCACAACTCTCAAAAAGTCCGGTTCATTTTCTTTACTTAAATGGTTACATTCGTAAAATCACAAGAAAAGAAATTTTCAATCAAAGTACCTAATCAAACAATCAAAGTAAGAGTCCAGCAATTGCTATTTATTGCAACATATTACATCCGAGTCATTATTAATATATTTTACTTAATTAAATACTCAATAACTAACTAAATTCATTAATTTCCTTACCCCTATTTTATAATAGTTTCACAACGACTAACATTTTTCCATTGAAATTTATACTAAGTTTGCTTTAGTTAATAGTTAGTTCTCCTCTTATTTTCATCATGGTGGAATACAACAAATGATCACTATTTTGTTACTAAAAGCTATTAAATTAATATCATTTAGGTACATCACTTTAAATAAATCGAAACTTAGTGCGTTATTGTTATTTACAGTATTTAAATATACCCGCCGTTTTTTTTTTATTAAAAAAGAATATTTTTTCTTTTTAATACTACCAAGCTATCTAAGACATTGATAAAAATGTTAAATTTCGAATAGAACGCATGCATACAGCCACCGATTTGGCTGAATGAGACATGTCACTTAATGTTTCCATGGTCTATTTAACTTTTTAAAAAGTTAGTAAAGTAGTGTGCTGATAATGTGAGCTTGGCCTAATGAAAAAAAAAACAATGGTGTTACAGCCATGACAGCTGAATCAGCTGTGATGTCTATGGTCAGTTTCAATTATGAAAAAATATGTACTTAAGTAAATTTAAACAATAATTTAGGTTAAAAACATGAAATGAAACGGGATAAAAAGTATCCTATATATTATTCCAGGTTGTAAACTATTACCATGTCAAATTTCATTCTAATCTGTCCAGTGGTTTTTGCGTGATGCCTCCACAAACAAACATACAAACAGACAAACAGATAAACAGATAAACAGACAAACAGACAAACAGACAAACAGACAAAAAATTCAAAAAAATCAGTTTTGTGTTCTATTAATTATTCCACGCGACCCAATTTTTTTTTTTGTAAATATCTTCAATGTACAGACGCACCGGGTCTCTGATTTTATTATTAGTATAGATTAATAAAAACAACTGAGATCATAATAAATATGAACATTAGACGAGATAACAAACTGGACCATCCATACCTACTTTACAGGCGCTTTAGGTACTTGTGTCTGAAAAACAGTGAGTAGGCCATGGCATTTGAACAAGAAACAGTAGGTCTGATAAAATTGGAGCCTATCGAACATGAGCGGCAAAAGCTACGGTTGCCAAGTAACACACTGGTAACGCTGTATTCACTAGGCGTTACACCCGAACCACCACAGAAGAAAAGACCTGAATTAGATTAAAATTTTAATATGAATCTAACCTATATTATAAGTAGAGTATAGTCCGCATGTTTCAGACTAATCGTGGTCCTTCTGGGTCTGGGAGCGCTTGCCTTGGCAGCGAATCGAACACTGCGTGCTAAAGCTCTGCTAATTAGGCTAATAGGCGCAGCTGAATGCGACGGACAACTGTTGTTGTAGACATCATCGTAATTTTTACTTGTGTGAAACGTAATCGAATGCCGAGGCGAGCGCTAACTGAAGAAGTACTACGGACTAACTCGGGCTATACTCGTTTGATATAACGTACGGTATTTAAGTGACCTATTTATTTCACGGAATTAAAATAAATTTACGTGTCTTGTTGGTCACGATACCTTGCATTTTTTGAACTCTTTGCCAACTCTTACAGCGATTTTGAATCGTTTCCAAAAAAACAGGGATATTTTGATGATTATTTTATGTACGGTAAGCTTGACGTTTTTCAATTGTAAAATTCCTGTACCTAATTCATAACTATAAACTCACATCGTATTAGCAAAAAATTGTACACAACGTGTATATTACCTGAGTAGAAGCTAGGGCTGTTTGTGAAGAGATCTGTGGCAGTTGATATTAGGAAAGATGAAGCGAACCGTTTCTCTCCGATTTTTGTTACTTTTAGGGTTCCGTACCTCAAAACGGAAGCCTTATAGGATCACTTTGTTGTCCTACAATATCAAATACTCAAGCCTGCGGTCCCTTAAAGCTGTGAAAAAATCAACCTTGTAAGTCAACGCAATCAAAAGATACGTAATTAAAAAGGCTATTTCCATACAAATTGCCGAAATACAAAAACCTAAAGGGCACTTCCAGTTGTCCTAGAAACTTGAAATTTCTTATGACGGTACCTCTTATAGCACAACCACTCCAAAAAGTCTCAAAATCTTAAATTTTTGTCTGTCTGTAGATTTCGCAGACCAATATAAGTTGACCCCACACTGCGTACATTTTGCTTAAGAGCAGGACTCTGCTAACACTGGACTTCTTAAAACACCGGGGAAAAGCGTTAAAATCTTTCTACGGAACCCTCGTGCGCGAGTCCGACTCGCACTTGGCCGGTTTTTTCTTAGGATACCTAATACTTATTAGGAACTAGCTTTCGCCCGCGGCTTCGATCCCGTGGCAGAACTCTATCCCGTAGGAATTTCGAAAAATTCCGCCTTATCCCGGGCGTACGTTATAAAAGAAACCTCTACCTATGCCAAATTTCAGCCGGCTTGGGCTGGTCGTTGATCAGTTAGTCAGTCAGGACTTGTCTTTTTATACCTATATATAGATAATTTAAAACAGGTCATGCGTACTGTAGGCCTGTCTTAGTTACAGGAAGCGCTTCGGCTAAATCGCTATTGAATGGAATCGACAAGAGATGCCGATATGCCGAGAAATGATTTATTGACTCGTCGGCTCCCCGCCAGCCTCGCTAATGGCGGCTGAATAAGCACTCGCCTGTGAGCTGTGTTTTTAGGGTTCCGCGAAGTGAAACCCCTTACAAAGCTCTCATAGCCTTAGCTATATTGCTGTGTGAGTGCGTAAAGTTATTTTGGTCAACTTTGTTATTTTTTATCAAAATTTCTGATCAATCATCAAGTCGGCGTTGACATTTCAAACTTCAGAATAATAAATCAATTCTCGGTCGACTATTACAAAAATGGCAGCATCAAGTTAGTTACCTACATTACTTAATTAATAGGTGAGTCGCTATAAGAAGTTATTTTCTGACTCACAAATGTTTCCTATATTTACTATCTACTGTCCAACTTTTTTAAGATGGCAAGGAGTCCTAAAGTAATTGTTCAGTTCATATTCATAATGAACACTCACTAGATTGATGATTCACTTTTAAACATATCTATTATCATAACATAATTAAAGTAAACAACTCGTAATGAAGCTGTTAGATTGAAAAAATAATTATGAACGCTGGCGATTCTACGAAACAATCACTAAGTATGTAGGTACAAAAGTACATAGTGTGTTGAAAATGGCCTGAATGGGTTCGAGAAAAAAAATACATACAGTGGAACGTAGAACCTCCACCTTTTTTTGAAGTCGGTTAAAAAGGACGGTACGGTCGTGCCTCTGTTTTGTTTTGCTCGACTTGGCGGGGGCACTGCTTGCCCCCAGCTGTATGTATACGTTTAAGTTGATGGCTCTAATTATGTTAAATCTATTTCATAACACGGTAAAAAAGGAGACGATTCTATCAATACTTATTAGTTATTATTAGGTTAGCTGTTTCCGAAAGAAACCTCCAAAGTCATCGTGAAATTCGCACTTGCCTTATATTTTATGATTTCCCATACTCGACTCGTCGAAAAGGCGAAATTAAAATCTTTATACAAAATAAGTAGCTATACCTATATTTACGAAGAAAGCGTGTTTATACTCGTATATTATTGAGCCCGAAAATTTTATACGGAAGCACGCACGGAGCGAGGCTAAGGCAACCCACAAATATTATTGTAGCTACCTGCGCAAACATGATCTTGTATAAGTATTTATAAGGAGTTGATCATCATGACGTGCTCTCAAATAATACCTAATAATTAATACGTACCAAGAGCTTCTAAATTCTTAAATGTGGCACGTGTCGCACTCTCAGTCTAAGAAGTTACTGTATTTCCAAAAACATAATAACAAGCTGGGGATACTGCGATTAGAATGAACTAAGCCATAGTTCCCACGCGGCAGAGCAATAAAACTGGAACGAGAAAGTTATGGTAATTCCACAAAGCCTCCATGCAATTGCACCGCTAAGGGAACCATTCAATTTTCCTGAGTAGCCTTAAAACTCCCCGTGTGGCTGAGTCTTTACTTTACTCGTCTAGTATAAGTCACATTCGTAGCTGAAGTTGTCAAACTGAGAGCTTAGTAAAGGTTGTCTGCCACGTTTATCTCGAAATGAAATGGGGACGTAAATACCATCGAGAGCCTTAAAGATAGTTTTTTCGTTCTCCAGATGGCACTCGTCCTCTCGCCAAGGTATATAGGTATCTAGTTTATGCCGGTCGAGATATACAATGACAAATACTCTACGAAATGAAAGTTTTCGGGTGGGTTAGGTTAGGGACGATGTTATAAAACTTTTGTGGGGATTACTTTTGTCGTTTGTAAATTGTGGGTTTCTTACTTCTTCGTGGGGTACATTTTTTTCTTTTGATAACATGTAGCGGTACGAGTTTAATAAAAATAGATAAAAGTATATACGAGATTATGATTAAGGGCCGTTACAAACGGGCTGAATCCTGACTGCATTGTAACTGGCAGTCACCAGTTGGCTGTTACAATGCAGTCAGAATGCAGCATGTACCTATAGGCCCCAATCGTTGCATGTAATCACATTGAACTCTGTTCATTTGGTTAGATGTAAAGACCTAGTTGTACTAGCTAGTAAGTAGTCGGAAAGACCATGATTGCCAAGAACATCATTTTTGCCCGCCGCAAGAGACTCGGCGCAGTCATGTTTTCTAAAAAAATATGTTAGGTACAAATAGCTGTTACAATACATAATATAACCACAAATGAATTATGTAAAGAAGACTTAGTAAATCATTAGAAAAATAATACAGTAAGTATCAATGATATTATAAGTAAAGATACGTCATATGCTCACAAGACAATCAAAAAACATGTTCCGAACATTTTGACATTTGCGCGGAAGTTTGAACCTTATTTGAGAGAGATTGTGGCTAAAGAGGCTACAATTTGTAACCTTTTCTGCGCTTCATTTTCGGCATGCTGATAATGACATATCTACTTCTTTTTAGGGTTCCGTACCTCAAAAGGAAAAAAACGGAACCCTTATAGGATCACTTGGTTGTCCGTCTGTCTGTCTGTCTGTCTATATGGAATATCATTGGTAAGTATTATACGAACAATTACTTTGTACTAAACTACAAAACAGTAAGTTAGTTGCAGTTTGTAGTCTTATTTAAATCGACTCTAATAAGTTGATTAGAAAAATTACGAAACATGACGAAATGTAATGAGATTGATTTTTACCTGACCTGTGGAAAAACTTTTGTCACTTGCTCTGTGAATATTTGAAGTTTCACGTGAAGTAAGTTTTTTTCCTTGTGATATTTTTGTTTGTAACTTTCATTACTTAATTAGCAGAATAATGGAATTTGCGAAGTAACATTCCGTAAAGCGGCGTGGCCGATTCCGGTATTTGTGAGTTATGCCGGGACGTCCGGACGATGAAATACGCTGCCCTGGAATTGACGTACGTATTTAGCCTTGGAAATACGGCCGGGATAGAAATGGTCTAAATAATGAACCGTCGATAGATTTACATTGGATTTGGATTTATAATACTACTGGCGTAAAATAATCTCCTCTTCTTTCCTTTTATAATTAAATCTTTATGTACATACGGTAGTACGGTGTTGATGGGGCAGTATCCTCCAGTCTCCAAGTGAGTTTTTTTTTACTGACTTCACATAATAAGGAGGTCCACAATTCAGTTTTCTTTTGTATGTCTGTTACGAGATTACTCCGCCAGTTAATCAATTTTGATTATAATCCATTTTGTGTTTCGCGGATGAACTATAAGTGCGAATAGTAGATTCTAATAGGCAATAGTTTAATGTCCCGTTCCATAGCATATCAAAGTCATCAGACACTTATTCAAGTTATAAATTTAAGTAGGTTTAATTTAATAGAACGTTTATTACAACCGTTACGCAAGTTAGACACTTTTGTAGAGCCAAAACTTGTTTTAGTGTCAGAACTTGGGAACAAAGTTGGCTCCATCCTCAGCACTTTAGCTCTGTTAATATTCTAATTAACTTGTATTAATCTTTATTAAATGGAATAGTTCAACAATAGCAACAGGAACCTGCGGAAGTTACTTAGAAGTTCAATTAGTTGGTGTTGGCTTGTGGGGAACAAACAATGTTGTGTACCTACATTCTGCCTCGGTTGACTTACGAACGAAATAATGCCCTATAAATCGGCACGTGTTTGATATTGCTGGAATTTAATTAAAAGGGAAAATTGTCCTCCATCGCAAAATACTTTTTTTAAATATTAATAGGCTGTCGAGCGTGCGCGAGCGTTGTCCATTTCAAACAGCCTCAACACTTGTGAAGATATAGCCTAGTTTCTTCAAACTGTCAATGCGCTTGAATGGTTACAATCTCGCCAAGAAAATGCAATGCCAAGCCGCTTAGTTTTAAATGGACCACATTATTCCAGCAATTGCAAATTTTACAAAGATTTAAATAAACAATAACACTGCTAACTGCGAGAAATACAGGCCTCTCAAAATGAGAGGGCTTAGGCTACAGTTCCCACTTGGGCCCAGTGCGGATTGGGAACTTCGCACACACCATTGAACTTGGCAGGAGATTGCTGGTTTCCGCACGATGTTTTCTTTCATCGAAAAGCTCATGATAAATTACAAATGTAATTTCGCACATAAATTCTGAAAAACTCATAGGCCCGAAACGGGCTCAAACCCACGACCCTATGCTTGAGAGGTCAAACCACTAGGCTATCACGGCTTTGGCAGTGATTGTCGTCAAAATTTGCAAGTTGAATTTGACCCACCTTGAATCGACTTGAATTGACTTAAATTTGGCACATATAGGTATATGTAGATAGAGCGACGACCTGGTAAAGACCGCGGGATCGCGATGGACGCGGAAAGCAGAAAGGACAAGACAGGTCTGAGTGGAGAGCCTTGGGGGAGGGAAGATTATGTCCGGTACCTAGTGGACGTCTTTCGGCTGACATGATGATGATGTAGGCTGGATGACAATGCAAGTACAGTTAACAATAAAAAAATACCGTTTTAAATGATTCGCGGTTAATGACATTAACATATCAGTTAATAACGGCCAATTAAAAAGATTCTTTAGAAAAAAAATGGGACTCAATCCATCCTCTCAATAATTCATGAATACTTGTCTTTATTTCATAATTATTGCTTTATTGCCTTTACCACGTGTGCGGTCGCACCAAATACGATCACTGAATTTCAGAACCCCACACTCCCGGAAGGTGCGTGAAATATAAATCAGCTAGCTGTGATTTAGGTGAAGCCCCCCGGAAAGTTTTAATTCTGTTTGGCCCAAGCTCTCTGCCATTTAATTTATCAATTATTTATTGCATGCCGAGAAACTTAGACACTTTGTTCATACCTTTTCTATATTAGCCAAGTCTGTACGAATACTTGGAAATCATGTCACAACGGAGGCCCGTCAAGCACGAGTATTTCGAATGCTACGTAATGTAATCAAGTGGAGAGTTATCGAGAAAATTTGTATGAAGTTTGGAACATACGATACGAAAACGATTACGTTACGCAGGATTCGATCGATCATGCTTGGGCCTATAGAACTTCTCGGTCAAAATAAATAACCAAAATGTAAATGAAACTCAATTTTTCATACAAAACATAACGTAGTAGGTACTGTATTCTATGACTAGGCGTAGAAATTAGAAATTAAAGACATTTCAAAAGTCACAAACATGATTGGAATAACTTCTACGGAAATCACGTTTTGATATTGTTATTCACGAGTGGTTAAAACAAAATAACTTGTTGGATACACTGTATGCGAATTTTGTTCAACTTTTCGCGTACGTCCTCACCAGGTAAATAATTAACGGTGAGTTTTATTTGATTCACGGCAACATACATAGAAAATGTCGAAATTAGCCCAGTTTAATATTTCACCGTCCGCGGGCCCGGGAGAGGCATTCAGTGAAATGGTTTCAGTTACTCGCGGGACCGAACTTTGTTGCATGCATGCAAATATCTCGCTAAATATTTTTTTTACTATCACGGTATTCATGGTACAGTCATTACCAGGTTCATGTAGCTTATTATGTATGTTTTTAACCCCCAATGCAATGTGTGTGTGGCTTTGTCTGTCTGTGGCACCGTAGCTTTTAACCCGACGTGGTCTGGTCGTTTACCAGAGAAATTCTTATATCTATTTTATTCTGTGTAAAGTAAGTATATGTACATACTTTTTTTGAGTTCGGAATAAAATAGAAATCCATACATAAAATCAAAGCAATTTCAAAAAAATACTATTTTTTTGACCCAAGATCTTTGGATGCGTTTTTTTTTCATTTGAAAGCAGGTTTTCTAGCGGTGGTTCATAAATAGCTAAGTTTTATCAGTTCAGCCGTTTTTGAGATGAACTCTGAAATGAAAATGTCGGGGGTTTTCCAAATTTTCTAAGTTGGTTAAGTTAATATTATGTGTAAGTAGGTAGGTACGTATAAAACCGTTCGACGCACCGTTTCCACAACCGGATGGCCTATAAGTAGTGGTCAGAGAACCTTACTACGAAGCTTGAGGTCCCGGGTTCGATTTCCGGTCGGGGCAGATATTTGTATGATGAATACAAATGTTTGTTATCGGGTCTTAGATGAGTAATATGTATGCCTACGTAATGTATTTATCTATAACTATATCTATGCTTATCCCTTGTCTAGTACCCATCCCATAACACAAGCTTTGGGACTAAGTCAATTAATTGGTGGCAAATTCTCTCACGATATTACCAACCTATTATAAATCGACCAACAAAACAGTTTCTTCTTTGAGTCGCGATCGTGTCGCCCGCCCACGCTCGTGGCTTGAAGTGTAAATAAATAATATTATACAGTACAGTTTTGGAAAAAAGACACAATAAGTACGTTTAAGGACTTTTAAATAGGTACGTAGGAATGTCAGAGGTTTTAAATTTTTTAGAGTAGGAGAGAGTAGGTATGTACATATTTTCGAAAGCGTAAAAAAAACTTGTCATCAGCCAAGTACAGTACCTATACTTATTATGAGTCCAACTGTACCTTGCATCCACACGGGCAGACGCGAGTTAAATTAGCATAGCTATAGTTTGACCGCGCCGCCAGCGGCCTTTAATGAGAATTTACAGCCTCCGCGGAACCCGAATTCAAAGTTTAACTACGTAGGTGTGCTGCGTTATAATAACATTATTTCCTGAAGTTCTAAATCGAAGAAGGAAGGAAGCCTTTGCTGACAGAAAATGTAGGGCATTTGGTGTTATTACTTATGATGATGATGATGTTGATTATTATTTACAATTTATCAACTAATGCGCTAGTACGTAGTAGCTAGTAGTAGCACGTAATAGTTTTGCGTCTCGAAATACTCACTTACGTGTGTGGCTTTCGATTGATAGGATGTGGGAGTAGAAATTAGTAAATTAGTAAATTTCGGAAAACCCCAATTTTCGAAATTAACCAACCGTCGAAAGGACTATATTTACGAGAAGATAAAATTTCTTAGGCATTAAAATTACTAACACAGAGTCTATCCGTGACATTGAGACCTGAAACGGGTTCAAAACTTTGAGATTTCCAGTCATTAAATGCGATCGTATCAGCGTCCGTCAGTTTCAGCCAAATGTTATGGTATCTACATATTATAAGATGTCTTTGCAATCTATCATTTTAACGTACCTAGTTCTCATTATTACAATGAAGTGTTTCGTAAACTTTGTATGTGTCAGAAGCCGGCCTTACAGTTTACATCAACAACCGATCTCGAAGATTGTATCGCATTTTCGCTGGAGTCTTTGTCGAGGCAATAAAGTTGTTTCATTGCAGTGCGCTCACTAAATTGGTTGACGTGGGAGACGTTTTGGGCAGATAACGTTTTACTTTACTTGCACTCAACAAAGTTGTTAATTGTAACATATGAATATAAATACTGCTATATAACCTTCTATTAACTCCGAGATGGCAGACGACGGAATCGATTTTTGAATCTCATCTGGTGAAATAAATTCAGTGATTTCTAAAAAGTTCGTATTTTTGAATCTCACCGTGACTAAAATTCTCATGCCTATGATATGAAATATTATGAAGTGAATGAGTGACTTCTTTTGACCACTGGCAGTGACAACTAACCTCAATCCACTATATTGACTCGCTTGTCTATGATATAAACGCAAATAAGCTGCATGTTAGTAGATGGGTACGAAATTCAAGGTGAGAATTTAGTCATCAAGTGAGATTCAAAAATCGATCCCCAAATATTGAAATCTACTTTCCTATTTTTATAAGAGTTTTTCATTTTAGTCCTTATGTGTAAGTACCTACTTAAATATATATATGTACGTACGTACGTTTAAATATATGGCATTTCTAAGCCATTAAAGGGGGAACAAATTACTTAGATAGCTTGTAACCGTTTAGAATAGGATATTTTAAGAAATATTTCGGCTGTCATTTTAAGGATTTATCGATTTTAACCAAGTTAATTTAATGAGGTAAAGTAAACCTAGTTATAGCAGTTATTAAGTATTTTGTAAATGCCATATTTTATTTGCTCAGTTATGGCTCAATACCTTAATTTATTAATGATAATAACTAAAACTCCGCCACCCTCGTGTGGAAAAGAAAATTATATTTTTGCTTCACACCAAAGCACCAAACTAAGCTAGAAAAACGAATTTAAAGGCGACCGTTATTTTTACGGCAAAATGTCTTCATAAAGACTTTCATGTATGCGCATATTAAATAAATGACACCCATATCCGTGCCACGCGGAAATCTGGGCGACAACGCGGAAAATTTATGTTGTTAATATACGACGAAACATAACTATCTAATTGCCCGAAAAAGCTTGATAATGTCTTCATTCGATGCAAAAATCACGGTATCTCAACTAGAAAGTTAATAAATAGGTAGGTACATAATAGATATGGTCAACTTTAGCAAGCAACATTCCGGAGATGAATTCACGACAATCTCGCCTAAAGACAATGATTTACGCTCGAAATATTTATCAATGCAGCAGGATACTGATATCGTATGCGCATACATTTAGAGTATCTTGCGATGCCACATTACCCTCTGTGGATAATGACGCGTGAAGTGTAAAGCTTGGTAACAGCCCAATAAGGGTTCCCTCGCCCTATCCTACGGTTGTTTTCAGTTGATACTCTAGAATATTTTATCGATTAAAATTATATAAGAACTTTCGCTCTCTGTGGTAAAACAACAAACAGAAACGACAATTTCGCTTCGGTTCCTACCTAAATAACTTACCTTCTTCAGAACAAATTAATTTATGTTTATTTTACAAGACGTGGCGGAAACTCATCAACGAGCAATCTAAACATTATCCATCACAAAATAATGTTTGAAAAACTTCGATGTAAACACTCGATTGCGAAGACTTGACGAGAAGTTGACAAAATGTTCTTTATCGCGAATTCTGGTAAATGCGCGTTAAATTCGAGATTTAATACGAAACTTGCGAGTTTTAAACGTTTCCGCCGCGCCACACCCCCGCACCGGATATATTGGCAAAATTAACTTTGTGGCACAGCCTTATTCCGTACAAGCGACTTTATTTTACTAAAAAATATTAACGAATGTGAGCTTACTGCCGAACTCGGAGAGCAGTTAATTTGTAAAAAAAATCGTCCTTAATGAACTTAGAAAATAACTAACGACCCGCATCTGCTTCGCAGTTTTCCGCACTAAAAAAAACTAAAAAAAAACGGAAAGGATTATCTATATATCTGATAGTGAAAACCGTCTTAAAATCTATTCGGTAGTTTTCGAGTTTATCGCATTCAGGTCCAGACAGACAAGACGAGGGACTTCGTTTACTTAGTTATTTATGTACTTACTTAGCGATATTAATTTGAAGTATCAGAGTGGGCCAGTCAGAGAACGTTATTTATTTCATTCACATTCAAACCTAATGCACCATGTTACTTAGTTGGGCACTTCTCCATGGATAACTCCATGAATGAGTTTATACAGCTAAAAGGTTTAGCAATGGTATTCCTATTTGTACGTTCCTCCCATAACTAGCTGGATACTTTAGAACCATGTCACTTACGCTGATTTGTCACATTTCCATGTTCGTGATAACTACGACGAAGTATCAGAGACCTGTTAAAATATAGGAACCTACCGAAAAAGTCGTTTATTCTACTTAGTTGCTACTAGCACCACCTATTATTTATTACCTTAAGCAGTTATGTCACAAAAATGTTATCTGTAGTATTATTAGAAATAAATTTAGTCTGTATTGAAACAGACAGTTATCGTGTTTCTATCAAGTTATGGGCCCAGATCGTATTTTCCACAATATTCGAGTAGTTTAAATAATGTCGTCTTTAAGTTACATAGTGAATGTGCCTAAGTTGAAAGGACGCAAAAATTCTTTGAGATAGGAAAGTGGAGGCGCTGTATTCTTCTATATGAAGCGTGACTTATACAAATATCTGCCATATCGACACATACATGTCAAACGGCATTTTATCTCTTTTTAACTTACTGACAGCTGCATATGAATAGGAGAGACAAATAGTATTTGTTGGTTACTAAATTTGGCAGCACTCTAAGTGACGTCACGAGTTTACGACAGCGTGGCACGTGCCACCATGTTCCGTGCCAAGTTTCGTGGTAGATGTGCTGTCAAACGGTAGCCGGCTCCGAACATATTTGCTGTTTTTGTGAGGATTACTCTAAGAAACGAGTTATCATGGTGTGCAGGGCTTTGTCTTTAATAGGACAATCATGCCCTAGTGCTGCGTCAGACAGTGTAGTGTTAAAGATTTCCTGTGAATGAAACTGCCGAAAAGAAAAGGATTGGAATTGAAAATATAAACCCACAACATAAGACATGGTTTGTCTGCTCGATGCACTTCGACATGTCATGCTTCAACAGAACTCTTAATGTGACGAGATTGATGACGTGACGGAGCAATTCAGGTAATTATTAGATCTAAACATATAAAATAAAACCGTGACTTACTGACTGACACAACGCACAGCCTGAACCAGATTTGAAATTTGGAAAAAATGTCCCTTGAGTAGGCTAGAGATAAACTTATAGATACTTAATATTCTTCTTTTTCAGTCTACTCGTGCCTGTCACCTGTGTTGCCTTGTACATTAAGTGTGAGGGTAAGGTAATGTCTGTAATCAAAATGATTATAGATTTGAGGTTTCGCTATCACGGAAAAAGAAGTTGTGAGTGTTGTGACAAAGTATCTTTCAGAAACTATTAGAAATGAATAAAAACTTTGGAGATGCCTAAGGCAAATGTTTTTTTATTTTCACTTTTGTGGTTAGTAGGACCTTGTGCGAGGTCCGTCCCGATCACTACCACCATCTTACTCGCTAATCCTGCCGCTAAGTAGCAGTGCTTGCACTGTTGTGTCCCGGTGTGGAGAGTAAGACAGACGGTGTAATTACGGGCACAAGAGGAATTCCATCTTAGCTCTCTAGGTTGGCAACGCATCTGCAAACCCATATAAACATATGTCATAACTCCTCTATAATGCGTTCAAAAATCGTAGAAAATATGAAATATCTGCAAAAACCAACATAATTTACAATAAAAAAACAGTCGATACGAAACGTCAGCTCGGTATGTTTACTTATCTATGATAAAAACAACAGTCAAATTCGTGACAGGTATGGATATGATAATGCCTTCTGCTTCTGAACGTGTCTTAGAGTACTTATAATATGTGTGTAGATAAAAGTAATGTATGCTACTCTAGATAATTAGGCCTTAAAACACTCGTAATGTAACAGTTGCGTAAACTACTATAGCGTAGATTTTATCGATATCGATATCTGCATACGTTTAACAGTCCCAACCCTAGGAAAAGCAGCCATGTTACGTGCCAAATTTTAGTAGGTATGCACGCTAATTCTGTAGGTATCGCCGGTCCACTTGCTATTGGGTCTGTGCAAAAACTATTCTAGAGAATGACTGTCAATGATACAACAACATAAGATAATTTTCAATTTATTGTATAGATATAGACATTCGCATATAAAATTGTCTAGTAAGACTATCTAATAAATTAGACCTAAGCAATTTCATACATACATAGTTTGCTATCTGGTGGATTTGTAAATATAGATAATTTAACGTATCCTCCAGTGGACACAATATCTATTAATATCGTAACAACATATTTTTTTATAAAAATGTAGTTATGGGCATTTTACAAACAGATAATAATTGCTAGCATCAACAGGTAAAATAAGATTATTTTTGATAAAAATTCATCATAACTCGTGACATAAGAATAATTGAGTAGGTACTCACCGTCATTGTCATTAATTTCAAAGTTCATCAATGAAGTCCGACAGATATCTGAATCTTTGCATAGGGGAACGCAATTGGTTTATTTTTTTATTCTTGAGTAGTACCTTATATTACGGTAATGAATATGGGGCCATTGTATCCTCTTGGTAAGATTCAAAAGTCTGTTAGAAATCTTCATGTTTAATGGGCGCAATTTCACTTTATAGCATGCAGCATAAAAATAAAATGAGGGCATTTAGAACCTTGTTCAAAGACAGGTAGTACTAACCTCACAGATTGCGCAGTGCAATCTTGTCTGTAGTTGTTTGTTACATGTTGAAAGAATGAAAGACAAGACACCAATTTAAGTGATTCTGAGGGGGGCATAATTTTTTTACAATACAATAAGCGGTCTTATGACTATTGGTCACTAGCATGAGAATAACGGCAGTGCCTGTTTCAGTATTTTTAGTAGATTTTTTGTTCAGATATAGAATGTAATGGCAATAAGTAATGAACATTACACAAAACTCCTCGAACAAGACGGAACTTTTAAACAACTTTGCCTGCTAACAGCGACATCTAACGGATTCTCGATAACTCAAAATGTCATTAAACAACAGAGTGGCGTCGATTGAGAGGTGCATCTAGCGGACGTTGCTAACATAGTCTCTAATTAGAGTTAAACATTATAATGGAAGAACAATATAAAAAAACTACTACATCGAAAATTATGTTACAGCTATGGCAGTCTCAGAAAATTAAACTGGATCAATAAATAATAATAAATATATTATGCATGATAGGTAGTATTAGACAATTCCGTACGTCACAATATGGCTGCGCTCACGAGATGCTTCACGTTATCCGTCGAATTTGTAGAGACTGAGATTTTGGAGGCTAGTTTGAGATTAGGAGCATGTGAAATAGCAAAAGATGTTCGTTTGCGTCCTATCCGTTAGTAAACGTCTACCTGTAAACAAACAAAAACAGGTCGTCAACTTCATCTGTATAAGTGTATCCCATTCATCTTAACTCTTGTCATTAATCTGAACTATCTAGTCTCATCCCTGTCTTTGGATTGTTTCTGTCTTCGAACTTCAGAGCAGATTCTTCCCGCTGGCTGCTGGGTTATAACGGTTGGCGCTTACAAGCAGCTCACCGCAGTTACGTTTACATAGTACGATAAAGTGTTCAAAGCCCGCCGCGGAATACCACAGCTTTCCGCGGTAGACTCAAGTCTCCTCGTGGCGATATTAACAAAATGCGAGGGCTAATAGTATTGAAATACACATATGTATTTGACGCGGCAGAAAACTATCTAAAAGCTGGAAATAAGGGGAGGTTTCAAACACAGTCGGCGTCATGCTAAACGTACCAGGCATGAATAAAATAGTGGCCACATTTCGTAATCTGCGAAATTTCTGAACAGAACATCTTTCATGACCTGAATTGGAGTATCTTTTTGTATTTTTTCCCAATTTTTTAATTTTTACGGTTTTTCATGAATATCAATCATACTTTTAAAATACTCACTGAAACATGCATACATAGAAAAAACCGGACAAGTGCGAGTCGGACTCGCGCACGAGGGTTCCGTAGAAAGATTTTAACGCTTTTCCCCAGTGTTTTAAGAAGTCCAGTGTTAGTAGAGCCCTGCTCCTAAGTGTGGGGTCAACTTACATTGGTCTGCGAAATGTACATAAAAATGTAAGATTTTGAGACTTTTTTGAGTGGTTGTGCTATAAGAACTACCTTCATACCAAATTTCAGGTTTCTAGGACAACTGGAAGTACCCTGTAGGTTTTCGGATTTCGGCAATTTGCGCTGACTTAGAAGGTTGATTTTTTCACAGCTTCAAGGGACCGCAGGCTTGAGTATTTGATATTAATTTCAGCATGCTACTTCCACGCGTTCCAGAGAGAAAGGGTCTTGACAACAAAGTGATCCTATAAGGGTTCCGTTTTTTCCTTTTGAGGTACGGCACCCTAAAAGCCAGAAAAATGCCAACCCCGGCCCGGGAATCAAACCCGGATCCTCGATATTCCGTGTCGCGTGCCTACCCTTACACCAAGATTGGCATATAATATATATGCCAACATATGCATGTTTCAGTGAGTATTTTAAAAGTATAACAGAACAGTATTTGTCTAAAATCTAAAATTATCATATAATTTTCTTTGACACGCGTACGTGACCACTTAATCCACATGCCGATAAAAGAAAAGAACGTCTATTTTTGGCTAAAGAGAAGCAAATAGTAGGATGCTCTATAATTTTTTCAAAAAATGTATTTTCTCAAACACGCAATGAAATATTGACGTTACTTTCCAAAAAACCGGCCGGGAAGTATCACGTCGCCGGTGCGGTTAGGCGAGACGTATAGGAAATGGAATTTCATACAAACTTCCTGGCCTAGGCAGGCAAGATGCTCTTTTTTAATTTTCATTCCACTATATTTGTAACAAGCATCAAGGCGTTCAGCCTTTAAAAAAAACTATAAAAATAATTGCTTTTTGGTTTGTTATGACATTCTGCCACTATGCCTATTAAAAAAACAATAAAGATTGCTTGCTACATTCTGTAGTTTTATTTATATAAAATCGCCATGAACATAACTAACAACACATTATTGACAAATTCCAATAATTTTAAATAGGTAGCAAATTTAATTACAGATATACACATTTAAAATATTAGCGGTAAAAATGTCTACTCAAACCGAGAAAAAAAGATACCTAATCATTTTGGAGGCAAAGTTGATGACTTTTTTTTAGGGTTCCGTACCTCAAAAGGAAAAAACGGAACCCTTATAAGATCACTTTGTTGTCCGTCTGTCTGTCTGTCTGTCTGTCAAGACCCTTTTTCTCTGCAACGCGTGGAGGTAGCATGCTGAAATTAATATCAAATACTCAAGCCTGCGGTCCCTTAAAGCCGTGAAAAAATCAACCTTCTAAGTCAACGCAATCAAAAGATACAGTCATTAAAAAATCCATTTCCATACAAATTGCCGATTTTAAAAAACCTAAAGGGTACTTCCAGATGTCCTGGAAACTTGAAATTTGGTATGAAGGTAGCTCTTATAGCACAACCACTCCGAAGTCTCAAAATCTTAAATTTTTATGTCTGCCTGTAGATTTCACAGACCAATATAAGTTGACCCCACACTGCGTACATTTTGCTTAGGAGCAGGGCTCTGCTAACACTGGACTTCTTAAAACACGGGAAAAGCGTTAAAATCTTTCTACGGAACCCTCGTGCGTGAGTCCGACTCGCACTTGGCCGGTTTTTAATAATTTCTCCAATAAGGGACAGACAAGGGAAACTAAGTCTGTGCAGTCATGTCTGACGTATTTTTGTTTCTTTTTTATTTCACTGCATTTTTGAGAATAGCTTTACACACCTCGGCGTGAAAAGGGGTTGCCAGCCTCTACGCTCGCTACGCTCGGCCGACTATATGTACTCGGACGGCAACCCCTTACTTCCCGGCCTCTATAGTAATGTACTATTCCGACACAGTAACAACCGAACATCTCACCTCTTCTTCGGCGCTTCGTCCTTTGCCTTTTTCTCCAGCTCCCGCTTCTTGGCGGCCTCGTCCCGCTGCTGCCGGATGATGGCGAGCCTTGCGAGGTCGGCGCGCGCCTGGTCGGTCTTACCCTCGGCGTGCGCCTTCTGGTAGGCCGCCGCCGCTCGCTGCCGCTCTATCTCTTCACGCTCACGCCTGGAACGCCGAGGCAATCACAATCAGAAACTATATCGTAACTAGAGGTAGTGTTCCTATACAACTTAATTTCAAAAGATGCCAATAGACTTGATCATTCACTTGAACAAAGCATCAGACGGACACTTCAATTTGGCGAACTGAATTACGAACAGAATCATGCATACAAACATTTTTCTATCAAATGGTCTACTAAATGTTGATCATGTGTGTTAAGGCGTTTGGGCAACAGCATTTCTGTGATAATGGTACCAAATAGTTTGAGACTCACCTAGATAACTGCGGTTTCTCTCCTTCTCCTAAGGAAGTATTCAGATTAGATAATTTCTTATTCTTTTTCACAACTCTGTTCGGATTTTCTACTTCGATGAGCCCAGATACACCCTTTGCTTTTGTTGGATGCTGAAATTAATAAAATAAATATTTCAGTAAAAGCACCTACCTGATCAAAAACACATATCTAAATACACATAGCCCTCTCATCCTGAGAGGAGGCCGTGCCCAGCAGTGGGAAAAAAAAAAAGGCTGATGATGATGATGATGGCAGTTGTCTAATCTACTATAATTACTCGAAGGGATGTGAACCAAGAATAGAACTTTTTTTCGTTTTGAAAAACTTGATGCGCCTTGCCTGCCTAGCATCATGAGGTTTTCTCATGTTGAAAACAATAATACATTTTCAGATAAACAACTCTAATGCTGACTTGCTGAGCATGATTTCTGACACAACTTCGTTATTTGTTTTCAGCATCAGACAGTCGTTGTAATAATGGTGTACAATATTTGCTGATTTAGAAATGTCGACCTCTCAGTAAATATTTTGGAAGAAGTTTACTGCCTACTCTGAAAACAGTTTTTAGTTATATTTAAATATCAGTTGTTGCTTCTCGTAAGTATTTAAATGTTAAAAATGATTGAAACTAATTACATCCTCATCCGAGTCACTTTCATCGCTGCTGCCCGAGCCAGATTTGTTGTCAGCGGACTCTTCTTCACTGGAGGACTCATCTCCTCCATGTTCCTTTCTCCACCTGGAAAATTTACATCACCATTAAAGGAACATAAAGATATGGAAAGACTTGTAACTACCTACATTTACTAATTGAAGAACTAAATGACAATAAAAAATTACCTACATAAATGACATTTTGGTGAAACACTTAGAATCACTTCTGTTTTATCCTTTGAACTTTATTTGCCAACCATAACACATGCTTGAACTCTCAATTAGCCATTCCTTCTAGAAATGCAATAATCATTATGGCACATCCTGTATTCTACTTCAGTAACAAGAATTCCAACTAGAATTCAAAGTAATTTCAGAGATACACTTATTTAGATCTAAGTAGATACTAGATCAGGTCATTTGGTTAAGTACCTACCTATGGTGTATTGTATGTATAAATTGTGAAAGCAAAATGGTAGTTAATCCCAAGATACGTACCGAGGTAAACTTGGGGTTAACTTGTACTCGTATTTCTCATCAGATCAAGATGAAAAGTACATATTTTCCTTTGTCAGTTTCAAAGAACCCCTGTCAATGTTTATTTGCCAATTATAGCAAAATGTGAAGATGTCCAACAAACAAAAAGATAACAAATGTCATGTATGTAACATTATTTTAAAAATACCTAAACTTAACGCCAATTCCTGTTTGGCGAACAGAATGATTTAGTTGTTCTAAAATGGGTAATGCATAATGGACTTACTTTTGTTTCAGCTCTTCTTGCTTTCGCTGCTCCTCCAGCTCCTCAGGGCTGGTGAACTTGCGATTGCGGCCTTTGTGATTGGTATATTTTCCTGAAAAACATCAAACGCACAACATAAAAACAACGAGAAAGCACATTTTCTAGTAACATTGGATCGACATTGAAAAAAAAAATCAAGAACCGACAGAGGACACACTTTCTTACCACGTGGCATGTTGAATTGAGACTAAACTGCTTGAGATAAATAATAAAACAATCCTAATCAGTTTGCCAGCGCGCTAAAAGATTTTATTCAGCAAAATGAATTATCGTACAAATTTAGAGTTGACGTTCATGCCGGAACTCTAGAGCACAGATAACAAATAGTGCAATGTAATGTAATGTAATGTAATGTAGCATGGAAAGAAACGTCATTTTTATGAAACTAACAAATAAGGTTAGCCAACAAAATTTTAAGAAATACAATTAATATTATTTTCTCCGTAGAACCAACGGCAAAGGCAAAGTATTTAGCCCTGTTTAAAAATACTGATAATTATGCACTGTTGTAACAAAAGCTTATAAGAAAATTATGCAAAAAATGCATTCGTTTTTTCATAATGTTGGTCAAGTAGGTATTTTATTCCACCGTGGAACACCTCATAGGCCGCGCGATGGATTAAGATCGCTCGGCGAAACTGGTGGGGGCAATTTGGCGCATCTGTACAATTGCGCACAAAATTGTTAAGTCTTGAGTGTATTTCTTTGAAATATATTTTTCTTATTTCGCATTTTTTGTACTTTTAGTCACCTAACATAATAACACTCGCTTTTGCTTGTGACTTATTTTGCTAGTATGTTTATTCAGAGTCTTGGTAGTATTTTTACCTGCTTTAAATTACCCATGATGTAATTAGTTTCCTTTTTAACATAACAATTCACGTCGTAAACCGTTTTTCTGGCTTGTCGTGTACAAACTTTAAATTTGGGAATTTTTTTCACCAATTACGACATCATAACGTACTTACTACTAATAATAAAACAATCCGTACGCAACAATACCCAAGAGACACGTGACGCGTGAACGAAGCGAGGGAGGGGAAGAACGACTTGATCTACCAATAACGTGTCGACGCCAGCGCGCACCCTCCACTCACCCCTCTGCGCAACCAAATAGACCTAAGAATTGACTTCTGCGCATGCCCCTTCCACTTTTGGCCAGCGATCTTAATTCGCCGCGCGACTTATATAATAATACAGTATTTGTAGTAAATATACTACAAAAATTCATGATACCTTTCAACTATCTATTATCTGTGCATAATTTTTATTTAACGCATTAGCGCATTATGGATAAGGAGAATTTGGCGGGAAACCGATGAGAGTGGATCGTGTCGTTAAATGAATTTTAGTTTCTCTGCTTAATGTTGTTTGGTGGATAATAAAGATAGTGTAATAAACAACAAATTAACGTGAAAGTGCCCAGCAAATGAAGAATTCAAGTAAAAACGCGTATTCCCTCTGTTTGTGACCCCCAAGTATCCGCCGGTTGCTGCTCGCCATAGCTCGCCGTAAAGTACACTATCGCTTTACGGAAGGCATGGGCAGCTGACAGGACGTGACTAGGATAGACTGACAACTCTGACGGTGACAGGACCTTAATATACAGAAATTTACAAAACACATCAGACGTGGCTGTATGGACCCAGTTCCTTTGCCTACCCCTTATGGGATGAATAAAAAAAAAATAGCGCATTATTTTAAACTAGCTGTTGCCCGCGACTTCGTCCGCGTAGATTTCGGTTATCGCTATCCCGCGGGAACTATATAATTTTCCCGAATAAAAAGTTGCCTATGTTATTTCTCAATATTCAAACTACCTTCTTACCAAATTTCATCTAGATTGGTGCAGCGGTTTTCCTGTGAAGAGGTAACAAACAGACAGACAGAGAGAGAGTTACTTTCGCATTTATAATATTAGCTAGGATATGATTAGGATTAGGATAAATGATGTCATTACACAATTACAATACAAACACACGGTGAACACTTTATAATAATTCGTTACAATAAAGATTAAAAACGTAAAAAATACAAAATATAATATTAGTTAGGATTATTGGCATTACCTTTTAATTTCCTAATAGTTCCGCATAATTTTTTGCTATCTGTGTAGCGGATTGGATGCCCAACCTAATTAGCGGGAAAATGACGAGCGTGACTGTGGCGCCAAATTGAAAAGAGTTTTGGAATGTTGGAATGTATTATGGGTATGGCGGCACATTTAAACTAAAAACAACAACAAACATCTTGCCCGTGGAACCAGTAAATGGTGTATTGGGTGTTCATTTAAAGGAGAATAAAAATAAAAAGAACCAACCTAAAGGTAAATGTCCTGATCGGCGCCCTAATAGCAGTCCTTTCCACATCTAGTCTATTTTTATGCCAGATCAGGTTCTATAGTACCCAGCAGGTACTTATTTCACGACCGACACAAGTTGCGAAACGCGGTGAGTTGTAATCGTGATAAAACAATGGTTCTGTTTGAAGATAATATTATTTTCCCAAGTTGAAATAAAAGTTTTTAATACAGTTGTTCAAAAAGTGGCATTTTGTAGCTAGGTACGTACGTATCATGCGGAAAGTTAGATTTTTCGTACTAGTGCTTTTTACTTTTCCAAGGAGCCGGTGGAAGAGGACGCAGCCGAGTCCCGGCGGGTTGAGGTAGGGCACCTCCTGCCGGGCTCACCCCCTCTTCGTCATGTATTCGCAAGTGTATTAAAAAACGTTGATTGGTACACGTGCGGTAGGGTTATTTTCGCTCGTCCCGAGTCTCGACCGTCGTCTAGCGGCTCGGGCCTAGACACCTCAGGACTCGTGCAAAATGACATACCTTCCGCACTTATATCAAAAAGCACTATTTTAAACGCGTTGCTTTGCTTGACACCTTGTGAGTTGGTAGCTGTGCAAAAAACTTGACTTGGTATTTTTTTGCAACTACATAGATACTTAGTTAAATATAGGTAAGTACCTACCTACCGAAGTAATACTTACTAGTAATTTACGAGCACCTACGAGTACCATATTAAATGATTAATGATGAGCCGATTTTGACGGTCCGGAGCAGAATCAACCGAGCAGTCATCAAAAACTGACATTGGCCAAATCCGCCATCATGGAAAATAGAATAGAATGAGCCCATTAGTGATTTTTATTAGGTAGGTATTATTGAAATACATTTCAATTGGTCCCGAATTTAAAAGCCTCTGTTGACGATGTCTTGGGTTTGAGTAATATGCCCGTAAGTATTTATTCTTTTTTATATGTACATACTGATTGTAGTGTTCTAGATTCTAGAGGCATAATGACTCTAGTGTTTCTATTCCCGGTTTAGTACTGAATAATTACTTACTTAATTATAGTTCATTTCATTCCAATCTCTAGGGACTCAACCAGTAAATCTTAAAAAACTTTCCACCGGTGTCATCTTGACGCGATGACATTGTGTTCTGTCTAAAATTTAATTTAATTACTGCGGTTGCATTCGGCCACCTTAAGGTTTTTTTATGCGATAAGGAAGGCAAACGAGCAAGTAGCTTAGGTAGGTAAGCAAAATAAGTATGAATTAAACTAAATTCGCCGTACGTTACATCCCGTACCTACGATTTTTCCCTTTCATTGTTTCATTGTAGGCATAAACACATTTCACTTAGGTCAGGATCTTGGTAACCATGTACTTACTACTTATCTATATATGTGTCTACGGGCTAAATTTTCAAAGTGATCAAACTATCAGTTCAGTTTTGTAAGTAATACTTAGGTATTATGCAAAAGATGAATGTTGGTTGGTAGATAACTTCCGAGACGTTATCGTCACTGATGAATGAGTCATTACACAGACAGACGTGTCATACTTTGCGTGAACTTAACCCATGACGGCGCCTAAATGTCACAGCGGAGGTCAACAACCTAAGTTTTTTTAAGCTCAAATTCAAATTCAAATAATTTATTGGAAGATCACAGGTACATAAATATTTAAAGCTCATAGGTAAAGTTTACCAAGAAAGTACTTTTAACAACAATTTCAACTCTTACCTGTTAATTCGTTTTAAATTTTGCTTATTAATAAATTAATAACAATAACAAAACGTAGGTATGTACGTGTACGATAACGACTTTTTTAAATTCCAAACTTGTTTTCGCGTAGGCTGTATGCCCTCGATCATATTATTCTTTAAACAAACATTAAGTAAGCAAGTAAGTATAAATACTTGGCCCAATTCAATCTGAGATACATTTTTTATTTTTGCATCTCCTTTTACAGAACTTCCTTGCCGCATCCATCAAACCCACGGACACTAAGAATTCCAAGCTTTGCATTCTTAAAGATTGATACATCGTGACATTTACCATTAGGGACATTATAGGGAATGTGTATGTTTGTGTGCCTCACTAAAACGAGACATTTAAATAGTCCGAATATTGTTACTTACCAAAGTTAGAAATTCATTGAACAAGGAAGACACGTGAAGATATGGGTACAGTATGCCTCAAAAGTTGGTGAACACTTTAGTACCTGACTAGTTTCAGTTCAGTATAGTTGGCCATTGCGACAAAATAGGTACCTACTGAAGCGTTCGGCTAATTCTGAGGTTGGCTGTACGGAGAAGTCAAAAGTCCCATCGAATTAAAAACCCTAAAAACCTCACGGAAACCCACAAGTCCCTATAGTGCTATAGACCCGGACAAAATGGTAACCCTGCCATATAAGTAGGCATGATGTCCTCTGGGATTCGACTCAAATAATCAAAGGTTTATCCTGTTACAGAAACCGCCTAAAACCTAAGCACGAATCATTCACCTCGATTCACAAGCGGTTATTGTCAAGTCAAGGCTGAATGACAGTTTACTATGTACGATGCGTACGCGACACCGAAACCTAATGTTTTGACGATTGTTTTGATGTAAACGCTACAATGGAAGATCGAGAAATAGATTTGAAGAAAGTGGAGAAAAAATGGCACGCGTACGTAACTTACCTACTTACTACTTAGAAATTGCAAGGTTCGGAAGCTTGGAACTATTTCGTATTGGCATGCAGTGCTTGCATTGGGTAATTAGGTAGAATAATAAGTTGACCTATGTAAAATGTTGATACCTGCATTAAACAACAAAACGCAGTCGGGTAAAAAGTATTTTTCCAACATTATTAAGTACGTTCATTTTTGATAGTTATATTTCTTGTGTTTTCGTGAAATTTACAGTTCGAGGGAATAATATTCTACATACAACAAACTGTATCATCGAACACACCTCCATTCCTCATTGTAGCGGTTCACGCCAGCATTATCGTAAAGGACAGTAATATTTTCTGCGTCCTCTTACAAAAACCGTGTTCCAAAAAGCTCACATACTTAATTTAGGGACAAAATAATGTGATATATTGATACTTAACTGTAATTTACGCCGAACTATTTTTCGCGAAGTAAGTATAAGCGCACTTGCCATGCCTAAGTTAGCCAATCCTCAGTGTTATCGAAATCGACCTGTGTCGCGAAATGGTACAGAAAATTTGGAAAATTTTCACTATTTCTACGGTCTTCACGAAACCAGAAGCAGTTAAAAGTGACGTCATGATTCTTTGGAATGATTCAAATTGTTTCAGATGTTTCCTCACTGGGAATTACACAGATTGATAAAATATTCCATAACTACGAGTCAGTAGTCATCTAATTAACGATGCACTTAAACTTTCGATAAATTAGCACAGAGTTAAGTACTAAGGTACTGATTCAGAAAACAGATAAAAAACAATTTTAAAATTAAAGAGCTTTATCCTTATGCTATAGCAATGGCATATCCTGCAGCTTTAGAATTTAAATAATCGGTACCGTATGCAATTTACTCTAATAATAACAATGAAACATAACCACACTCTTCCGCAATTATTCACTTCAACAGTTTTGAAAAATGTGCGCAATTACACAGAATTTAATATACGTTTTGTTAAGAGATAAATTCCCTTCTGATGGTGCTCATATCGCGACATAACGGTTTGTTTGGGACACATTAATCTTTTTGCGAGGGAAAGAATTCGAGGCATCGTTTTATATATCAGACATTTTGTTTCAGGTTCCGCGTGATAGCTCTTAATTAAAAATTTCTTTTAACAGGGAATGCAACGTTGTACTTATACTCTGTTACTTAAGAAAAACTGGTTACATTGATTCGGTAGGAGATAAGGACAGCATAAATTGCATCATTATACTCAATGAAGACTTAACGAACGAAGGCCCAAACGTGACTGTTTTAAAATTTAAAATAAAAGGCTTAAATTTAAATTAAATCGTGTCTGAGGGCTCAGTAATTCCATCTCGCATAATTTTAGGACGGTCATCATTGTTTGTGATTGACTTATTTACATAAAACGTAAGCGCGATATGAACACAGTAAGAATCAAAGAAAAAACTCACGAAAATTTATGCTGAACCTCGTGCCTACTATATAGTCAGCACTGATTAGGGGTAGGTACTCGACCAAAAGTATGTGAAATATAATATACTCAAGTGTCGGTTAGGGGGTGGGGGGAGGGGCGATTCTAAGTATGAGATTACTCGATTGTAAAAACGTCCATTAGTACCTACTACACAAGATATGAGAGTAGTAGCATTTCCTGATCTTTTAATATTTTTGTGCAAGTAGGTACACGTACTTCGGAAAGTTGGGTAAGTTAAAAATTGGGTATATGCCGTATATGTGTATACTTATACCGATCGGCAAAAAATAACGGGTCGTTTTTGCTTTGTAGGGAACTTACCATACAAACTGACCCGTTAACCCATCATTTTTGCTTGTTAGTGTCCACCAAGGGATAATTTTTGCAATAGGTACGAGTAAAACATTTATTTTAAAGATCTGCCGATCGGTGTAAGAGCTACTAGCCATTCTAGGCTACTCAGTCGCCAATTAAACTTACTTGTTTAGTAAAAACGTACAGTAAATCAAGAAATAAATGAGTGAGTCGCGTAAAGAAATTCAAATCTTAATCTATTTTTTCAGTCTTCTGACTTCGTCAGCGGTTGTTAGATTTGTCGTACGTATAAGAGGCGAAGGAACCACAGCGCGCGTCCACATCCACATACAGACTCGTCGAGACCTTGTCCGCTACGCAAGGACGCTGGCAGCCCCTGAGCGAAAAACGCCCGCCACTACCGAACGAACGCGCCCGCGGAAAAGTTCACTTTGAATTTAGAACTATTTTGTTTTTAAATTGTGATCGCGGGGAAACTTTTGCTAGCCAGTATTTTTGTTACTAGAAAAAGTTTTAAGATAATAAACTTTTTGCTAAGTGTTAGTGAATTTTTAAGTGCTTGCAGAATTTAAGGTAAGAATATTTTACGAGTCTATTTAACTACTTAAAACAAAAATAAACATTAGCAAAAGCTAAAACAAAATGGGTAGGTAGGTACTTAATAAGATAAAATTTGTCTTAGAAGACACTCGTTGAACTCTTTTAAACGCGAGAGATTCCTGCTTTACTATTTCCTTGCTACAGTGATAAGATATTATTGAGACTGACACGTGATAGTTCAATGATACTTTATTAAAAATATAAATCCAGTGCAATTGTATATTTAAAGGAAAATGATTCTAAGAGATTCGTTATTTATTGTGTTACGTACATAAATTACATTCAAGAATCACGCTTGCAGTCACGCAACAAGTACATATTTTATCGTAATCTAATTTTAAACCATGTTATAAATCCATTCAAAATGAAATTGAAAATAAGCCGAACTGTAAGATTTTTAAACGTGAAACTATTAAACATATAGACGAGGCATTCGGTACATTTTAAAGGTGGACTGTTCAAACAATGATTGTAATTCTTAGGCTAGGTACCCTATGATGAGATAGCCACTTGAGTTGAGAATCAATCTTGAATCCCATCTAAGGTTTGCCTTAGTCAATACGTGTAGGTACATTCTGCCAGTCATAAGCAAGGTTTGTTTGCTAAGTTCTTGTGGTATCTCATTATGCGAAAATGACGAAGGGATTCTAATGTAATGGGAGCAATGACGACGCGACATGATATTTTTCTTGACAATAGACAATTATTTCTTTTTAAATTCGACTCTTCCTTTAGTTTAGTCATTACTGTCATTAGTGACTAAAACCAGGTACCTCCCGACAATTTTCTCCTTATCAAAGGTACCGTGCCTTGAAAAATAATTTCTCTTAAGTAGGGTATATTATAAGTCTTTCATTTCGCGAAACCAATCATTTATCATAGTTTCATAGTAAATAAATACGCGTATGAATTGACTTTAAATTATCTTGTTTAATTAAAAGGATTTCAAACTCAAATATGTTTGTGCACCGTTATTTAGGATAATTCCGTTCGTAGGTATTCAACGGAACTATACATTTTGTTCCATACCTAGTAAAACATAGTGATTTAATTTTTTATTACTAGTAGGTTACATCACGATGACGTCTCCGCGTCTAAAAATAATTAAATATTGAAATAGTCAAAACAAATATTTACACTCCATTTTCATCATATCAAATTAGAGTACCTAAATAAATTCCTCGCAATCGAAGTGAAAAACTAAAATCTGGCTTATAAAAATAATTTCAAAAAGTAGGTCTGCGAATATTTATAATTTGTATTTGTTACTTTGTACTTAGGTACTAAAAAAACAGGATAGGTATTAAAAACAAAAATGGCGGAAAGTGTCATTCTTGATCGGAATAGAGAACCGAGTATGTACATGACGAAGTTCTATTACTAAACAATTGACAAAACATTAGAAACTAGTGGCTACGAAGGAATTTTTGTCCAAGCTGAAACTAAGACGCTTCACTCACTTCGTTCGCTCGGTCAATAAGAGATAAACTAAATAAAATACAGCGTAAATTGTTAACTTTTCTTACAGATAAACACAATACATAAGTTCAATATGAAGACTAAATTTATTTGCATGTGCCTCTTTTGTGTTTAACAAGCGACTCTTTCCCAATATCTCTTTATCATAACCAATGGTTTTTGTAAATCCAACACTTTATCCTTTTCTATTTCTTTTTCAAACTACGTTAGCCATTTAACCAAAGAAATCCTTTTTCTCGGTTCACATTGTTAGCGAACAGAGCAGAGATGCGCGATAGGAACGCGCACGGCTCATGTTAATTCAATCGATAGCTGCCAGCGGTCCCGTCAGATAGCTCGCACGGGAGCGCAGAGATGCAGGAATTTCTCAAGGATTCCGGGAACAGTCAGTACTGACCCTAGGTGGGGTACGGTCTATGATATTACAGAGTATAGTAGGTACCTATATTTTTGTATCGAGGGACTAGTAAAAGCCAATACTTATATACCCGAGGTGGTTAGCCACCCGAGCTTCAGCGAGGGTGTCTATTAATCCGAGGGTTTATGTTGGCTTTTAGTCTGAAAACTTTATTTTGTTACTTTCCCAGTAAATTGCTTATGAAATCATAACATTTCTGCTTACTTCCCGTTTTTATTCTATTTCCTGTATCTTTTGTGTAATATCCTAATATCTATCATCGGGTACGGTTGAGAGACTAGGCGCCAAAGGTGAAACGGTGTGCCCCAGATGCAAGTAGGTACATAGACATATTTGTCAGGGGCACCCAGGCAGTAAGGAGAACACATAAGGGGCGGAAACTCATTTTCTTGAAATATGGAGGACCCACTTAAATTGGGTAATGGTAATTGTCATAGAAATAAAAAGCTTCTACAATAACATAACATTTTGCAAAGGACATTCGTGGATAAGTTTTGCCATAGAAAGTACCCCAAATACTGACTTACAAGACGAATATGAAGCCGTGATAGCCTAGTGGTTTGACCTATGGCCTCTCAAACAGAGGAATTTCGGAATTTTTCGGAATTTATGTGCGAAATTACATTTGAAATTTATAATGAGCTTTTCGGTGAAGGAAAACATCGTGAGGAAACCTGCACACACCTGCGAAGCAATTCAATGATGTGTGTGAAGTTCCCAATCCGCACAGGGCCCGCGTGGGAATTACAGCCCAAGCCCTCTCATTCTGGGAGGAGGCCTGTGCCCAGCAGTGGGACGTAAAAAAAAAGGCTGGTGACGATGATGATGAAGACGAATATTAGTCATCATAATCATCTCCTGCCTATTTACGTCCCACTGCTGGGCACAAGCCTCCTCTCCCAAGATGTTTTTTTAGTATTGCTTTACCACAAAAATACTAAGGGGCTTAAAGACAGATCTGCTTTATAACCATTTATTTCCACTTTATTTAATCGTTAGTCCAAATAATCCCTAACGCGGCCTCACTATACTTATTAATTCTTCCGCGATCGCAAGCAAAGCATGTGTGTAATTTACGTTATTTGTAAAAAAAGGAATAATAAGCATATTAAGAAAATTCGAATCCCTAGTAAATAATTGGAGTAATCAATCGTCTAATTATTGGTTGACTATACAGTATTTTTTCTACATTCAGATGTAAGAAACGTAAGATTGGCAGCGTAATTGTTAGGTAGTCATCGATGGCTACTACTTCGATGTTCGTATGAATTAAAAGGCCACCAACTTCGCTATAGCGATTTTTTTATACTACAAGAAAGGCAAACGAGCAAGTGGGTCACCTGGTGGTAAGCGATCACCACTGCCCAAAGACACCCGCAACCTCAAGGGTTTGCAGATGTGTTGCCAACCTAGAGAGCTAAGATGAAATGCCTCTTGTGCCCGTAATTACACCGACTGTCTTACTCTCCACACCACAGTGCAAGCACTGCTGCTTAGCGGCAGGATTAAAGAGTAAGATGGTGGTAGCGATCCGGACGGACCTTGCATATTATTATCAAGACTTGGACACACGCCCCAGTTTACATGATGCAATGACCTTGTTCCGTCAGCCTAGTTCAAGAAGTTACTGATTAATTAAGTAATTATGGTCGTTACCATAACCTCAAAAAAATAAAACTAAACAGAGAAGTACTTGCATTACGTTTGGGGGCATCTACAAACCAGCCACATCGCTGTCAATGCGGCTCCATGGTGGACACACTGGGCCACCATGGCCTCTCATGTGTTCGGAGCGCTGGTAGGATCTCCCGCCACGCCAGTATTAATGACGTCATCCGTCGGGCCCTTGTCTGTGCGAGAGTGCCGGCAGTCCTCGAGCCCAGCGGGCTGGCCAGGGACGACGGCAAGAGGCCTGACGGAATATCGCTGGTGCCTTGGAATATGGGTCGGCCGCTAGTTTGGGATGCCACTTGCGTTGATACGCTGGCACCGTCCCATGTTCCAAGCACCAACGTCACCGCTGGCGCTGCGGCTTCCTCGGCAGAAAGCCTCAAACGCCGCAAATATGCTGCCCTAGGATCCAGCTACATGTTTACGGCGTTTGGCGTCGAAACCTTTGGGCCATGGGGGCCAAGTGCGCGCCGCCTTTATAAAGATTTGGCGACGCGCTTAATAGAGGCCTCAGGTGACCAGAGGGCTGGCTATTATTTCGCACAACGTATCAGCATCGCTATACAGCGGGGAAATACGGCCAGCCTTCGGGCACCTTGCCCATTGGCGGTGATTTAGGCCAAGTTTTTTACCTTTAGTTTAAGTTTTAATATGTTTGTGTTTGTATTTATTGTTATAAAGATTGACTTGCATTTTTAAGCCTATAATGTAATATTGAGTAACATTTCAAGATATTTTTGTCTCGCACACGTATTTGATGTAGGTGTATCTAGTTTAGGTATATTTTTAACCCCCGACCCAAAAAGGGGTGTTATAAGTTCGACGTATTTATCTGTGCGCTGCGCGTCTGTCTGTGGCATCGTAGGTCCCGTAGCTCCTAAACAGATAGAGCTAAGTTTTATTAAAATCGATTCAGCAGTTTTTGAGATAATTACTGAACTTTGAAATGGTAATGTCGGGGGTCTCAACTTTTCTAAGTTGGTCAGGTTGTCCTTCTCGTTTCGAATAATTTACGAGTAAGTAGGTATTTTTAATTAGAGAGAATGAGCCTCCTCAACAACACGAAAATAAGTCACTTTTCCTTAAGGATATCATTAATTCAGTGTTATGCTATTTTTTTTTATACAACGAGGAAGGCAAACGAACAAGTGGGTCACCTGATGGTAAGTGATCACCACTGCCCATTTTTAACCGACTTCAAAAAAGGAGGAGGTTCTCAATTCGTCGGAATATTTTTTTCATAAGTAGGTACTATGAAGGCTGTTTCTTTCTTGATAGCCAGGCGTTCAATCGTATACCTATGTATTGTATAGTAACTTGTTGCGGGTTAAACATAATATTCCTGTTTTATCCTGTCATGTAATTCGAAATGCTTGTTTTCTTGCCAGACCTCATTATACAACCTAGCTTAGATTATTATAGCGCAAAGTCGATATTATATTCCAGAAAACCTGTTTGATTCCCGTCGTGAAGCTACATTGAGAATTACAACGAGGAATGGTAATGAGAAATGCAAAGTCTAACCATAAAATAGTTGATATGTAATTACTCTTTACACTTTTGTATTTATTTGGTCTATTTGTTTATATTTCGTGCCTATACTTATAATTAGACCATAGCCAATTAATAAAGTGTGATAGAGTCCCAGTATAAGAACCTACTTTTTATAACGAGTGAAAAGACTAACCAGTATGAAAATAGAGCGACTTAAGTTGGTTCTTTTCTGTTTTTTTTACAAACTAATTTTGTCACAGAAGTAAACTTTAAACCTTTTCTATTCCAAAAGTAAAAAAAGACTCCCTAACTCGTCTTGTAAAATACTTCACTTCCCCAAAAGCACTTTATTATGTGAGATTTTGTTATCGACTAGACATATAGTGTTTTGCGATAAGTAAAATCACAGGTTGTTGACTTGGTGGAATTTAACCATTATCAAATTATCGTGTAAACTTCACATATGAACGGAATGTCGGGGTGTAAAGTGACAACGTGCTAATTCAACACCACTGTTGTAGTTACGGCAGTTCCTAACATGAACAAAAAATTACATGTGTGTAATGTTTAACCCATTTTTGAAATGAACCATAATTCGCATGCGAGTAAGTTGCTTAGAGCCAACTTTTCTTAAGGTTTTAAGTTAAGAAACTAAACAATCTTTGGTAGGACCTGAAAACGTCAACGGGCAGACCGAGAGAATTGTAAAGGACTTCTACAATAAGCCGAAAGTGTCCGGCGAGTAGACGATCGCGGTCCGTCGTGGTAAGTTAATTAAGATTTAAAATTCAAAATTTTATTCAGCAAATAGGCAGTTGAATGCTCTTTTACACTTAATTTTTTTGAGTCTACCATCGCTTTCGGAAAGATCATGATTGAATTGATTGCCAAGAAGAATGCGCCGCAAGAAACTTGCCACAAAGTCATTTTGTTATACATAATTTTAAAATGTACCATAATACAGGACCCCTACCAGTCACAAAAAGTTTATTGGTAATTGATCATTAACTCTTAAGAATTTCAGATATTAGCGAACGCAATCCAGTGTAGGTAGTAAATAACATTATCGACATGCCGACAAGGAGCAATTGGGCATGTTCCCGCCTTAAAGCAGCTTCAACAAGCTAATTCTATATCGCAACTCTCGCAGTAAAAAATAGACATTCGTTTAGTTGTTATCTCAAACCACGATTCAATGTTTTTGCTGCGAGTGTATGCAAATTGAGTTGCTATTCTTCTGCTACGATCTATATTATAGTCGGGTTATCATAACGATCGGACGCCGTGGGTGTGGATTGCCCCTTACAACTTAGTACCTACGGGTACAGTTGAGGAAATGGAATAATTCAGCTTGTGCTGATATAATCGTCTTAGGACACGTTTTCAAGTGCTTGCGTAGGTAGTGTGGTCATAATTGTGTATGCTTTATACTGTGTATTTTAGTTTACAGTTATACATAAGGAGGACCTTTGATGTCTACAAGTATGTAACGACATTATTATCTCAAGAAACCTTTTTCCCGACCTACTGTTATTAATTCTTCTAGAATTTTCTGCCCACCAGTACTTAACTTTAGTGATTAAATCCTCTGAGATTTATCGCTCACGCGAAGTCTCATTGTAAAAAAGTTGTTAAAGTTAGCTATTCTAATTGGCTAATGGTACAGGCCTGTGATCAGTAGGAGACACGATACCCTAAGCTGGTAAAATAAAAAAAACAATAAATCTAAGTGCTTTGAAACAAATACAAGAAAGAGGACCTTAAACCATATTCGAAAGCGCTGTAGTGCTCATTATCAAATTAATGGTAAGAGTTTATCATTTTAACGCGAAAGCTCGTGCTGGGGTTAGATGCACTAAATGGCTAGGTATAAAAAACAAGAACGACTGGACACAGACTTTTGTTTTTTTTAACGTCTTTTATGAAACCAGATCCTTAAGAATAGATAAAATAAAGTCTAGTTACATGTCCTGTTTACCGTAATCACTCCGGTAACCGCAATAATGAGGCTGGAATTTGTCCGGCACATTTGGCGATGTTGCCAAGTAGGCTCGATGGCAGATCTGTTGCCAAGAATTCGACGTTTCTTCCCCAATTCCGACCGCATGTTGTACTAGTTCCATAACTTGAGGTGTCATGACATTGAACTCGGCACGTGAAAGCTTGGCAGAAGAAATATGAATCAGAAATCAACAGTGGGTGAGAGATCTTATTAATACAGTCTTAAACATATTTTTAACTGGGTATTAAAGATGATAATATGGGATGGATATTTTAATTTCGTAGTGCCGTACTAAAATATGCTTTTCAATCTAAAACTGCCCGTTTCTTTCAGCTGCGTCCTCAAGTTAGAGGGACCCTATTTTACAGATCATGTAAAGACTGTATCGCCTTTACCCCAGTAATTAAAGAGAAAACATTATATTTGATGTGTAACGAACATTTGTATTTTATGAAAAGACATTGACATAAGTAGTATAAAACAAAACACAACATTTGAAATAAACCATAGACAACTTTATAAATAAAGTACAAAAAAAGGTTATTCTTAACACTGCCCCTTACTCGAAGCAATCATGTGTTTTACAAATTTAAGACAGAAATAAAGTATAAACTCTCTCGCGAGAGTACAAAAAACATAAAGCAAGTTTAAATTAAATCTAAGCACTTCACAAAGAAATTATGTTTCACCTTAGGTAAGGCTTTTATAAAAAGATCTGCCTCTAATTCAGCTGAAGGCTTGTAAGCTAAACAGATTTCTTTGCGTTCAACACATTCCTGTATAAAATGATGATGAACATCTATATGCTTTGTTCTACGAAAACATTCATTCTCCACCATTTTGAGTGTACTACGATTATCATTATAAATAGCAACAAGATCATGTGACTCATTCCTACAATTTAACTCTTTTAAAAAGTTTGTTATGAATTTTGCCTCTTTAACAGCATTTCCAAGAGCGTAGTATTCAGCTTCTGTACTAGAGCAAGCGACATTTTGTTGTTTGTGACTATGCCAATTTACAACGCAATTACCAAACCTACTCACGAAACCTGAATAAGATCTTCTATCTGTTGTATCCCCCGCCCAATCTGCGTCGGATGAAATTTCAACCTTATTACTACCCCTCGTGAAATTGAGTCCGTAGCTAGTTGTCCCAGATAAATATCGCAGTACACGTTTAGCAGCGAGCCAATGAGATTCATTATAACAAGTGTTATATTGGCTAAGCTTACTGCACGCAAAAGCTATATCCGGACGTGTGCATACAGCGAGATACATCAAGCTTCCAATAAGCTCCTGGTATGGAAACCTTTTGTCGATTGTCTCTGCTTTCGGCAGATTGAAATTAACCTCCATGGGAGTCGCTATCTTGTGACAATCTTCCATGCCAAATTTAACTAAAAGGTTTTTCACATACTCTGTCTGTGTCAACTTTAAAGTTCCTTTCTCTCTGTCCCTTTCAATTTTAATACCTAACGCTTGTTTCACTGGTCCAAGCAGTTTTATTAAAAATTTGGAACTGAGCAATTTATATAACATTTTCTTTTGAGATTCATTGGAACTAAATACGAAAAAGTCATCAACGTATAACGCTATTATCACCTGGTCTTTGAAGTAGACACATTTTTCGGTCTTTAATTGCGTATATCCATCGCTAATTAAAACAGTGTGAACTTTTTCATTCCAAGCTCTACTGGCTTGTTTGAGTCCATATAAACTCTTTTTCAGTAAACAGACTTTATTCTGCCCCTCAATTGCAAATCCAGTAGGTTGTTCCATGTAAATACGTTCACGTAGGTCTCCGTTAAGGAATGCCGTATTCACGTCAACATGTTCGATATCCATATCATTTTCAATTCCAATAGCAAAAAGTAAACGTAAAGTACAGTGTCTTACAACAGGTGCAAAAGTTTCTTCATAATCAACTCCATATTGCTGAGTAAAACCTTTAGCAACTAAACGAGCTTTAAATTTCTCAAAATTACCACTTGGGTCTACTTTTTCTTTAAAAACCCATTTGCATTTAATTATGTTTGCATCTTTTGGTCGATCGACCAGTTCCCAGACACGATGTAACATGAGTGAATTGTATTCCTCTTGCATAGCTTTCAACCAATCATCAGCTTTTTCACATTGTATAGCTTGGTTATATGTTCTAGGTTCATCTCGTCCCGTTAATGCTAGTTCAGTGAAATAATTCATTTCATAATCATTGAATCTTAAAGGAGGGTTTCGTTCACGAACAGGTCTAGAATGCTCATTAATTTCTGTATCAGATGCATTTTGCTCTATGATATTAGATTCTTGTTGAATATTGTTCAACGATTCCTCTTCTCCTTGTTCATCAGATGTATTTTCTTGAACATTAAAATCTACAACATTAGAGATTATATCAGAATTGGTAGATAAAGCATCAGGTGTAGCATACTCATCATTGTCAGGTTCATTAACATTTTCATCAGAAGTATTCGAATTATATATGGAAACTTCAATGTTATCTCGTAAATCTTTAAAAGTATCATGAGATTTCTCATTTTTAAATTTGTTTCCTTTCACATTTTCAAGGAATTCAACAGAACGTGCTTTAATTATTTTTGTGCCATCAGTAGGATCACCAAGTCTGTATCCTTTAGTATGATCACAGTATCCTAACATAATGTGGGGTTTTGATTTGGGATCAAGCTTATTACGTTGATGTTGTGGGGTGAGAGCATATGCTGTACTACCAAAGACTCGAAGATGACTGAGGTTCACTTTGGATCCAGTCCACAACTCTTCAGGAGTAGCTTTAGTCAAAGCAGCAGTTGGACTACGATTCTTCAAATAACAAGCTGTATTCACCGCTTCTGCCCAATATTTTCTCTCTAAATCAGCATCTTGTAACATGGCTCTGGCTTTTTCCATTAAAGTTCTGTTAAGGCGTTCAGAAACTCCATTTTGCTGTGGTGTGTATGGCACAGTAGTTTCATGAACTATACCGCATTGCTTAAAATAATTCTGAAAACTTTTATTACAATATTCCGTACCATTATCACTCCTAACACGCTTGATCTTCAGATCGGTTTGATTTTCAACTAATGTTTTGAATTCAATAAACGTATTCAAAACTGTTGTTTGATCTTTGCGATCCAAAAAATAAATGAAAGATTTTCGAGTAAAATCATCAGTAAATGTAATAAAATATCGAGAACCACTCCAGCTGTTCACCGACATAGGTCCACATATATCCGTATGGATTAAATCTAATTTAGTCACGCTTCTATGTGCTTGACCACGAGGAAATGATTTGCTCTTTTGTTTTCCTTCAATGCAAGGGGAACAAGGAGTCAAACCTCCATTTGAAAATTCAATACCGCGCGCCAATGAATCACGAAGGATTAACATACCTTTCAAGCTTAAATGTCCAAGTCGACGATGCCATAGCTCTAACGAATCAGTTTTGGATATCAAAGCTTTACCTTCAGTGCTAATTCTAGGCTCTTGGTTAAATGCAGAATAACATTTCTCTTTCTGATCAATTTTGTAAATACCGTCCACATTAGTAGCTGTCAGATCACAGGAACCAGTCACGCATACGTTATCCTTCCTGTAAACATTACATTTATTAATGTCAAATATTAATACATATCCTTTCGCTGCGACTTTGCTAACAGACAAAAGATTAGCTGCTACTTTTGGTACATACAGGGCATCAGTAATAACTTTTTCAACATCATTGTCGAACACCATATTGACATTACCTACGCCTTCACTATATATTTTATCATTATTGGCAGTAGTTATTTCGGATTTAATACTAGGAGAATAATTAATCATCCAATCCTTCCTATTAGTCATATGACTAGAGCATCCGGAATCTAAAATCCAGTTATCCCTATTACAAACAGTACTAACTAAGGCAGTCTCTGTAGAAATAGAAAATAAAGATGAGTTTGTACTTCCCTTCTTTGAAGATGAAGCATCTAGGCTGGAACCATTATTTGAATTCTTCTTAAAATTCTTCTTCAACTTAGGACATTTTGGTTTAATGTGTCCTTTCTCATGACAGTTGTGACATGTTGGAATAAATTTATTTTTCGCAATAAGAATCTTCTCGGATGGTTCCAAATTTGATTTGCCTATCTCCTTTTTGAATTCACTTTGAATTAATTGGCATTTCACGAATTCAGATGTCAACTTTGCATTTGTGGCTTCCATCGCCATAATCAATGAATCAAATTCAGTTGGCAATCCTATCAACATCAATTCAGCTAATTCATCGTCATCGACAACACAGCCAATGTCAGCTAATTCTTGCGTAACAGAAATAATATTTCCCAGATAGTGATCCATGCAATCATAATCTACATATCTAATTTGTACTAATTTTCTTTTCAAAGAAAGTCTACGACTTATGCCTGCATTCTCATAAGCGGCCTTCAATTGTTTCCAGGCATCTTCTGCTGTTTTGGCATTTTTGACATGAGGATAGCAAATTGGTTTAATATTCAAACAAATCTTTGCATATGCTTTCTGATCTTTCACATAATCAGTAGCTGCATTGACTAGCCCATTTGCGAAATCCCATAGTCCATGGTCGATTAGCAACAATTTCATTTGAAATTTCCACGTACCGTAGTTTGAAACTCCTTCCAGCTTCTCAATGATCATATTTGATCCTGAACTTATAACAATGTTATTCATTGAACTAGTTGGAATATCTGTCATTTTCGTAAAATTTTATTTTATTCGAAAAAAAAATCGTCACTTTTATTTCACAAAATATAACTAAGTAATTATATTATTTTCAATATAATAATCACTGGTAGCAAATGCCCATAACCAATGTAAAGACTGTATCGCCTTTACCCCAGTAATTAAAGAGAAAACATTATATTTGATGTGTAACGAACATTTGTATTTTATGAAAAGACATTGACATAAGTAGTATAAAACAAAACACAACATTTGAAATAAACCATAGACAACTTTATAAATAAAGTACAAAAAAAGGTTATTCTTAACAGATCACATCTGTGAAAATACTACTCGAAATTCGGCGTAAGTCTGTGTATTCCGCTATAAAGTTTAATTTTGACTACCTACTTATTAAAATGTTATTTTTTTATTGGTAACCCTTTTGACAGAAAACTGAAAATCACTTTTTGCGAATATACCAACCACAGCTTATGATTAAATCATTCTTAAGGTCATACTTTTTAAAATTTTCCTTTTCCTAAAAATGTCTGCTACTTAAAGTGAAATCTAGAGAAACCTAACAGTAAAATTCAACGGTAAAGGCTCAAGCCGGGAGACAATGGGTGTGGATTTTTTGGCTCACATTACCTTGTCGCACGACAATGTGTCACCACATTCATTCTTATCGATCAATTACAAAATAACCGTTTGTAAATCCATAAACGATGATGATAATTTGAAAACAATATTGTTGATAATATCACACCCTTTTATAACAGTTACAAGTTTTTTGATGAATTGTGAAGAAACTTTGGTGATTCATTTAATACAATACAATATTGCCATACATAATGTACCTAATACATCTGTATAGGTTTAAAAAAATCTCTGGTCACGGTGTTTGTGGTTTGTGGTCGCACTCCCCCGAAACGGCTAGACCGATTTTTTAAATTGTTTAATGTACCTAGGTATATTTGGTAGGTAAGAGAACGTAAAGTATATTATTATAGTTAAATAAATCTAATACTTAAGGTTCACTAGAAATGGTTTATATGCCAGAACAACGTTTGCCGGGTCAGATATGACTTAAGTATAAAACTTTGAAAGTACTTTAATCCAAGAAAAATATTACATTAAAAAAAGAAAAACCTATTATACATAAGTACTAAAGGTAGGTACATGTAATTTCGGAGATTTCGTTATGATTCAGTCAATCGTTATAATGACTTTTTTGTGTATTGATTTTTTTTTCGACAACGATTTACAGGCAGGATGGTTCCATGCCATGTAACACGATATTTTTCAAATCTGAAGGCTAAATCAGGCTCATTGTCAATTATACCAATCTAAAATTTAGGGTACTTATATTATTATAATGAAGTTGATTATAGAAGAAACTTAGTCCTTAAAAATACCAACATATAGTTTACTAGCTGTTGCCCGCGACTTCGTCTGCGTAGATTTCGGCGCTAACCCGCGGGAACTATATAATTTTCAAGAATAAAAAGTAGCCTATGTTATTTCTCAGTATTCAAACTATCTTCTTACCAAATTTCATGTAGATTGGTGCAGCGGATTTCCCGTGAAGAGGTAACAAACAGACAGACAGAGAGACAGAAAGACAGAGAGACAGAAAGACAGAGAAACAGAGTTACTTTCGCATTTATAATATTAGTTAGGAAGTTAGGATTACGATACACAAACTATGTGTAGGTATAGCACTATTTATGGTTCATTGTGGACACAAACAGAAGAATACTGTAGTATAGTAAAACATAAGTAGATATTTATCCTGTGATACTTAATATCCCTCTGAGTTGGCGCCTGCGATAATGATGAACGGTTTATATCGGTGATACGCTGCGCTGGTATACTATGGCCAACGACGTCACAGGATTTTTTGAGAAAACTAAATAAGTTAATAAAACCGTAACGCGTGACTAAATTCAATTAGATCACAATTACTTACCTACCACAAAAACAATAGAGTCATCGATCCTACAAATATGAAATTGGACAAGATATTCTCATACTTGTTCTATCAATCAAAACTAGTGACCGTTACTTGCGTTAACAACTTCGTCATGTGTATCTTTGTTATTATCTGGCAAATTTGACCAAAGCACTTCATGTATTCTGGCAAGGTCGTTGAACTGAAGTTTATGATCCTCAGAAATTCTAATTACCAAAATGTAAGATCGCTATCTTCCGAATACGAGCTGAATAAGGATGTTTTGTTTCTTGCGGGAACAATGACCGTTTTTTGTTAGTTTTAATTAGTTAATATGAGCGGTTAATGTGTCGGGAGCATCTTTGAAGCATCTTCTTTTGTGCTGCGTTGTGTAGTTTGACAGGTGTAAATGAAGCACAAAGGCAATGGTGAGTTTTATCTATGCACATATCATAAGTCCTCTATTACGCGTTCAGAAACCGTGGGTAATGACCATCATTACAACAATCAATGTTCGTCTGCAAAAACCAATGCAATTTAAAAATAGGCCCCAATTAAACAAAAAATAGCCGATGCCCAAGCGTCAGCTTGATATATTGTTTGTCCATGATTTAAAAAATAACAGCCAAATTCGTGACAGGTTTATTCTGCCTTCGGCTTCTGAACCCATCTTGGAGTCGTCATCATCATCATCATTTCAGCCGAAAGACGCCCACTGAGCTGGACATAGGCCTCCCCCAAGGCTCTCCACTCAGAACGGAGTCTTAACATGGAGTACCTACTTATAATATGTCTGTAGATAAAGTAATGTATGCAACTCTACATAATTAGGCCTTAAAACGCACGTACAATCCAATTATGAAACTGGGCTTAAGTAAGGACCCTCATTATATAACAGTTGTTGATTTTTTAAATTATTGGTTTAAGTACATACAAGTGCTGTCTGTTGTTGTTGTTGTAGAATTACGTTACTTTTAACAGGATCTTGAAACTGAACAGAAACCTAAAAAAAGTGGTTTAATTTTCAACGAAACTTTTAATTTCAATTCACTTAAGTACGTACTTAGTATCCACTAAGAGTTAAAGTTATTAAATAAATTTATTCTGTTTTTAGGTGGTACGGGAACCCTAAAGATAACTTTATCGGAAGTTATTAAAATGTACGTTTATGGGGCTAGACTGTAGTAGAGACGTCTTGCGGTCATTGTCCCATACACATTTATTCATTATTTTTCGCCTATTTAATTGGGATATAAAATTTATGGTGCCCGTTGGTTTGCATGTTTTTGACCTCCGTGTTTAGCTCAATTAGCAGCCAACCGGGCAACGGTACCCGGATGAAATATCTTTGGACCAACAATTGCCCAAAAGTTAATCACTCATTTAAGATCCATTTGTCATGTGGACAACTCGTGTTAGGAACCGTTAACAAATTAATTTTTGACTAATTGAGATGTTTAAAATATGTTTGAAATCCCCGTTTGAAATTAATATACCTATAGCTTTTGTTCACACAGGTGGATAATGAATCATTTGCGATTATGTGGGGTCTTATTGACCACGCGGGTTCTGAGATACTTTTATTGCTAAGTCTTTCATTCTTGTTTATATTTAAGTACTTAAATGAAAAATCTATCATAAAAAAATAATTTATTATGAAATCATGAAATAAAAACAGGTTTAAAATAAAAATGTGTTACTCGTAGTCTAAGCAACTAGGAATATGCATCAAATAACGATACAAAATAAACAGTACGGTCACAATAAAATAAGAGTGAGGTGTTAATTATTGGAATTACCAATATTACTCATGTTTTTAGAACATAATTAACTACATATTATAAACTACCAATAATATATCGATATCCTGTGAAATATTAATTAATTTAATAGCAAAAGAAAATAAGTTCCGTGATACTTTGTCATTAAAAAATTCGGACACCTAACTGTGACGGGAACTCCTAGGAAACATGAGAAATTATAGTTCTCATAATGCTTCTGTTTAATATTCATAGCTTAAAAAAACGAATTAAATACGTCTCTATGATAAGCTGAGTCATTTGTTACAACGCTTTATTTACTAAGGAAGAACAAAGATATATGTTACCGGTTAACAGCAATTAAAGACTTTTTGAGATCTTAAAAAACAAACCAATTTTTGTTAAATACTGTGATGATTTATGGCTGTTAGAGAAGAAGCAAACTTTGTGTATTTTTTGGTACTTTGCATAACAATAATTGGGTTTTGTCTAATCTAAGGATATAATAATTATTGTCTGGAGGCACTGACGTGTGATGAATTTTACTGAAGTACCTGATCTACCTATTATTAGTTCTCTGCTATCAGATCAATTCTAAGCGACTTCTAAAAATATGGTCTTGCCTTTTACACATTGTATGTTACTGTAGGGGTTGTAACTCAGAGGGAGCAGCGAGCAGTAAGCACTTGCATTAATTTATTGTACGTGAACCAAGAATGAACACAATTTTAAACCGACACGACTATATGAGTCTCGAATAAATCGAACTTTTAAAACCTAGAATTAAAGGTAGTAAAGTTTACAATCTGACAATTGCCCTAAAAACAGTACTTCGAATTTTATTGCCACGGCACGGACATAAATTTTATCCATGAATACTTTGCCTGGACGATATCTCCAGTTATTTTCAAGGTTGCCCATTCATCCGCAAATAGAACATACCCTTCGCCGTGCCATTGAACCAGATAAACCAGCCCATTCCATGCCATAATTAAGACGAAACAATAAGAAAGTGAGTAGCATCTAGCCCATCTACAAGTATTGCACAACGATCAGACTTAAGAATCGGCGGATGACACGATACCATCAGAGCCGCAGCCCGTGAAGTGTTGCCAAACTAAACAATTTGTGTCGGATTGATTTATTGTGCTTTAACTCCAACTTATATCAGTGATAGTCGACTAGGTGGAACTAATAGCACTTAGTTGTATGAGGTTTTGTCCTAGAACAGCTCAAGATAAAAGAAGATGACGACGATGAATATTATGAATTAATTCAGGCATTGTATCAGGTGTAAGATGAGCTTTCTTGATCGTGTAGCTAAAGGAAAGCTCAGACCGTTAATTCTTTATGTAGGTAATTGTTATGTAGATAAACCCCGGAAGCGACTCGGTCAAATACACCTTTCGTTTATTAAAGAAAAAAAAAGGTAGTTAGGTGTAAACTTGAATCTATTTAAGTTAGTAAGTACTTAGTTAATTTTATGAAAAAGTTCGTAGCACGCAGCGCCTAATTTTTGATATTGCGTGATACAAAATGATCCTGAATATGTATTTCCAAGTAGAAAACTTTTCTGAAAATAATACTGGGATAATGATTAATGAGTGGTAATTAGTTCCATATCGGAATGATGATGTCATCACTTGTCTTAATGATGGCTCGCGTCAGACGTGCATGGAAATCGTGATTGTAAGGGAAAACTTAATCTTGGTGCAGCTCAATTGCAACGTCCTGACTAGCACACAGTAGGCCAAGGCGTGATGATACCACTTTGTTATGATAGCCGGGATGATGCGTCAGTATCAATGAACAAAATGGAGGAAATAAAAAAAAAAACATTCCGACGAATTTAGAACCTCCTCCTTTTTTTGAAGTCAGTTACAAATTGGTCAGTGCAGTTAAATTAACGAAATGAGATGATTTTGAATGAGGTTGACAGTTTATTAAATAGTCTTTCCGGCTGTGTGGCTGATCCAAATACTGTCAATTCTTTATCAGACGATCCTAGTCTAGCGACCAAATGCAGGGAAAGGGGTCTTGTGAGTTAAAAAAAAAACAGTTCCAATACTTACTTAGCTGAATAAATATAAGACTTGTTATTCTGAAGTATGATGATATAAGCAAGCAGGTAGGTATGTTGTGCACGCAAATAATTACGTCTAATAAAATTAAAACAAAAGACGCCGCTGATGCAGTAAACTTACATAAAATGACTGACATCCGGAGCAATTAACAATTAAACGAGTTTGTTACTTTGAAACTGAAGTCATCAACTTAAAGTGCTCTATTTAATCCCATTGCAAACACTTTTTAACAAACTTTATTTGTATTTATTATATGAATCTACTTGTAATTATATGTGAAACTTATAAAATATGTATTATTAACTATAGGTACCTCCAATAAGCCAAGAGCTCAAGAGCTTAAATATTTTGATATTTAAGACTCTACCAACAACAACAACAACTCTACCTACAACTAGTAGTTCTTTCTTCTGTTCTGAAGCTCTTCCACTCATTATTCTCTTAAGCTCATGATTTTACACATCTGTTTGAAGCCTGCGTATCTTAAGTTAATCCGTTCTTTTGTGGCAGTTTTGTTTTCACGATCAGCTTGACTTTTCTATCATGCTAAGTAGTACTAGAGTATGTAATACTAATGATGAATAAATAATGTACATGTGCTAAAAGAAAGAGATAAATCAATTGGCAAAGACAAAGATATCTCTTCGATTCGACCAATGTACCAACATCAACCTACATACATAGTATAAACCAAACATAGGTGCATACTAATCGAAAAAAACATAGTTACCACTAATTGCCATAAGCAGTTTGCGCGGCGCATGCGTAAACGAAGCGTAGCCTTGCTCTTGAACTTGCTCCTCGCTACGCAACTTGTGCAATCTCGAATTACACAAATTACTGTGCCGGCTGTCTGTAATACTTATGTATGCGTAACTAGTCTACGAATAGGTACTTACTGCTCCAGTTGGCGTAGTATGTAATCGGGTTAGATTTTTTTTAATAAATAAACAGAGAGGTATATGAAAATTACGGTTTTTGCAAAGTTTAGACAATGTAAGTGTTAAAACTTTTAAGTACTTACAACTGGTCCAAAACGGAAATTGTCTACAGTGTTTGTACCTACTAAATTGTACTGTAGTGTGTATAACTCTATTGGATCTACTATAGTGCGAAGGAGAGCTAAATGCGTAAAGGTCCAACCGGGTTGAAGTGGACCCCCAGGTTTAAGATTAGATAATCTACTTAATATGTGTGATAGAGTCAGGAATAAGAAAATTCGTATAAGACCCAATGTTACGGGTAGTCAGACATGGCTCTTATGCATCTGTCACACTGCAGTTTTGACGTAAAACCCGTTGCAGTGTGATAAATCGCGTCCATTTCCTCGAAATACAATGTCATCACAGCAAGCACACTCCACTTCAAGGCATGCGTCTGCCAATTGAAGTAGCAATGACCCGGTGCGTAGCTCGTAGAGTCAATAGAGCATGAAGGTTCCTAAGTGTAGAGAGATTACGAGACGCGGTGTAAGTTGTCCTTTTATAAAATGGACCTTTGACTTCGTACTAAATTGGTACTTTATCTATTTTGTAAGTTGGTTGTTCATGTTCAGCAAAAGGATTTCAAAAAGATAGTAACGAAGTACCTAGGTAGTTACATAATTAGTCCTCATAATCGATGTTTCTGAGTCCTCTAAATAAGCACAATAACATCTTCAACATCCTTCATGGTTTATGACACGAGTAGGTTATGATGTACTAAACTAATTCATATTATTTCCCTAAATGTAACATTTATTATCTGCAAACACCTATCGGCACGAAGTCTTTTATGATGATGAGGATGACTCAATTTATAATGACAGGGTAGAAATCAAGGAAATAATCAGCGTATAAATTTGATGCGCGTCTTTTTTGTCGCGCCCGCGCACCACAAGTGTCAAAAAACTAAACGACGGAAAAATGGCTAAATGTGGTAAACGTTTAAAGTTTGAAGGGAGTAAAAAAATGCTGAGTCCTGCTTGGTTCATTATGTGCCAGAGTTAAAGCCATTAATCTAAGAAAGACAGTCATTCATAAAAAAATATTTAACTCGGTTGCAAACGCACCTCAATCACGATACTTTGTTTAAATAAATAAATAAATATCATCATGGTTAAATTATTAAACTCAACTTTAAATAAAAGTTTCAGTGTAGTGTTTTAGATTTGTGACTAGGCGCAGTTTGCAATTTCGTCTCAAAAGTTCAATTCTTACTTAAAGCCTTATAAAACTATTTACATAGGCTACTTCTATCTTTGCATTTGAAACGGGTTTCGTAACAACTCAAGTCATTCGTAGATAGAATATCGGCTATCTGGCTGGAAGCCACAGGAATGCAGTTCTTGACCACAGCTGCTGCAAGTGAATCAAGTGAATCTTCCAAGGAACCTGTTCCATCGCAGCACTGCAGTAATGACTCGTCGCTTGATGCAGTTTTACTCTCGATAAAATAAAAGCAAAAGGAGATTTTAGATTGGGAGTAATGAGTTAAACGAGGCATACATGATTCTGCTCCTATATGGATGCAATTTTAGATGGAACCAGCGCTGTGTGCACTTTATGAGACAGGGCTCATGTTTGTTATGAAATTGCAATGTTAACAAAAGAATTCAATTCGAAAAAGCTTCTTATTTGTCATGCTATGGTTATTTCCATCTACAACTCGAAAGTAAAAACAAGACAGAAAGCAAAAGAAAAGATTAAAAATAAGTTTGCGCGGACCAGGCGTGGACTCATTAGAAAATGCTAATGCGAATCCTTTGCAATTTGCTTGTAAGCGTGAACGTAGTTATAATTGCTCTGATATAGAATCTCATGCCTGCACTAATTGAAGTAAAGAGGTGCAATCATCATAGTTTAGCTCCTTGGAATGATTTCTTTGAGCTTAATAGTGCAATATGTTCATTTAATGTAGATTGAACCCACCTTGATACAGCTGATGGTCGGTAAGTCATTACAAAACGATACTGCTGACTTTAGTTCATTTCAGTTCTTTTCGTCTACAAAACTATTCCTTAACTATTTGTTTTAGCAAAATTGTTTTTAACTAGGTTGTTGTTTTATTTAAGCATTTTTTATTCCCATGCTGCCTCTAGTTCTAAAAAGCGGCAACTTTCAGGTCAGACCTAATAAGTCATTATGGATTAATGTCCTTGCTTTAAAAGTACCTAAAGTTTTCCCTTAAACATAGCATATTAAGAACAAACGATTACAAGAACAAAAGCATTGCGTATCTTATCTTTAGCCCAGACGGCCTAGACGCATACTCCCGAATCACTACAAATCATAAAACAAAATCGAGCGATAAAATAAATTCAAGTGGTCACACAGCGACGCCCCTGCGCCGCCTCCCGAAAATGTAGGCAATACTTATGGTATTGTATTACTTACTAAATTATGCTCAGAGGGTCGAGCACGACTTTACAAATGCTGCGTAACGTTACGGTTATCGTATCGAGATCGAGAAACCGCATACTCATACATTTAGTTCCAAATACGCTCTTTTCGAAACCTGCGTCACGTAAAATCGAATAGTAATAGAAGTAGTAGTCGTTGTCGAGTTTGTGTGACGTTTGGAACAGCGCCCGCCCGTGAGCGTATTTGGAACTGAAATTTAGTATGAGGTTTCTCGATCTCGATACTATAACCGTAATGTTACCCCGGATTCGACAAGTCGTGCTTGACCCTCTGCTACCAGTGTGAAGCCGATGCGGGTCGCTAGTGAAAATAAAATGAAGGTACATACTTACATCATATAATATGAGAGAACCCGCTCGCTCCTTCATGTCAGTTTTTGTTTTTCTTACATGCATCCAGTAATTATCCACGGCAATGAACCGCGGGCACGACGTCGATTTGTTTTTGCCGCTGTTATCTGGTTGTTCACTCGTGACCTTTAGGAAAATGCGTGAGGAATTATCTGACAGGAATGTCAGGGAGTCAGCAGAATTATCTAAAGCTGAGGTGAGATGGGTTTGGTAAGGCGGCTCTTAAAATAGTTTGCTAAGCGTTCGCGTAGGATGCCTTTCAAGATATACTACCTGATTTAGATGGCTGTGGCTGATCCTTGTTTTGTACGTCGGTGAATTATTTTACCTCGAAAGAAAATTAATCAGGTTCAACTTTTATTTAACGTGAGCAGAGTTGACAAAACGTTGCCGTTGGTTTTTACTTAGGCGTTTCAATCAAGGCGTTGCAAAAAGCCTCACTGATATTCCATGGGTTTGAAGGAGACCTGTCAATATCATACCCATTTTTTTATATTAAAAGAAAGAACAAAATTATAATTTGGACCGAGAGATTGACACTTAGATTTTTTTTTATTTTCGTCCGTTTCTGCCGCCGCATCAGTTTTTTGTGTGGTTCCCTGGAGATGTGAGGGTGCTACTGTATCGACACTGGTCGCATCCCAAACCAGAACCCTACCCATTCTCCAGGGAATCAGAGACATACCGTCCGGCCTTTTGCCATCGTCGCGGGCAATGCCGCTTGGCTCCAAAATGGCCGGCACGTTTGCAGAGGCAAGAGCCCGGCGGATTATGTCATTGAGCGCGGCACGGGAGAAACGGCCGGCGCTTTTTTGACAGGAAAGACCATGTTGTCCCGTTTCGTCCACATTGGTGCCACAGAGGCAACGGTGTTGTGAACACAGCGCAACACCCAGTCTTAGCCCGACTGCAATTCTGTGTTTCAGGCTCAAGAAAGGTTCCGGTGTTAACGGAAGGATAAGCATAAAGCCAGTCACCGGATTCCTTTCTTGCCACAGCCAAAAGCCTTACGCGGTCTGGGACTGAACACTGACTCTGACTGAGAATATTAGAATAAGTTAATTTGGATAGTGTGTCATCCCAGCTCCGTTGGAAATTTGAATAAGCGGGAGGATTTTTACCCGGACAAGCCATAAGCCAAGCATTCCTAGCATCGACCAAACCCGTCGTCTCGTAGTTTGAAGGACAATCCTTTAGGATTTTACCTACGAGGGTGGACGTGCTGTGGACTGTGGACTTTTATTACTGTATTTAACTATTACTCGTTCAGTCTACTTAGATTTTTTTCATGTTTACAAATAATTATAACCACTACGGACTGACGGGCACGGCGAAATCATACAGGTTACTTGTTCACTACAGAAACAACAATGTTATGTAGAAGATCCTCAGAAACAATTAGTAACTACTAATGGCATTCCATTAGTCTGATTGGCAGCCGGACCTGTTTGTAGGCAATACGTGATGTTGCTATCATGTCGGATTTGTCAGCACTGCAATTGCAGTCACGAGCACGTACCTTTGCAATTTGAATCACGTAGGATTCGGTAGTAAAAAACTAAGTGCATCTAATATGAGTCACCAACCTGCTGTGGTTAAAGTTGAATCAATTAAGAGGCCTCTATCTTAGTAAGAATTTGACCGAATGTGCATTCAGATACAGATAGCATGATAAGGACAATAAGTATAGGTAGGTACTCATCATACGTAGGTATCTAGACATGCGGTAGCGTGTCAAGCCAAGTTCAAGAAAAAGGAACTGGCGACGCAGCAACCGTGTGTTATAATACAGATTACCTAATTTAATATGGTAGACTTTTATATGAGCTTATATGTATTGTACTAAAGCTTTCAATATTTATAATTTATAAAGACACTTCTTGTCGATCCCTAGTAAGCTATTCCTCTCCACCACTCTAAGGTTGGCTGGTAGAGATTCCATATAGAGATAAGCCCACTTTTGTACTAAAATTTTTTTTGTAAATTGTGTTTGTATCCTGTTTTTTTCTAATACAGTAAAGTGTTTACTTACGTACTTTAATAATACAGGTAGATTTATTTACCTAGTAATAAATTTATTTGGCAAAATTTGAGATTATGTCCTTCCGCCATCGGTTTCGGTATCGGAGCGAATATCTATCAATCTGGTGAGCCCACATACATTCATCTACTCAGGGCCGTCTTACACCATACAGGGGCCCGGGGTCAAAATAAAATAAAATTAAGGGGAGCTTCTAGTAAGCAAGAAAGCGATATCGAAAACACCAAATTCTAGTTTCGGTATTCGGGCCCCCACAAGGGTCACTGGGCCCGTAAAGACGAGCTCTCAAGGTAAAGACTTCATTGCGTTCACTGCTGAGTGGGTATTTATTTCATTTGGTGCAAATTGGCCGGTTTGTTAAAAAAATAAACAAAAAAATTATTTCAATAGCAAACTTCATCTAAATTGAAAGATTGTAATACAAGGACTATATAAAAAAAAGTAAAACCGCCTTCAAAAAAAAAACCTTAAAAATAAACCTAAAATAATCCTCTAAAATAATGATAAATAAATAAAATAAAATAAAATGCGATTATTTCGGACAACAGAAACTAAAGCCTAAAGTTTTATGGCCTAGCACTAAGCAGCAGAAATATGAAGTCGGTGCGGTGCGAGCGGAATATTCTTTGAATGAAGCACCGACTTCATATATCTGCTGCTTAGTGCTGCTTGTTACGTGCTTATTTAACGTTTTTTTCTAAGGTTTTTTTTGAAGGTGGTTTTACTTTTTTGTTAAAAGATTTTTATTTCACAATTTTACGTTGATTTAACATTGTTGTACCTTCCATCATCAGATCATCAACATAAGATGGATACAGATCCATACCGGACGCAAATACTTGAATAGCCTTAGAAAATATATGAAACACATTACAAAAAAAATACATACAGTGGAACGTAGAACCTCCTCCTTTTTTTTTTAAGTCGGTTAAAAATAAAGGCCATCTTTTAGGATCCATATTAGTGATGGTATGGAACCGCAAAGTTTTAAGCGACATGTTAATGATATTTTGCATGCTTGGTAACGACCAAAGCACATGGTAATGACAAATACTTTGAGAAAGCCTAATCTATTGGGATGCTTTAAAATGAAGTTGAAAGCCTTCTGGATAAATGATTTACGAGATGGACCAAGAAGTCCATCTAAAAGATTGCTTATGCCTAGATGTTGCTGAATGCCTTTTAGAAGAGTGACCATGATTGTGATGAACCAGGAAACTCATCTCATGAGTTCCTTAAGGATGTAGTTGAAGGCCTTTTGGGGAAACAATCACGAGATGAAAAGGAAAATCCATCTAAAGGGTTCCCCTCCGATAGCCCGAAGATTTTTCAACCTAATTTCACTAGCCCTAAATTTCAGTATTCCAAACGCTAGGTTCCGCCGTAGTTGTAAATTATTTTTTATTTAAAATAAAACAGACCTAAACTAGCCTACCTATATTTTCAAAATCATGTATACCAAAATCTTCGTTCAGCTGAAAATAATGAAAACTCGGACTAATGATGCTTTCAGAATTACAACTTTTCCGAGTTTTGGGGTTTTATCCATCTGAAAGATTGCTTATTTAAGCTTTGCTATCGGAAAGTGTGCCCAGATATAAAGAATAAACATATAAAAATGCAAGCTCGATACAAGACAAGTGCATATAGTTATCGTCATTACCGTGGATAGAAAAAAAAAGAGTACTGTAATCCATGGTAATGACCACCTTGGTAATTACAAAATCGAGATATTTCCTCTTCAGCGTGTACCTTGTTAGATATTTCAAGATTGTCTATTAATTACGCTATAGCAAATCGGTTAGGCTATAAAATAAAATAAAGATAATATAAACAGTTCGTGTACTTATCGAGGAAAGAGACCCACGGGAATGGCAATACTATCGTGACAAAAGCCACGGTACGACTTTGTAAAAGAGAAATAAATGTTTAATATTGCGCTAGCGGGAGGTGTGTTCACTCTGCCTTCTGAATGGTGTCCACGCGGGGGGAGTGTCGAGGTTTGTGTAGAGCTATTTTGTACAGAGTTATATGTCGCGTCACGTTAAGACATGGTGATGATGAGTTTGATAGAAACCAAGATATACGATGCTACTGTTCAGTTTTTGACCACGTTTTTCAATTTGTGCTATCAATAATGTGTGTCATCACTATTAAATGTTTTAGGTAAACAGTAGTTTCATTCGTAAACGTTAGTTAAACGGAACATTATGCAGAAGTTTTACCGAAAACTGGAAAGCGGACACCCCTTGGTAGTGACATTTTGGCTCTTTTGAACGCAATAACTTTTAAATTACTTCTTATATATGAAATCAAAAAAAGTTGTTGTTAGATATCATTCTTTATTACAAGTTACTTTTAGACACGGTAAAAATCTAACTTCATTTAGATGGTTATATTGTCGCGGACAGCAGATTTACACCAGATGAAATAATTACCCGGGTAAGGGCAGAGACAGAGACAGCGGATCAACAGCATCGATCGTAATGTTTTACATAATAATTCACGTACTTACTTACTTAGTAGTTATCATCTATGGCAGTTATTGATAAAGCGGGTAATTCTTATTTTGATTTGATCACTCACTTCCATGGAAAACTCTTGATTATAGGTTAAGTTCAATGAATACCTAGTAACTATTAGCCATAAGATAAAACTTTTTCTCAAGTAGGTACTTAATTGTAGGAACGTAAAAATGCAATCCATTGGTAGTGACATTTTATGTATTAATGTGAATTACCTAAACTTAGAATAACTAGTTCTTATTAGAGCGCACAGACTTAAACAAAAAATAGGCTAGAATCTAGGTGCTAGCTGATAGATGATCTTCTCCGAAGGGACAACCAGTTCGATAATATACTCTTAATACAAATAAACTGGTTCTGGATCGTTTTTAAACCAAACTGGTAATACTAAAGGCGTGAGGGTACGAAAAAAAGACTTAGATGCGCAAGAGTTTGCAATTAAATGATCTCAGATAGCTGTGATGAATGTGGACAGGCGATCGCCCGGGGCGGTTTCTTAAGCATAATAAGAAACCAATCACCAGTCAGAGATACAATGTTTTTTTTTACTTGTGGACTCAAGTTTGAAAGTGTTTGTTTGCAATCATCATCAGCCTGTTTTGCGTCCCACTGCTGGACATAGACCCTCTCAGAATAAGAGTGCTTGGGCTACAGTTCCCACGCGGGCCCAGTGCGGATTGGGAACTTCACACACATCATTGAATTACTTCGTAGGAATGTGCAGGTTTCCTCACGATGTTTTCCTTCACCGAAAAGCTCACGATAAATTACAAAAATGTAATTCCACACATAAATTTATTATAAGCCGCTTGTTATTTTTCGGCAAATGCCTCAAACCAAAACTTAAATTGCTCTCCAAAAAAATAAATAAAACAAGTCAATCTAATATACGAGAGGCGGCTGATAAGTAATCTCCTTGGTCAGAAACATATACAAAAATAATGCTGGCTGGTATGGATTTATATTCGTTTGTTATTCTATTTTCAAAATGTATTACATTCATTTCTTTATTGGATCACGTTTATTTGTCTCCTACAATTGTTTCAAACATGTCGGTAGAAAAAGTGAAAATGGATAAAATCGAGCAGCGTGCGGTGATTAAGTTTTTGACTAAAGAAGGGAATACGCCTTCGGAGATCAGACAGCGTATGTTACGTGTGTTTGGCAGTTCGTGTTCTTCCGAATTTGTTATAAAGTTTTGGTCAAAGCAGTTTAAGTTTGGTCGTGAGAGCCTGGAAGATGATCCTCGTAGCGGAAGACCACTTTCGGCCGTCACCGACGAAAATGTAGCCAGGGTGAAAAAAATTATATTAGAGGATCGACGAGTGACGCAGTGGGAGATAGCTAGAGATGTGGGCGTCAGTAAAGACCGAGTCAATGAAATAATTCATGAGCATTTAAACATGTCCAAGGTTAGTGCACGTTGGGTCCCCAGAATGTTGACTGCATTTGCCATGGAGAGGCGTGTCAAATGTTGCGAAGAGTTTTTGGACATGAGTCGAGGAAAAGAGGAAGAAATAATTTCTAGAATTGTAACATGTGATGAGACTTGGATTCGACAATGGGACCCGGAAAGTAAGCAAGAGTCGATACAGTGGAAATTTAAGGATGAGAAGCCGCCTCGGAAATTCAAGGTCTGTCCATCGGCAGGTAAACTTATGGCTACAATCTTTTGGGACACAGAAGGGATTTTGCTCATAGATTATTTACCGAAGAAAACTACAATGAATGCTGATTATTACTCAAACTTACTATATCAACTAAGAGAGACAATAAAAGAAAAACGGCGAGGTAAACTAAGCAAAGGAATTCTGATTTTGCACGATAACGCACCAGTGCATACCGCCGCACAACGAAGCTAGCAATTAAAGACAATGGCTTCGAAACCATTGACCACCCCCCTTATAGTCCAGATTTAGCCCCCTGTGACTATTTTCTGTTTAGACTTCTCAAGAAAGACCTCAGGGGACGAAGGTTTATGACCGATGACGAAATGAAGGCTGCGGTTACTGACTTTTTTGACGACAAACCGAAAGTTTTTTATAATGGTTTAAATTCAATATTTGAAAAATTTAATAAGTGCATTTTACTAGCAGGGGACTATATAGAAAAATAAAAAAAAATTAGCCACTACAGTCTTTTGTTTCATTGTTAGGTAGATTACTTTTCAGCCGCCCCTCGTACGTTCCTCTTTGTATCACCGATTAAGGACTCCAAACGAATTTAACTCCCGGGCAGTTTCATATCGTCAAACCTTTACAGTCCTAGTGACAAGGGATGACAAAAGCAATTTAAATTACTGTAACAGTTGACAACCTCATTATCAGCTAAAATAAAAATAATACAAATAATCGTCTACTGCCCAACAGTCGGACGTAAAAAAAAAGGCTGTGATGTTGATGATGATGATGAATCATCAACTCGCTTTTCAGGATTCCGTAGCCAAAATGGTAAAGACGGAACTCTTATAGTTACGTCATATCCGTCTGTTTGTCTGTCTATCTGTTTATCCACGGCTTAGCTCAGAGACAATAGGTAGGTACTAGAAAGCTGTAATTTTGCATGGACGTACATATTAATAAATACGTATGTCCATTAGGCCAACAAAGTGGCAGAACAAAATCTCGAAAAAAAACTTCGAGACTCGATTCTCGTCATAAATGAACTTATATTCATATCTACAAATTTGTACGGAGCCCTCTGTACGCGAACGTGTCTCGCACTTGGCCGGTTTTATTAACTGATCGATCATCCACGCACCTAATTAGCGCCACGCTATTAAGTAGGTACTCAAAACATATTAATAAACTGCCATCTAATAGACTACAATTTTTCCCCTTCAGGCAGGTAGACGTATCGCAAAATCAAAGCTTGTACATCTGGCCTATAAAATTGTGGGCGAAATTATAAACATATAGGTTAGGATATGCCAGCATTGAATGCGCTTAAGAAAGTTATTATTTAAGTAATTTTAAATAAGAACTTTCTTAATATTATTATTATGCGCGTTCAATGCTGGCAAATCCTAACCTATATGTTTATAATTTCGCCCACAATTTTATATATTATACAAATATATATATACATATATATATAAAGTTAGTAATTTAACTTTAAAAATACCACAACGTATAACATACATGTATGCTGCAAGCGTGAAATAATAATTTGCATATAAAATAAAACCTGAGTAATTGGCAAGTCAAGTTATAAATAACCTAAAATTTCCAGTGTGTCGGTTCAGGCCATTGACGTTGCCCGGTGATCTTGACCTACACTTACACGGCGCTGCACCTTTGTAACATATTATTAGGTAACATTTTTCAATGCCTACATTTTGTAACTGAGCACGAAATTGGATGACATAAGATTTAATTTGATTTGCTTATCGCACTCGTATAAAACAATTTAATAGTTATTTGTTATACAAGAGTGCAAAGTTGTATTTTACCCGCGAGTGTGGAATTGAAACACAAGCAAGCGAAAGGATCATATAGTTGAAGCGAGTGTTTCAACACACGAGAAGTAAAATACATTTGCACCCGTGTGTAACACAAAACTTTTCACCTCACTGTAGCAAGGAAAGCGTAACATGCAAAAAAACAGTTCATAAAAACAAATCTTCATCACTGGAATCACTATTTTTTTTAACGATATTACAACAGAAAACTCTGGAAGTTGTGTATTTTTACGTGAGTCGGAGTCGGTCAGAAAATTTTTGCTGACAATGTTGACAATTTCTGACGATGCGTTTTGAAATTGCATCGACTCAACTTGTGCGAATTATAGAATTATATTCAACATCATTATAAAATAAATAAATATCATGGGACAAATTGACACCAATTGACCTAGTCCCAAACTAGGCAAAGCCTGTACTATGGGTACTAGACAACGGATAAACATACTTATATAGATAAATACATACTTATGTACATATTAAACATCCAAGACCCGAGAACAAACATTTGTATTCATCATACAAACATCTGCCCCGACCGGGATTCGAACCCAGGACCTCAAGCTTCATAGTCAGGGTCTCTAACCATTAGGCTATTTGGTCGTCTAAATGTTTCTTATAGAATTCTAAGGACCATTAAATAAAGCTAAATTCAGTATTTTTTATTAAATTCTCAAACCATTTATCATTTATTTAATGATAATTAAATTCGAACGAACCATTATTATGAGCCTTTTACGTTTTGTTATCTGTCAAAAGCTACTTGAACACGCTCCACTCCAAGGTCAAATTACTTTCCCCTCTAGTGGATAAAATGCGATTTTACCCGCTTGTATTAAAGGATAAAAGACGGCTTTCCGAGGTAGTGAGGGGAAAAATATATTTTATTTTCTAGTGAAAACTAGTATTTTGTCAAAACATTTTCATGTAAAATGTTGCTAAGACGACACTATATGGCTCGCACTATCAAAAAGTTATCAAATGTCATGTAGAGCCAAGCTTCTAACTCTACAAGCCCTAACTCCACAAACTCTACGCCTTAGTCAAAATAATACATGTGGCTTGGCCACCGTCACATGGGCGTAAGGTGAAAAACTCACTTTTCTGGTATACAGTAGATCTTGTAGAAACGAAACGGCCAAGCCTTGTATTTTGACTAACGTGTAGAATTTGTGAAGTTAGGGCTTGTAGATTTAGGGCGTGTGGAGTTAGAAGCTTGGCTCTACATGAGATCTGATGATTATTTTTTTGACAGTGCGAATCATACCTATGGTCTCGTATTGCCAAACATTTTACATGAGAATGTTTTCGGTGGGATCCATTACCGTATTGCGAACGGCGGTGCGGAGACATTTAGAATTCTACGAATCTGCGGTTTAATAGTCAGTGTCAAAGATTAAAATTGATATTTGTAATAATATTACGAGGAATAATGTAGACAAATTTTGTTGTTACAGTTGCCAGACATTACGAAGACGATGACCCTGTAACAAAACATAATGGAAATACGGTTCGACATGAAAAACTTCTTACCTCTCATAGTGTTAGGCCTTTTCATTCGAACGACGCATACAAATAATGGTTGGTATCTTATTTGTACCTACAGTTTACATGATTGATATTGCAGTCTGTATTTAATTAGGTATGTAATAATTAATGCCTTTACATCTATTTTTCCAGTTTCATCATCAGATGAATTACGTCATCCGAGGGTAAGCGGGCGCATCGTGAAACTGTATTCAGGGATCAAACCAGAACCAATACTATGCCCTAAAGAAGGATTTCAAGCAGACCCTAAGGAATGCACTGTATTTTATAGATGTTTGAAAGGAGCCAACGACAAATACACTGTTTTTAGAGTAAGTTACTTATTGAATTTAACGATCACTGACTGGAATTTCTGAATTTCGATACAATTTACGTTTGAACTAGAGTACCTATTGAATTGCAGGTTAACTTATTGGTATACAAATATTCAATTAAAAACCTTATACATGTTTAGTCAAAATCTGGCCCATATAATGTGTATAACTTTATAGTTAATGGTAATGTTTTTCACTATAATCAGTTTTTCTTTTTTATCTTAACAATGATACGTTTCGTTTCTAGTATGAATGCGGCCCAGGAACAGTATACGACCCTGATAAAGAAATTTGTAACCATCCAAAAAGCACGAGACGCTTGAACTGTGGCGGGCATGCAGCTCCTTTCACTGAACCAGCCAACGAAAACGAAATAGATGGATCTCGCCAAGAAGTACCATCTCCGATTAACACAAATCGTCCAGTGTATACGGACCTAACCACGAAGAAGAGAGACGTTTCTGTTTCAACGAATAATCCCTGGTATACTTCAACTGATTATAAGAGTTCTCTATCATCAAGCATGTCGACTGGTAATCCTTGGATGACCACCACTAATAATCAGAACCCGAGAGTGACAAATTCTCCTAGAACACGTCATCCGGCGTCACAAATTGGTGACCTATGTACTTCGGATGGTTTCATAGGAGACACTGAAAACTGCCGAACTTTTTATAGATGCGTCGGAAATGGACGAGGCGGATTCATTAGGTACGAGTTCTCGTGTAGTGAATTGACCACTTGGGATGATGAAGCACAAGCGTGTAATCATGCTTGGGCAGTTAAAAAAAGAAGATGCGGCCGGGCCAGCCCTGACGATGAAAATAATGAGTCTACTACAACTGCTATGGAAGAAAACGAAGTAAAAATGGACAAAACTGTACAACAACAAATCCAAATCAGCTATGGGTCTAAAGTAAATCAAGTTCAAGCTCAAATTAGTAAAGGGCCGGTAAAACAGAATCAGACTCAAATTAACTATGGAGATCGCTTGAATGACAAGCCAAACTCAAATGTCAAACAAAACCAAACACAAATATCACATGGATCAGCCGTAAGTCAATCACAAACACAGATTAACCATGGTAACAATGGTTTCCAAAGTCAATTACAAATAGATCATACAAAAGAATCTAGTCAAAGTCAAGTTCATGTACAAGAAACAACTACGAGTCGGACTAATGCTCCACCACAAAGTGATGAGACTCAGAAACCCAATACTGAAAAACCTGCTAGTGGTAAAGAGTGTACTGAAAGTGGCTTTATGGGAGATTCAGATGATTGCAAAAAGTTCTACAGATGCGTTGACAATGGAAGAGGTGGATTTATTAAATACGAGTTTGCATGTGGAGATGGAACAGTATGGGATCCAAACGCAGAAGCATGCAACCATGAATGGGCTGTAAAAGATTGTAAAAATAAAAATCCATCAGAAACAGCAAGTCAAGAAACCGAAACTACTACCACTAATAAACCGCAACACTCAAGTACAACCGAAACAACTACTGCGGAAGATGAAGATGTTGGATATGGAGGGCAAAATGAACATCAAACTTCAACCACGACAAAACAAAATATACCGACAACAACTACTGAATCAAGTACAACTACTTTAAGTACAACAATCAAAGTATCAAGCACAACGTCCAATACCGACGGGAGCGTTTGTACTTCGAGTGGTTTCATGGGTGACTCAAAAGACTGTAAGAAATTTTACAGATGTGTCGATAACGGTAGGGGTGGTTTCACAAAATATGAATACAAGTGTGGAGAAGGTACTGTGTGGGATCCTGAAATAGAGGCATGCAATCATGAGTGGGCTGTTAAAAATTGTGGTGGTAGCTCAGGAGCAAGTAATACTGAAAAACCCACAACCAGCGATTCAGCTCCAATGACTACAGTAAGCTTTGTACAGACAACAACAGAACCTGCTCAAGATGGTGACGGTGGCTATGGGAAGCCTCAAACTGACACAGCTCATACTACGACAACCACTAAAAATCCAGAAGCTACAGATTTAAATCAAGGCAATGATTGCACTGATAGCGGATTCATGGGAGACAATACAGATTGCAAGAAGTTTTATAGATGTGTGGAAAACGGTAATGGAGGTTACACTCGGTATGAATTCTCATGTGGCGAGGGTACGGTATGGGATGCCAAACTCGAAGCATGTAATCACGCATGGGCGGTAGAAAATTGTGGTACAGGAACACCAAACAAAGATACCGCAGATGTATCAACGACATCTGTAAGTAGCGTTATGCAGGACCAAGAGGTTGATACTGGATATCCTTCACAGCAGAATGACAATAATACAGAGAAACCAACACAATCAACAACACCCATTACAGTTGAAAGTACTTCTACATTGCCTTCATCGACAAAACCATCGTCGGATGACAGTAAATGCCAATCAAGTGGATTTATGGATGATAAAAACGACTGCAAAAAGTTCTATAGATGTGTCGACGATGGTAAAGGAGGATATACACGATACGAATTCTCTTGCGGTGAGGGAACCGTTTGGGATCAAAGTGTTGAAGCATGTAACCATCCATCACCTGATAACAATTGCAAATATAGTAAACCTTCAACTGAAGAAACCCAAAGTGAAACTACAACACAGGCTTCCTCTATTTCACAGTCGACCATTAGTATGGTTACTGATAAAGATGGAAATGACAAAGAGAATGATAATTCGTCAAAGCCTTCAACAGAAGCAACAACAAGTAGTGATAGTTCATGTTCAATGGAAGGGTACTTTGGAGATTCCAAAGATTGCAAAAAGTTCTATAGATGTGTTGATAACCAGAATGGTGCTTACACCAAATATGATTTTGCTTGCGGAGAAGGTACAATGTGGGACCCGGAGATTAATGCCTGCAATCATGTAAAATCAGTGAAGAATGGCTGTAGCTCACAAAGCAATAACACAGGAACGACGGAAAAGCAACCAGTATCAGAAAATGATGCGGATGTAGGAAGCACGACATCTCAAACAACTGCATCAAGTACAACAACAGGGTCAATGACCCAGGAACAAAGCAGTTCCAATGATAAATGTCAGTCTGAAGGATTCTTCGGTAATTCTGGGGATTGTAAAAAATTCTATAGATGTGTTGACGATGGAAAAGGGGGTTATACTAAATATGATTTCACGTGTGGTGATGGTACGGTATGGGTGCAAGAAATACAGGCTTGTGATCACGACAACAATATTTCAAACTGCAGCACTCAAACAGTTTCACCGACGTCTAGTCCACAAAGCAATCAGGATGAACAGCCTAACACAGCATCTTCTACAACTCCTGAAAAGGAAAGTGACGAATTTCCATCTAACAGTTCTGGTAGTTCCACACAGTCAGATGACTGCAAGTTTGAAGGATTTTACCCCAACAAAATGGACTGTAAGAAGTTCTATCGATGTGTCGATAACGGTGAAGGAGGATTTACAAGATACGATTTTACATGTGGGGAAGGCACAGCTTGGGATTCGAATATTCAAACTTGTAATCATGAAAACGAGGTTAAAGATTGCAAGGGTTCGCAAGAACAAACCCAGTCTGAATCAACTATGGCTGATGATAAGCCTTCTCAATCAACGGAAGGAAGTAGTAACACTAAGACAACAACTACAGAACAGCCCAGTGACAACAAACCAAATGACAAATGCGAACAAGTAGGATACTTCGGGGATAGCAGTGACTGTAAAAAGTTTTACAGATGTGTAGATAATGGTAACGGTGGTCTGACAAAGTATGATTTCACTTGCGGAGAAGGTACCATTTGGGATCAAGACCTAACGACTTGCAATCATCCTCAGGATGTACAAAATCCATCCTGTAATGGTAACAATACTTCAACAACAACGAAACCGTCAAGTGAGACGTCATCAACAGCTTCGGGTTCTACAGGGGCCTCTGATTCTACATCATCATCATCTTCAACAACTGAAAGTCAAGGTTCATCGGATTGTTCTACACCAAAACCACAAAAGCAAGACGTTAATTGTACTAAAGCTGGATTTTACGCTGATCCAAATGACTGTAAAAAGTTCTACAGGTGCGTGGATTGGGATAATAATGGTCAACGATTTTCCGTATATCACTTTGACTGCGGAGAGGGTACAATTTGGGACCCAGCAATGGAAACGTGTAATCACGAAGATTCTGTTTATCCACCTCGTGACTGCTCAGGCACGCAAACACAAGGTCAAAACACTGCTGATGAATCTACTACTTCTACTACAACCCAAAAGTCTACAGAAGATCAATCAACTACTCAGGAATCAACAACAACTGAAGAGACTACTACAGAAATGTCTACAACAAGTGAACAAACAACTCAGACATCTACCACTACTTCAACTACAGCCCAACCATCAACAGCGGAGCAGTCTACGACGACTACAACAACAACAACTACTACTACTACTACAGAATCAACCACTAGCGAACAAACTACAACACAAGAGTCAACAACTACTGAGCAAAGTACTACTCAACAATCGAGCACCACAGAGCAAAGTACAACACAACAATCAAGTACTACTGAGCAAAGCACTTCTCAACCATCAAGTACTACTGAGCAAAGTACTACTCAGCAATCTAGTACAACAGATCAAAGTACTACAGAACAAAGCACTACAGAACAAAGTACCACAGAACAAAGTACTACGGAACAAAGTACTACAGAAGAAAGCACTACAGAACAAAGCACTACAGAACAAAGCACTACAGAACAAAGTACTACAGAACAAACTACTACAGAACAATCCAGTACCACTGAACAGTCTAGCACTACTGAACAGTCTAGCACTACTGAACAGTCTAGCACTACTGAACAGTCAACCGAAGAAACAGATTCATCGACAACGGAACAGTCTAGTTCTACTACTGAAGGAAGTACTGATAGTACTACCACTGAGAGCACTCAAGAATCAACTACTGAAACAAGTTCTTCTGACTCTAAAGAATGTCCTGAAACTGAAGATGATCAAAACCTTTTTGTATGCCCAACTTCGTTCAGGCGACATCCAAAGTACTGCAACATGTTTTATCAATGTACTGAGGACAACGATACCCATGATCTGAACATAGCTGTATTTAAATGCCCTAACAACACCATTTATGATGAAAGTAAAACACAATGTGTGGAAGAAAATAAAGCTGATAAAAAATGTAATGGTCAAATAGCCGAAAGGCGAAGAGTTAAGCGTTTGGGTGTAAATATTAAGGAGCCTGTAAGTATACGTGAAATATAGTACGATTGCATATCTAATGTTCCGATAAAACAACCATTATTATTATTTTGTTACAGATTGAAGTTAGTAAAGAACGACATGTCTGCCGATCGACTGGTAATTTCCCGTTCGAGAAAAGTGAATGTTCACCAGGTTTCCTGAAATGTGACAAAACAAAAACCGGCAAGTTAAGAGGTTACGTTTATCAGTGTCCAGAGGGATACGTGTACTGGTCTATTAGCAAAAGGTGCGAAAAGAAGTCTAATGTCAGAGATTGTAAATTAAGCGCAAATGACTGGAGAGACCGATGGCAAATCCCAATAGAGAGGAAGAATGTTGCACGTAAATAAGAAATATTATTTAGATACATACTTATATACAAAAATATGACTTAAGTATGAGTCATACAAACAAAACTTGATCTACCTTTTACATTTGCATTTGTGCAATATTTTTAATAATAAGTATTTAGTTTAATGTTGTACATATCTACATAGTTTTTATATGCTCTACTCGTATAATGTATCGTAGTATGATTTACTCGCATCACATTTATGAATTTGTCTCTACAGAAAGAAAATTTGGTTGGTTTAATTAAATTAACGTACCTATCTAGTCTCAATAAAACGAAATGAAACATGTGTATAAAAAAAATAATGACAATAAATTTGCTGCCATAATTTTAAGTCAAGATTGAACTTGTGATCAAAATGTTCGTTGGAACCAACAACATTTTGAGCACGACTTTTTTGTAAGGAAATAAATTATTGTTTTGTAAGTGACAATGACTTTTATTAACAGTAACGGTTTAATTTACAAAAATAGAAACAATTAATAATTATAACTAAAGCAATAAATAATTGACAAAATAATAATCGTTACAGTAAAATTACCTCCACACCTTTGCAGGTGGACAATAGTCCTTTACAAAATTGTGATAGTTCGGATATGACAAAATCTTTGAGCGATTCTTCTTCAGTATAATGCTTAACATTACTAAAAACAGACCCTAAAAATGCATGGCAAGGGATTTTTGTCGCCATTAAGATGCCCTTGAGATCAATGGTTAGCTTATCTTCACCTTCGTACTGCGACGGCACATTATTTTCTACTTCTTCTGGTGTAGACTTTTCAAAAACTGTTGGCGCTGGAATAATCATGGGTTGAATTATCATGTCACTGTCTTCCCCTTTCTTACGTGATTCATTTGGAGCAGTTGTTGAGCTTCTTTTTGAAAGATGTCCTCTAAGGGTAACATTTTTGGAATCTCGTTCCTGTAGTGCTATTTTAGACCTCTCGCGAAACAAAAAATCGATAAAAGAAGGTAATAAATGTGACGATTCATTCATTTGTGATAAATTGTTTTCAGCATCGACAACAGTTGGTTTTGCTAATTTAATATTCTGTAAGTGATTTTGGTAACCAGCTGTTAAATTGACATTATCACCATTGCTTAAGGTATTCAGTTCATTAAGCGAAGCTTTTATTTCCACTTTTGAAATGTCTTGTCTGTTTTCCGCTTCACTAAGTGATTGACTTTCTAAAGCTGTATCACTTTCTAAAGCATCTATAATGTCACGAATATTATTTACCTTTTTTATATTTCTGCGTTCATGATATGATATCATATGATAAGCGTTTCTGTTCTTCTTAAGCTCATTTTTTTGGGCGCTTTGTTCAATATGTTTAACAACAGTCAACTTTGAAGTTTCTTGGAAATTGAGGAGAAGGTTTTGTAGCTTTTCTATGTAAGTTGCATGTGGAGATTTTGGAGTCAGTATTACTGGGTTAAATACTATACCACCTTTATCCCAAATGGATACAGCTCGCACTAAAAATTCTATAAACTGGTGAGGCAATCGCTTCCAATATTTTCGCAACGGAGAAGAATTTAGGTATGCGGATAGATTGTTGTACTGTATGTCTACATTAGACTTCTTTTTACCTGGATTTAAATCTAGTTCTTGAATGTTGTTTGCTGTCCAAAGGGAATTAAGCGCATCTTCATTATTTATCTCAGCTTGGCGATTTTGCTTATCTCCTTGACTTGTATCATTAAATAGCACAATTAGGTTAAATTTATAGTGTAAATAATCATCAGCAATAATTTCTACATATGGTAATAATTTATCTAAATTCGCCTCTTTATCATTATTGATGAAGACGTGCATGAAAACATCTGGTAGGTACCGTTTTTGGAGAGGATCCATTAAATTAGCCGCTTGACTTGAGGTCGGTTTTGATTGGACCGTATTCAGCAAAGCGTAAGACAAGACGCTGTTGTAAACTATGAAAGTCGCCAAAGCAAACATACCGAGACCTATCCACCAATATGTAGCCGAAGATGACCAGTGATCTGAGAAAATACAGACAGTGCATTTTAGAACTTATCATGTCTAGTACATTTTATGATCCTTGACGAATGGTTAGTAGAGCGTGTGACCGTCATATTCTAACTTTAACTGTATCGGTTCCTTATTGAGCTATGCTATAGTTATGGAATACAAAAGTGACACGTTGTCAACGACAGAAGACGCAAATACCTACAGGTTCCGATGGGTGCAACTGAATCGACGTCGTTCAAGGTCATAGATTGATCCCAGATTAAGGCTAACATTACTCTAAGTCTTTATTTTATTGATATGATTGTTATCTATCGAATGAATCTTACATTAACATCCACACGTAAAACTCTTTAAGTTGTACCTGGCCAATTCCTGATAATTGCTGCAGCTCCCTTGATATTGTTCTTCGCTCTGCCCCTGTGGCCCATATGTCTTCGTTGGTTTGGAATGAACTGGTGAGAATCTTCGTCCGTCTCTTCGCATAAAAGCGGGCGGTGTTCTTTGCAACAGGAGTCACTCATCACTAGCCATTGGTGTCTCTGAAAGATATACGTAATATGTATAGAGGAAAAAATAATAAAATAATTAAACATATAAGTGAAAAGGACGACTGAAAAGCCCATAAAAAGCCAAATTAGAAAATCGGGAGACGTTGCGTTGCTATAAGAAGAGATTTAACAACGAAACTAAATCACATATGAAAACCACTGGAGGAAACCCAAGAGGAAACCGCATTCAATATTAATGCATACATGTAAAAATTATAATCCAACAATTTGAATTAAAAGTAAATCACGTGAAAATGAAAATGAGGTGGGTGGATGCAGGCTGAATTGATGATTCGTTGGTTGATTAGTTGAAGAAAGAGCTCGGATTTTCCAGGAGAACCAAAGGGAGAAATATTTTACTTGGCAAAATTTTAGAATTACTTAGCTTTAGTGCATCCTACTACAAATTAGCAGTCCATATTTACCCTCGAAAATTGAAAATTCGGTGTAATTAATGTAACGTTTTGTTAAATTAAGCCAATAATTATATATTTGCAATGCATAGAGATATATTCGCTACATAAATAAAATGTCATTTCTGGGCTGGTACGTCACGGGAATTTTGCTGTCAATAATAGTAGTAGGTTACGATCGAATAGTTTCAATAAAATAAAACAGGTAGCAAAAAGTTTCCATACCTATTATTAACACCAGAATTTACGATTAATTTTATACATAACGTTTCAGAAACATTGTAAGTATTAAAACCAGTTAGTTGTCAGATTATTTACTAAGTACCAATCAGGCTATGGAATTGATGAACCTGCCTGGATGAACCTACTGTTATTCCCAAGTATTCCCCTAGTTTGTTGACTGTATTTGTCTTTCATTACGTTAATGCAATCACTTTTACAGCCGTTCTCAATATTCAATCTGTCTCTTGTATTGATGTAGTCACAAATTTAGTAAATATAACAATTTGCTACCTGTAGATGGCCCACCACGCTCCCATTGACAGATGAAGGGTACACGGAAAGAACATGTCCAGTCACTTTTTTTTTAAAACGAGATTAAATCTCAAAATGTAGAGCACTCAATAGACTATGAATTACCACTCAGTTATACATATACAAATATTTACGTAACTTGAAAGTAAGTAAGTAAGTAAACATTTTATTGTACTAAAAAACACAGAATACAAACACAATTTACAAAAAAAAACAAACTTTTTATAACTTTAAATAAGATGTATACATCATTCCAAACTTTCAAATCGCGATAACTCAAAAAGTTGAGGTAACTAGACAATAATTAGACATGTTCTTTTCGTGTACCCTTCAGATAGCATGCAAATATTGTATTACCTACCGACAGTAAGATTACTAGTTCACAGAATTTAAGGTAAGTACCAAGATAAATGTTTTTATGGCCAGTTAAGAACACGAATTAACTTACTTCGAGTATCCAATTTCCATTCACAAACCGTAGTCTCTAAACACTTTACTATCAACAATTTGACCAATACACGATGCCTGAACTGATTCACCTGTGAATCTTCAAGGACCACACTTGAATGAATAGCGTCTGGCGGTAAAGGCAAGTAAGTCAATTTATTCACACAGCACGTTTTAATTTCAGCGATAATTTCTGTTTATTCAACAATGCATTCGTCTCACGTATTGGCGCACTGTTTAGTATTGAATACTACTGAGCCAGCATGAAAGCGATGTCAAGGTGGCCATTAATGGGTCTTGTATACATTTTCATGTACTACAGGGTATAATGGCATATTGACATACATATAGGAAATAGGTATATAAAAATGCCCCATATTATTGATGTCCTCGGCGTTCCGTTTGGGAACCACTGGCTAGATCAAAAATCTTTCGAACCGACGGGTATGTATAAAAAGTATTACAATAAATAAGTCAACTTTACTCAAAAGTTTTGCTTGTTTGCTTCCTTAGGTACTTGTTTGCTTAAGTACTTATGTACCTTTATTTTATTTTATTTTTTTATACACTATAGGCTTGCGTTTGACCACAATCACGCCTGATGGTAAGCAAAGATGTGGTCTACGATGGAGCACACTTGCCTAGCAAATGAAAAGATTATTGTGTTCAGGGAACACAGACGCAGGTAGGGAATTCCTCTCCTTAGCCGTACGGATGGATGATGAAGGAAGAGCGAAAACGCTTTGTGCGGATTTTGGGAGTGCTGAGTCAGCTGAGTGTTTTTCTATCTCTTATCCAGGAAAACGGGTTTCACCCTGTCATCACAGTTTTTGCTACCTATGTAGCACGAAGACCTATAGGTACCTACTCGTGCATTTATATAACCATCGCTACCTATTGTAGAGTATTCTTGCCTGTACTTACCTATTATTACTATTATTACCTATTATTTCTATTATTGAGTTTCTTGTAAGCTTTGTATCGTTATATGAAAGTTAAACGTATACCCCTATCTTGTGTTTAATAATAACTTTTTAAGGAATAATTTTATGATTCAAGGATGGAAAAAAAAAAACTTGCTTATGTCATCAGTTCGAAATTAGAACAAACTTCAAAAAAGTCAACTGTCGATGCGTAGGTATCATGTTCACAAAAGAATTAAATTAAAAGAATTTATTGGACTTAAAACGAAGAATAATACACACAAGCAAACAGCGGTGAGTTCAAATTACATTAATATAATATCTTACTGAGATTACTGAGATACCTATGATCGAAGATCTTACTGCTTTAATATTTTTTTGACAATAACAACTTGACCTTCAATGATTGTAAAACTTACTAGGTAAATGTCCTTATAAAAATTTGACGTTCCTACCTAATTTATTTAATTGTAAATTTAATAATCCGACACGCGTGTTGGTATTGTGATTAACAGCATTTTCGTTTGTTTAAGTTAATGTCGAAGTGTGAATGTAAATGTCACTTGGGAGTCGAAAACCCGAGGAGTGCTCCTATAACTAGGTACGTATCGTGCTTAAGATGCCTGTAGGCCCAAGAGCAGTCATATTCAACCATTTATAGATTCAGGGTGCCGCGAGCCACAGAATGGGTTCGTTCACGTTTTGTAAGTCAAAACTATTCTCGATGTATACCTACTTATGTTAGGTACTAAGTACTAAAATATGCCAGGTGGCATAAGAATAAATAATAACATAGTAGAACGGAAACTCCCGCTCCGGACGGGCTCAAGGTCACGATATTAGAGTATTCGTTAAACAGACTACTCAGTGAGGCTGTCACGGCCGGCGTCGCCGCACGCGCGTTTGGTTGTTTGTAATTTGGTTGTAACAGTTTTACGTGAGCCTGTATGTATTTTAGTGTATATTTGTAGGTAAGTATTAATACTTGCTTAAATCACCTTAAATGGCTTCATTTGGTATGGCAGTCATAATAACTTCTTATCTAGAAGTGTTTATGATTATGTAGGTACGTAATGATTTATAAATCTCATATTTTGTAAAACAAAGCAAAGAAAAACTTATATCTTAGTGATATTATCTTTAGACGTAAGTACCTAATATTTAACAGCAAGCAACCCTAGCAACACGCCTGGATGACAGAATGGTGTAACGACGTGAAGGGGGAAGTAGGTATATAAATGGCGGCGTTTTGGAATCGGTCAAAAGAGATTCCGTTCTACTATGTTATTATTTATTCTTATGCAGGTGGGCCCAAGGGTCGCTGGTTGGGTATAGCTGCCTATTAGGATCTGGAGGGGCCATCATGATAGGTTTTGACGCGAGTTAAACATCACTTTCTAACCAGTATGCTAGGTCCATAAGACCTGTCATTCATTCATGGGTATTTTGTAGTCAACTCAATTATTCTAGAGCATTTAGATGCCTACTCGAATTAAGCTTCCTTGGGTAAATATTGCCTATAAGAAATTAACTAGCTGCAAAAAACGATCAAAGTACCAGTTTTCTATTGTAGTGCAACGAGGATGGAGCATCCTTCGGAGATGAGGAGTGGCGAGCAGTATCCGCTTTTGAAAGTGGACACTGGTGCTAGCGACGTGGCGACGCACCAGCCGTCATCTCCAACAGTCTGTCGTGAGATCAAGAAGATGCTGCTTGACCGCTGGCCAGGTTTGTGTATTGTCTAATTTACACCAGCATGGCGGGCGTGTAGCTAATTTGTTTGATTGAAGCGATATATAAATCCACAATGTAACGCAACTTTCAAACCAGGCATATTACCTCCAGTCAATTTTTAATACTTACATTTATTTTTCTTTCTTTGCAGAAGTTATGACTGCTTATTGGATGACACTTAGTTTGCTGGGATCAGCTTTCCTAATATGCTTCGTTTTAGGAACCAACGGTTACAAGAGACCGCCAATTTTAATCAAAAATGATATGTCCAAATTGACGGGTGACGTTTATTGCCATCACATCATTCAAAGAGGAGGTTATTTACCATTTGTTTTTTATACACAATTCCTCTCGACTATGGCCGACGAATATCGATCCATGCGCTTCAACGTAATTTTTCTGGTCGACGATTCTGTGAGAAATGTAGTGTCGAGGAACGTGAGATGTTACAATGGATGGATCGGCTATCAAAGCAGAGATACTTTTGATGAGAACAACAAACGAGAATTGATGGAGTTCGGAAAGAAGCATCCTAACGTGAATATTACTATTAGTTGTTTGAGCAAATACATGTCAATTACGCCGTTGAGATACAAGTGGAGAACTATACCGCTGTCGTACTTATCATTTTATACCAGGATTTTTACAGTCTGGCAATATGGTGGTATAGGAATCGACTTAGCATCATTTAATAACAACTTCGGGAATAAACTCCATTTCGACCGACGCATTAACGAAATCCTGAGGAACCATAACAATGGTCTCGTAGAGATGGACTATAATACTCTACTTAGCGCTATAGATAAAGAGGAAGAAAACTGTTTAATCAGCATTAGTAATCAAATATTTAATGAGACCATAAAGATGTTTAGTAAAATTTTCTCGATGCCTACTGCTACATCAGCCACAGAAACCTTGCCAATGAATGTAACAGTGATAAGAACACACAGGGCCAAAAGACAAGTTGGGGAAGATATCGAAGTTTCTAGTAAAAAACCCAGCACTGATGAAAGTTTCTCATCTGATTTGAAATTCAACGTAACTGAAAAATATAAAGAAACTACTAATTTGGAGTTGAATGTTTCAAGCCCTGAACAAGTTAATACTGTTGAGCCCTTTTCTACCCTGGAACAGTTGAAGCATACCGTAACACAGGAAGGTACAGACCTAAATGTTGTACAGGAGCCATTTAAAAATGATTGGACTACTGGGATGAATCATACTGAGACAACTGACCCTGAGGGTCATCAGATACTTTTATTTTATGACTTTGCTCTAATGTCTGATAGTTTGGGACCTGGGAAGCTACCTGTCGCGCCAGCTACAATCAAATTTGGTTCAAGCGGTGTTGATTACGCCAATAAGACAAAGGGTGAAGCTCGTCTTGCTTTGCGTTCTGATGGTACGTTCATCGCTGCTTCTGAGAAAATGCATCCGTTTTTGGGAATGCTGCTGTCTGCTGGCTTTAGCAGATTACGCCCCGAATTGGCAATTCAAGATACTCTGTTCACTCAATGCACAGGAGTGTACAGATACGAAGCGTATTGCAACATTTATTTACTTTGAATTGATTTTAATTTGTTTGAAAGCTTTTTCTTTTTCTTTGTTATTATTGGTTTTAATTACTAGTATTCTTGTGTATGTTCTTAATTTTGCTGTCAACATTAGATTTGTATTTTTTGTGTTAGTTAATAAATTAATAACTTAAATTGGCCACCATGACCATTATTGACCTTAGAAAAAAATGGATCTAGGTATTAATGGGGAACTAAACTAAGGCTGCAATGGCGGAAAGTTATCCAAAGTTATTGCCACATTCGGCCGTTCTCCTTTTTTTGAAGTCTTAAAAAGTAGCTGTGTTTTATTTAATTTGGCGTCCGGTAGGTAAATATTGGATTTTGCCATCAAGCCAAAAGATTTGACAATAGAGCAAAATCTATAAATAATAATACTCAATTTATGGTAACAGTTTTTTTAAACAAGTTTTAAATGATTCGAGGTTAATTGCATTAGACAATGAAAACGGGACATTAACCGCGATTACCTTATAGGTTTGATGAGGTCCCGATAGTTCCTAACTTATGTACTGAAATTTGCATTTTTTCCACTATCTCAAACCCGTAACAAAAAGAGAAGCTTGTCTCTAATCGAGTTTTAATCTATATACTGTGCCTACTTACTTTGCTGTCAATATTGTCAAAGACACTACAGCCAGAGGCGAGGGACAAGTTTAAATATACCTACAACAATACGTTATAAAATCATGGACCATTAGTGGGAAGTACCTATAGAAAAGACCATGGTGACTAAAATATCAAAGGCACGATCTAAATATCAATTTTATGATGAAGTTACCTTTCAATATTATACTGAAGCCTCTGCTAAAGCCTCATTTAAGTCGCACGAGACTGTTCTGCCAACATATGATTTTTGGCATCAGTTTACCATTCACAATCTTCTACGGAACTCTTGGCTTAGTAAGATGTCTTTTCTATAAGTAATGAGTTCCTACACCCGATAGTTGTAATATTTCCCCTTGTTCAAAATGACGAATGTTTGGTTCCAGTATATGAATATTAAACATCTTAGAAAACATTTAGGAGAGACGTTGCTTGTTCAGAGTACTTGTAACCATATGAACACAAGTCAAAATGTTATGCTTGCGCACGATCTCAAGATTATAGCCACATCCATGGGACTTGTGCAGTATGCTTGCCTCCTGGTCGGTTGCATAACGGTAAGAAACTCTGACCACTGGTGGACTACTACTCATGGGAGCGGCGTCGCGGCGGTCACAGCTAAAACCTGCCGTAAATTTATATGGCCGCCGTCGCCGGTAGCGGTCTAATGTAAAGCAGGTTTCCTGAAAACTTGAGCATTCACTTGGAACAGAACGTCTAGCATTCGCCTTGAACAACGAACAGACCGAAGGATCAAAAAGCCTGAAAGCAAAGCTCTTGTTTATTTTGTGAGCTTTTACCTACCTGTAATATTGTAGGCAACATTAGCTTAAATGCTCATTACAGATGAAGTCTTTCATTAGTATATTGCACAAAGACGGCCAGATCCGATCACCCTTTTTGCCCTTAGACGATGCATCTTCATCTTCATCTTGACCGCGGGCTATATGGGCGGAATAGCTCCCACATAGTCAAACACTAACAAGGTAATGAGATAATGTCATCCCACATCCTAATCAATGTTTAGTAAGGTACAAGTATAAGATGGATCAGGTAACCTTACAACATTAAAAATCTACAAAATATCAAAAACTGCTCCGACTAAGTCTGCTTTTGTTAAAATTAAGCAGTGTTCGGATTTCGCTATAAATCAACTGAAAGCATAAGATTTGTAGCAGATTTGGAGTTAAAACCTAACTATGGGAATCGAAATACTATGTGGGAGACATAAATAAATCACTCAGCCTGGTAAAGGGCTCAACTAGGTAGGTACGCAACTTGGTAGATTTGTGATACTTAGGCAGAAACATGACGAGCAGAAGCATAATCTTCCAAGTTTTAACGTAACTTAGATTAAGAACTAATAGGTATTTCTCTTATAATTTTCAGGACAATCCAGCCCTTTTTCTGCCCCATTTAGTGGGTCAGTTTTTCGCTATCGTGGCCAAAGTGCTCAGTGCTATGGCAACGCTGACTCCTTCGAGCATGAAATCAGTACTCAACCTCGGGCATATCGCGTGCGTGGTCGCATTGATGAGCTTTAACTGGCTTCAAGAATTTTGCGTATTTAGACAGACCTTGTGCATCTGTGATCTTTAATAATTAATAATTATATTCACGCTTTACATGAAATTATTCCTCGTATTTTGTTTTAATCTTTTTAATTCTCCTTGCGTTTGTAGCAACGAGGATTAATGCTTTGATCTTCCTTTCACGAAAGTAGCGGTAGTCGGAGCTTGGTCGGAGCCTGAGGTCGGATCCAGGTCGGAGCCTAATGGGAGCTCAGTCGAAGTTGAGTCGAAGGTTGTCTATGATTCCCTTGGTGATGTTGTAGGTTGTATTTTTACATGTTATAGCGCTGGCCACTTCAGTGCAATGGATCGCCGTCAAATGCTAAAAAACAAATGCGGTTGCAATGAAACTGTCAAACAAAAATTCGACGGGCTTGTGTCCGTTCGATATGTGAAATCACAAGTAATTAAATATTACAACTCTTAAATAACATACATTTGCGTGATGTTGGTATAATTGGAATCCCCTACCATGATTATTTATTCTGGAGCAGTTTAACTCAAAATGGAATCTGAAAGCACTGCTCTGTTAATAGACCATCTTAGATACAAACATGAAAAAATTAATGAAACTGTAAGTACTTATTCAATCGAATGTGGTGTTCAATATAGAGTTCTGTCATTATGTTTAATGGTATTTTTGTATTGTAAATTATTAGCAGGCAACCAATGACGTGACAGGGTGCTCGGAAGGCGGTCGTTTGAGGCTTCGAGCGTTGATGGTGGCTCTGCTGGGAATATCAATGTCGGCTTGCGCGTTCGCTTCACAACCGGTTGAGTTGGAGCTCGACGACGACGAAGTCACGCAGAAGCTTAACAATGTCAGCTTTGCGAGACGGTAAATACCGACCAAAGTTAACCAGTACTTAGGTCTAGCACAACTCACACTTCTATCTCGCTCAAGAATAACTGCCCGTCCGTTTCTGTCACTCAGAATGCAACGGGACGGATAATATAATCTCGCGCGACAAACAAAGTCGCGGCCAGTCGTGCTAGCTCTACTGCAAAGAATCATCTCGCTTAGCCGCTGGGCCATTATATGTCAGATGAGTCTGTCGCAAATAAGGACACACGCAGTAGCGATGGCAATTACCTATGACGGACTAATGAGGACTTACAATTTCCGCAGCTTGTGGTTTAAACAGTCTCTGACCTGCACAACTACGCTGCTCTACTGGTTGAGCCATCGGGAATTTAAATTCCCCATAGCACACATATATCGTCGCTACTTATAAGTACTTTCTCAACCTCCTATCTTACTGATATATTTAGTTTCAAAAACAACACTGTTTAGATCAACATAGATGTCTTTGGAACTAAATATATCGATAAGATACGAAATTGAGAAAATACAGCCGAGATATTCGTTTTCGATCGACGACTATGAGTCTATTACTAGGTTAGGCTACAGTTGGGATAAGGCGTGAAACGCCTAACCTACATGGAATACCTAGGAGCTCCGCAGCGGAGTTCCTGTCGACGCTGTGTCATATGTACCTAGTTCATCATGTCAGCCGAAAGACGTCCACTGCTGGACATAGGCCTCCCCCAAGACTCTCCACTCTGACCGGTCTTTTTTTTTTAATATAAGAGGGGGCAAACGAGCAGGCGGGTCACCTTATGTAAAGCCGCCGCCCATGGACACCCGCAACACGAGGGGAATCACGGGTGCATTGCCAGCCCTTTGAGGAATAGGTAGGCTCGTTTTTTAAAGATTCCTAAGTTGTATCGCTCCGGGAATTTTGCCGCATGAAGCTGATTCCATATCTTCGTCGTGCGAGGGAAAAAGTTCCGTTCTTCTTGGGGTCTTGTGCTTTCCGCATCCACCGCGGACCCGTGATCTTTACTAGGTCGTCGCTCCATCTTGTTGGAGGCCTACCGACAGCTCGTCTCCCGGTCCGTGGACGCCATTCGAGAACCTTCTGACCCCATCGGCCATCAGTTCTGCTAGCTATATATGTGCCCCGCCTATGTTTTGCAATTCTTCGGGGCTATGTCGGTAACCTTAGTTTAACTGCGGATATCACCATTTCTGATTCTATCCCGCGGAGAAACCCCTAGCATAGCTCTCTCCATCGCCCTCTGAGTGACTTTGAGCTTTCTTATACCCACCAGATGTCGAACGAAAACTAGTAAAGGTGGCGCTATGGGGATCGAATTTAAATTCCCGATAGCTCAACCAGTTAAGCAGCGTACCTATTAGTGGTGCCGTGGGTCAGAGAGGATGCGCAGTTTGCTTATCTATATTCTCCCAGGTCTCGCTGGTCTGCCCAATGCCCATGTAGTCAACAAGCCACTTTGTTTTGCAGCATTACGAAGCCCACTATACGACTGGTGATGGGCTATGGCAAGCTAAGCGCGTTTGTTACGGCAATGACCTCGTTGCTGCTGCTGATTGCCGTGATGTCAAAGGTTTTTCTTTTAATTTATTTAATTATAATTAATTTGATCGCCAAGTCAACAGTGGCGCAATGACCGAATCCCGAAATACTAATCGGATAGTGCAATGCCAGCGTTACACACTAGTGCACTCATTTGACATACCTAAACACTTTTGGTGGTGTGCTTTTAATCTAGTTACACGTTTTAAACCCCTTCAACATTTTGATAGATCTGACAGACAACTGTTAAACCATGTACCTACCTAACAGGATCCATCGTCAATCCACTTGTCACTAATGTAATCATCATCATCATCATCTTCAGCCTATTTACGTCCCACTGCTGGGCACAGCCTTCTTCTTTGTATGAGAGTGCTTGGGCGATACCTACTAGTACCTAGTTCCCACGCGGGCCCACAGCGGATTGGGAAGTTTACACAAGTCACTACACCATTGATCACAAGAGTGTGCAGGTTTCCTTACGATATTTTCCTTCATCAAAAAGCACATGATATTAAATAACGAATGAAAACTCGTACTTACATGAATTCCGAAAAATTCAGAGACAGCCTTTTCACGAATGCGATAGCGATTCCCACCGTGTTCGTCAGTATGATTTCCACTAAACGGCTCGCATCGTATCGGATGGGAACGGACAGGTAGAGTCGAGGAAATTAATTCCTGACCCACCATATAACCTTTTACGTAGTAAACGTCATAACGATTTTCCTTGTCAAGCTATGCGATGTCACTATGACGTTTACTGTGAAAAGGTTCTATGGTGGGTCAGGAATTAATTTCCTCGACCGTACGAACGGATGGATGCGGCGGCAGCCGGTCGCGTCCGGCAAGATGTCGACGCATTACGATCGACTTCGTACCGTCACTTGCCAACGTCCGTCTCTGCGTATAGTCAAATCACGCTATGGTGGCCAAAAGGATCCGATCGGATACGACGACAGGCAAACGGTCGGATCGCGCGTCGTAGCATACTTTCGGCTACAGTCGCGTGTCGCGGAAGACGCCCGCGGTCAAGCTATCGCGGTTTGCTAATATGGACTTTAAATACTGTGTACCTACTTACATGAACACGACTTAATATCGTTTAAAGACTAAAATCCGTTCCGATCCGATACGATGCGGGCCGAAATTATACTTTAGAGTCTAAAGTTTAGACAATTAGATTACTGATGTATTTAGCAATCGTGGTGGCGGCGCGGTGCGCGTTGGCTGGCGGCGCCGGCGCTGCTGGTGGCGGCGCTGGAGGTGGCGTCCGATGCTGGCGATGCCATGCTGGCTGCCGCGCTGAGGGGATGCCACGAGCCCGCAAAGGTCGCCGCGCACACCGCCGCCGCCGCGCTACTCGTCACCGTCGAGATACTTGTTTGGTAATGGTAACTCCATAGTACTGATGTGCCGTCGGAAACTTTCCAAAATTGCGAAATTTTCCACCTGGGAAAGTTTCAGAAATTACTCACATTATTATCTGTATGATTGAAAATGTAAATTTCTTATATTTCTATGAAAATTGTAAGAAATCTTCGACAACTTCTCCAGCTTTTTGGGAACTTTTCGCATCCATAGTCAGCAGACCGTAGTGGATATTAGAAAATAGAAATAGAAATAGAAATCGAGCCGTTAGGGTCTGACATGGTTCTTGTCTAACCATAAAATAGGGTCCCATTTGTTCCATATAACTGAGAAACCGTGAAGAAATAGAGCTCAAAATTGATTAACGAGCGACATACTATAGTCTCCTGTTTATATAAAAGTATTGTTGATTGCTGGAAAAAAATACCGTTGCATCTAAACACATCACAGAACCACAATGATTGTAACTTGAAAAAGTTAATACATAGTTCATTTTTGCCGAGGCGCGGAAAGTAGGGAATTGCCTGACGAGGTGGTTTGCAAGCCGAGCATCGCGAGGCTTGCAAAAATGCGAGTCAGGCAATTCCAGTTTCCGCCGAGGAATATATGTATAGTGCTTTTCTCAAATAATGTGAGGAAATTAAAAAAACCTAATTTGCAAAAAAAAAAGTAATTTCAATAAGTAATCACGAAATACGTTAACAAAAACCAAGGTGTTCAATTACTTGATGTTAAATGTGATTAAAAATTATGTCAAGTTCGAGCTTACCGCTGCAAAATTACACGAAATGAACACCCATGGCTATTTTTAGTGACAAAAATGTCTAACTGTCATCCGCCATCTTGGGTTCAACAAATACGTCAAATTCGATCTCGCCGCTGCCAAATTACATGAAATAGACCAAAACCCATGACCATTTTTAGTGTCAAAAATGACAAACTGTCATCCGCCATCTTGGATTAAAAAAATTATGTCAAATTTGAGCTCACCGCACCAAAATTACATGAAATTGACACCCATGACGATTTTTTGTGAAAAAAATGTCAAACTGTCATCCGTCATCTTGGATCCAAAAAATAACATCAAATTTGAGCTCATCGCTGCCAAATTACTCGAAATCGATGCCCATGACGATTTTTATTGAAAAAAATGTCAAACTGTCACCCGTCATCTTGGATCCAAAAACTAAAATAAAATTTGAGCTCACCGCAGCCAAATTACATGAAATCGACACCCACGAACGTTTTCGGTGAAAACAAAATGTCAAACTGTCATCCGCCATCTTGAATCCACAAAATAATGTCAAATTCGAGCTCACCGTAGCAAAATTACACGAAATCGACACCCCTGTGATCATTTTATTTACAAAAAATATAACCTGTCATTCGTAATTTATGATTGAAAAAAAACTTAACACACGCACTGCGGTAAATCGGGCTGGCTTGGCTGTACGCAATTATTCTTTGGCCCCATTTTACATGTTACAACTTTTAAAAAGTTAATAAAGCGGGAAAAAATATCAAAAGCCATTTCCATTCACCTTCTTCGACGGATTTCTAGGAAGTCCCAATCACTGATGTAAGACTTAAGTTCTAAAGAAATAAACAATTTTTCATTTTTCATTTTCATTTTCATTCTTCGTTTAAAATTTTGAATGAAAAAATTAGGTGGTTCCCGGGTTCTATTTTCAAATGGAAAGCGAGAATTTCCGAGCATGTTTGAGAAAAAGTAATTAGGTACCTACCAATATGTATACACCACAGAGTCCCAAAAATATGTATACAGACCTTATTACTGCGACGGTAAGGTTCATGTATAGGTATATATTTTTGCAACTTTGCGTGGATCCACACGTCTTTGACTTTGACTGTACGTAACTTCTGTCATAGAATATCAAGAAATTTTCTGTTACAGGTACTTTATAGCAAAATTCTTCGAATACAACCCACCGCAAACGACCGAGGAGCGCGACAAGACGACAAACATTCTAAAAGCGATCGTGATGTAACTTGTTCCACATTTTTATTTGTGTTGAGTCTTCATTATTTTGACACATTTTCACAAACAAGATTGGCAATTTGACATACCTATATTTTGAAAATGTTATAAATTTATTCCATCTACTAAAGTAATATGAAACACCGTTGTTCGTCAGACTAGAGTTTTTCCAGGATATAAATTCAATATTTACTATGTGACGTACAGTCCGCAGCAGAAATATATATACGGAGTAGATCTGCACACCACCAGCGTCAAGAGAGATTAGCCATGTCTTTCTGAGCTATACTTTTGCTGCCGACAGTATGTATATCGCATGGCTGTCTTACTTTTTAAAGAATTTGGTATCAAGTAAAATGTTAAGTATTATATTGCCTATTTTATGGTTTTGTAATCCGTTGAATAAATAAATACATCTCCCCATGAAATCGATTTATTCTTTATAACTTTTATAAGACCTTCATAATAATTTAATAGTGTGCGTAACAACTTTAAAAGAGTACATTTTATTAAAGTGGTACCTACGGTGATAAGTAATAAACTAGGCATCTTAAAAGGCACAAAATGATATTTCGGAGCATAATGTACCAAATGCAAAATGAACACAAAGACGCAAAATGTACAACAGGGCCACTAACAAGATTTATTGATACGGTCCCTACGGAAAATGACCAATAACCAATAATTTTAAATTTAAAAACGCTCATTGACCAATATAATGACTAATACGCGAATCGACCAATATTTTACACGCAAAATAACCAATCCGCATATTACGCAAAATAACCAATTTTAAATGATATGCATGAGAAAGAGAGAGATGATGTGCGAGAAAGATGAGGAGCAAATTAAAATTATTTTCTGTGGATGGCGGTACGAAGTTCGCCGGGACAGCTAGTAATTTCATAAATGTCTATCTATAATAAATACGACTTGCTAGGCTTTGAAAATATATCCAGGAGTTATAACTATTTAATTTGTATTGCAATACAAAAATACAAATGGATCAAAAAATCTTGTGAAAGTGGCCCTGTTGTACATTTTGAGATCTGTAAATTTTGCGATTTGTACATTTTGCGTGTTGTGAACATTTTGCGTTTTGTACATTATGCACCGATGGGAATTATGATCTACCTGCAATATACCCCTACAGTGATATTGATATAATATTACATAGTAAGGCAAATGTCCCACATAACCTCCGCTCTAAACAACTGATAACTCTTTTTGAATGAGGAAACGTTCTGACTGACTGTTTCTTTCAGACGCTACATGGAAAACTTACTACAATATTTACTTCGTGGAACTACCATTTTTCAGTATTTTTTAAATTACCACTTTTATAAGACGTCGTTTTCATATTGACTACTTTCATAATACGCATTTTTAATATCAAATACTCCCCAAAACTAATCCATAATATTACAGTATCGTTATTATACGATGATAAAGCGTTTTATAATACATAAGTAGTATTATTTGGTGCAACTTTAAAAACCTTAAGCTACATCTACTTGTGTATTGATTGGCTTAAACTGTGTAATAAAATATATTCACGAATACGAGATTAGTACTAATAACATAATTAAGTTTAGAAATACAATATCACAGTGATAGAAACTCACTTTTTAATAAGCCTTTACATAACTATGTAAATAAAATATTTGTTTCATCGCGTTAAAAATTGTATAATAATATAACTAATTCTACTTTAGTAGGTAAATATTTTTCTTTTTGACATTGGACTCATTGATATGTCTGTGTTAGTTCAGTTCTATGATTCATAGTTATATAGAATAGTGATGAATAAAATGTAGGTTTGGCTTATCAGTGTGGCAAATGCGTTGTTACTTGTTATCGTAGCCACGTCAGCACACATACGCGTAATTAATATAACAGTTATATAAAATAGCTATATCATGTTAGATTAGGTATTGAGTGTGAAAACGTTTTAATATGTTATGTAAAATAGGAACGTTACATGTAATGTTATAATACCCATAAAAGCTATGGCTAACTTGATTTGTACATTCTGTCCAAACAAGATAAGTATCATCAAAAGACTGAAGTAGGTAAACTACCCCAATGTCGGCATCCCTCCCATAAGCTTGGCATCTTCACTCTTAATTTCAAAGCAAATATGGTGAAAATCCGACAAAATATTGGTGCTGATTGAAATTAAAGTGCCGATAGTAGGGTACTTTGCCAGAATTGATTTTTACAAACAGCAGTCACAGAGACTTACAACATTATAATTACCTTGTCCCCTATGTTGCCCAACGCTGAAATACAGTTTATGCTTTGGATGCATACTAAACAATAATATCGAATATAATTGTGCACAAAATTGGTCTAAAAACCTAGTGCTCTAGATTCATTACATATTGCCCATAGAAATAATACGCTTTAGTCGCTAAACATAGTCCTAGAAATAAAGCATATACTTGAAAAATCGTAAGAACAATAAAAAAATGTATATGCTATACATTTATTTTATTATACGATGTCTGCTCTATAGGTCTAACTGTAAACCTAAAAATGCAGCAGCTATTAGAAAAACGTCTGAATACACTTGCCACCTGCGCTATTTCATATTGTATATCTAATAAAGACCGTGCTTTTCAAAAAGTTAGCATACATTACAAAGCAGATAATTAAGCTACGTTAGCGAATTGAACCCCGCGGCAGATTTCACAAATAACTTCCCTTTTATTTGGGAACCTTTGATGTCTATCATTGATCTCTTTTTCTATCCAAGCCATAAGCCGATCCTTCAGCATCAGAATAATATCCTGGCGAACCCTGCCTTCCTGGAAAAACTCTTTTAAAACGTACTCTATACAGTTGTCGGTCTCGTTGCAGGGTTCTCCAAGAGGCCTCTTGTGCTTCATATAATTAAATACAAAATTAACAATTTGTACGACCAAGTCTTCTTCGGGGCTCAAGAGACGCAGCTTTGCGATGTCTTGAGGTAGCAGTTTAGACAAAACATTGAACACGACCGTCATGAGGTTAGCATAGAGTTCTTGACTCAAGTTTTCTAAGAGCCTCGCGATGTTTTCTGTGCCTGACGCGCTGACGCGCACCAAGTAAGCACCAATACGAAGCACTTCCTCGGGGTGGATGCCCACTAGAAGGTTACTTTCGCTATCTTCTTGTGTGTCCGTGAAACCCCTGGAGACGGTTGGTGTCAGTTTTGTAGGAACATTTTTCGCTGGTATCGTGTCAGGCCCCAAAGAGGTGAACAGCTGAGAACGTCCGTCGGGATCAAGAGTGCTCAATTCTGAAGGATTGAATCTGTGTTGCGCGTTCAAATTCACTTTACCATCAGCAGTCATAGAGATCCTCAGTTTGTGTTGGTTGACGTCCTTGTTGATTTTGAGGACATCGGCGAAGTACTGATCTTTGTTGGCGATGTTCTGGATGCCCCTGATCACTTCAGTGTTACCCTGGACGGTGCCGGACACACGCCGCGATTCAGCGCTAAGCTTGTCGAAGATTTTTCTGAAAAAAAAAAAGAAAATATTCTAAAGCGGTTTAACAGAGCCATAGCATAATTAGTATCTCTGTGAGAGCAAAAAACAGCACTGTGCTACGTGTACAATAGAATATCTATTCGTGCTTGTACCAAAACAGCCCGCATCAGGGAGTGATAATGATAACCAAGGGCTGTTGTAGAGTAAAAAGGTAAGTCGATGATATTTTTAACCCCCGACGAAAAAAGGGGTGTTAAGTTTTAATAAATAAATAAATATAAATAAATATCATGGGACAATTTGACACCAATTGACCTAGTCCCAAACTAGGCAAAGCCTGTATAGTATGGGTACTAGACAACGGATAAACATACTTATATAGATAAATACATACTTATATACATATTAAACATCCATGACCCGAGAACAAACATTCGTATTCATCATACAAACATCTGCCCCGACCGGGATTTGAACCCGCGGGACCTCAAGCTTCATAGTCAGGGTGTCTAACCACTAGGCTATTCGGTCGTCTGACCTGTGTAACTGTCTGTGGCATCATAGCTCTCAAACTGATGGACCGATTTCAATGTGGTTTTTTTAGTCGAAAGCTAGTTAAATCGAGATAGTTCTTAGCTAAGTTTCATTATAATAGGTTAACCCGTTTTTGAAATATTGATCTTTGAAATGAAAATGTCGGGGGTTTTTCAACTTTTCTGAGTTGGTTAGGTTATGTTGATGTTTGTTTCACAAATTGATGTTTACCTGTGCCTGTTACTTCTAAGCGACGAGCGGTACTCGTTGATGGTTTTCGCTTGCGCGTCCTCGATGATGCTCTGAGCCGTCCTGTTAGACATTACGGCGTGACAGAAAAACAGAGTCGCGGCTGCAAACTGGAATAGCTCCAGCTTCGAAGGCTCTTCACCATGACGGTACTGGAAAAAAAAAAAAAAGGTTAATTTCCTATTGGCTTTTTTTTAAATTTGAGGGTAGGTTTCGGTGTACGTGCGTGGGAATAAAGTAAAAGAAATAATGAATAATATTGTGCTGAGCTTGCAACTGTGGAATCTAAGCCAAGTAAGTGTGCTAGATAACTGTACTTTAAAACTTTTGTCGGAGGGAATGCAATGGCACTGACTTCAGGCGATTCCTAATAAGGCACCATTGCCCATCCTAAGGGAAGTGATCAGATCATAATGGATGTGGTCAGTACGGGTGTGGCCATTACCGAAATTGGTCTTTAAAAGTATATCATTGAGGTACAAAAGGTTGCTGTCAACGCAGGGATTTTGTATCGCAGCTCTTAAGGATGCAAAAATCAACATATTATCGTCATCTTAATCCTAACATGACTTACTTTCAGTATGATGTGTACAAGACTGTTGACGACGCCTGCGCCGCCAGTCACGATGTTGGCGTGGCGCAGTACTTCCACAGATACGGCCAGCGCTTGTCCAGTCTGAAAACAAAAGCAATTTATGACGTCGGTAAGTGTTTATAATACAAACCTATCTGGTGGTCATATGTACCAGCATGTCATACTAGTATGACCTGGCCCCTATTTCACCAACTTCACAAATGTCAGTTTTCAATGATAATTTGGTCTTAATAGGTTCGTTATTTTAAACTCGGCTGCGCCATGTTGAAGAGATACGTGGGACACGTCAATCAAACTACAAGGTTCGGTACAAGACTAACTCATAGTTTATTTAAAACATACCCACATGCATAATATTCTACAGACTTGAAGAGATTTTGTTTTAGCGCGCTTCTTAATGTGAAAGAAATGTAGTTCGAATTGTCATGGCAAACAGACAAATGTTAAGTTGGTTAAATAGGGGCCAGTAAGATTAGCTTTTATTGGTAGTCATACTCGCATTCCTACAACGCTCTGTAAGATTTATTAGATCAATTTTACTAAAGCCTTTTTTCCCAATTCCAATTACACAGAAACGGCGATGACGGAGCTCCTCTAACGCGGAGCTCCTATTTCTGCATTCTTTTGTCCCCCTTGTGGCCGATGCAAAACTAATATAACCTAAACCTACTTATTGTCTCTGTGTCGATTGAGATTGGACAATTTTTAATCACTTGCTTTAACACAGACATTTGAAGCTGCACTGAGTTACGATATACGAACTGTTCGCGTACGCGTCAGCTGTGTGGCGACAAAGTCACGCCACTATGCGACTACTATACCTAACCAGTTATTCCGATTTCTATGAAGCTAAGACAATGGTTCCCAATCCGCACTGGGACCGCGTGGGACGCCCATTCTAAGAGGAGGCCTGTGCCCAGCAGTGGGATGTAAAAAGGCTGGTGATGATGATGAAGGCATCTGGTGTTCACCTTGGTCATGTTGGTGCCAGCGGCGGCCGAGCGCGTCAGCAGGTTCGAAGCGGCGCCGGCGGCGAGCCCGACGCTCGACGCCGCTATGTTAAGCCAGCTGCCGCGAGCTTCAGAGTCCGTAGGGCTGATGGTCTGGAAGTAAATGTGATAAGAACTAAACAAACTGCACCTACATTCAAGCATTCAGAACTGCTGGGATTCTATAAATTTGTCTGAGAAATCAAACTTTTTTTCATTGCTCTTGACTGTTACCAAAAAACCAAATTCTGAACGCGACGCACGGTACATGTGTTTGAAAATTTTATGCACTTCCCGTGTGGATAACAATAAGTCAATAACAATAACCAAAATCAAAGACAAAGACGAATTAAACAATAAAAGTACATGATTGCGTATGTTCTCACCATTTTGTCTGATCTTTAGTCGGTTTGAGTCTGTCCTGGTAAAATTCTACGTATTTAATCCGTGATTTAGCTACATTATCAAAAAATACTTTAAAAAAAGACTTTTTTTTTGAATAAACCAAAAATGTCTCTCGAACTTTGACGATTTGTAATTTTTTATAAAATACGTGTCGGTCAGTTTTTAATTTTCTAATTGACTGATGGACTTCTAAGAATTACGACGATTTTACACATGACACTTGTCGCAAACACTGGCGACCTGTTACCTTTATGATTTGAATTGTATCTTTTAATATAATGTTCTTTTAATGACAATGTCAGAAATAATAAAACCACAAGACAAGACGCATTGTTTTCCTCACAACAGTCCCCTATTGGTATATTGTCTATTGACTATTGTCTGTAACAATGACAACCTCGATGCATTATCAGTTATCAGTTCACCAGTACCTGTTCATGGGAGCTTCTGTCGTGCAGATGCAGAGACGATCTCACAAGCCCGTACAAGCATGTAGAAACAGTAGCAACGGCGGCTCCCGCGATTACAACGGGCGCCACAGGTGTAAATGCAGCAACTCCTAGCACCCCTAGAGCGCCTAACGAAGCTACGGTGCTCGCTGTATCGGCGGAGCTCAGTACGCGCGCCTTGATACCGAGGTTCGGGGACGGGACTACGGTCAGTTTTACTGCGAAGGCTCCGTCACCCTGAAAATATTAAACAGGTTGTTGTCATAGTGAAATAAAACGGATCACTCCACTCACGTACATATTATTATGTCGAGTTTCAATAATAAAAATTACGATTAAAACGAGGGGAGCTGTGTGCCGCTGTCAGCTGCGCCTAGTCGTAGCGCAAGCAGAGCCGCGGCGCGTAGTGTGTGTCTCGCTGCCGCTGGGTCGTGCGCTACCAGTGGAAGGACTACGAATTAGTCCGAAATATGTCGGGCTAAACTCGACTTATGTACAGTCGAGGAAATTAATTCCTGACCCACCATAGAACATTTTCATAGTAAGCGTCATAACGATTTTCCTTGTCAAGGTATGCGATGTCACTATGACGTTTACTGTGAAAAGGTTCCATGGTGGGTCAGGAATTAATTTCTTCGACCGTACCTACGTGTGTGATGCGTTTTATTTCACTATGATTTGAGTCTCACGGTAAGAAGTAAAAAAAAGGTTGTTGTCATACTCACAGTTCATTTTAAAGGTTGGAAGACCTGACATTTTCATTTAAAATTTCAATGGGCCTTAGCCTTACCGATTTTGATGTAACTTACTTGAAAACCACCTTGTTTAAACTAGCTTTCAATAAAAAAAACCGCGACCAAATCGGTCTGTCTATTTAGGAGCTACGATTCACAGACACAACAATTGTTATTGTTTATTATTACCCTTTTTTTGTGTAGAGGGTTAAAAAAAAAACATGTCTGAAATTAAGCGCAAATTGATCCTATGATATTAAGAACTTGTTGCTTTGGATTATTTTGTTTTGATGAAAGAACTGTTTGTTTGAAAAAGTAGCACCAGAAACTATTAACCTGCTGCCACACTGAATTATTTATCCTTATCGTAACTTACTACTTATACTTACTATAATAGTCCCAGTGTATTCTCCATTCTCAGGAACTATCAGGACACATTTCGGTTGAGTGTTGTTCAGCAGATACGACTCCCAGTCCTGATACACTCTTGCATCTTCATCAATGTAGATTCTACATGACTTTGCTAAAAATAAACACAATATCTTTGGATTATATTAGTGGCGGTGGTAAGCATCAACGATGTTGGGCCCTCCCAGATTTTTAGAGTAAATTAGGGCTCCATAGTCAACAAGGAATTTTTATAGTTGCCATGTTCGTCTGTCTGTCTGACTGCTTGCGACTTAGCAAAGGCTCTTGGTACTAAATAGGAAGCCGCAGTTTGGCATATAATATACTAGCTGTTACCCGCGAATTCGTCCTCGTAGATTTCGGTTATAGCTATCCCGCGGGAACTATACAATTTTCCCGAATAAAAAGTAGCCCATGTTATTCCTTAATATTCAAACTATCTTCTTACCAAATTTCATCTACATTGGTGTAGCGGTTTTTCCGTGAAGAGGTAACAAACAGACAGACAGAGAGACACGAGTTACTTTCGCATTTATAATATTAGTTAGGATTAATCACATTTTGAAAAAGTGATAGAATATAAACTTAAAAAACATATTATTGTGTATAAGTAATAATTATAGTCTGTTGCCTATAGACATCGTAAAGATTTAATTTCTGACTGGGAAATGTGAAGCCTGGGCTGATCAATTACAAGAAAAATCCCAGTCAGTTCAGTCCTAAAATTGTGACAGAAAAAAAACTTATTCTAACAATCTAAATTGATGGTTACTGATAATTGCTCACCACCAACAGTAGTTGGAATACATTTCCTTATCCTGAACACAGCTGTGCACCAGATATCAATATCGTTCCTCTGGTGGAGGTCCACCCAATAATCTGCTGGCTCCAGCTGATAGAACTTGACTGGCTTTGGCTTTGCACACACTATCAAGAGCACGGACAGTATGACATCTTCATCGTTCTGAGTGTATTTGCCTGAAAAAAATTACAAAAACCAGTAAAGAGTGTCTCTGACTAGGTATTTGTATTACATATAGCCCATTATAGATGGACAATACCATCTATTGTCCTGTGGTGTAAGTAATGTATTTTATGTCTGATGTCTGAAAAACTGGGTGATTATTCTGTTCATCATCATCATCACCAGCCTTTTTTACGTCCCACTGAATGAGAGGGCTTGGGCTATAGTTCCCACACGGGCCCAGTGCGGATTGGGAACTTCACAAACATCATGGAATTGCTTCGCAGGAGTGTGCTGGTTTCCTCATGATGTTTCAACATTTTTCTGTTATCTTTATAATAAACATAAAATTATATGTAATAATTTCAGTTGTCTGCTCTGCAAACATCTCAGAGATAAGAGGGAATTACATTTTTCACTGTAATTTACGTAGATATAGAGCCCTTGCATGTGATACCTCATTTGACCTTGAAACCCCACTTTTAAATAATAATTCCTGATATAACCAGCTGTGACAGACAAAGTCACACCGCACCATAAGGGTTCCTTTTTTTACCATATTGGACTGGAAATCTAAAATATGGTTCTGATTTCCAGTTATATCATTACTATACTCACCAGATGCACAACATATCTGAAATGAGCCTATTTAATGGTGCTATTTATTATTACTTATTCATGTGTTGAGTTGACTGACTGAGTCTGAGACTGAGAGACTTTGCCAACCTGCCTGCTGACTACTAAAATATCAGGAATGTGTTTGATGTTTGGTACTAGATTTAAAGCCATCAGAGTCATACAAGTGATTCTAAAAAAAAAAGATCATCCGTTGACCTTACAGAGCATGAGAAATTTGCATAATGTTGGAGGCTTTATTATATTATAAAGGTAATCCTTTTTGAAATAGAATGCACAAAACTAGATTAGATAAATCAAAATCTATATAGGTATATTATCAAAATGTATGTAAAATGGTCAGAGATAAGACAGTGAAATCATTAATATAATAATACCATAAATATGTTAAGGACATAAAAAAAAAACCTTTATTGCCAACATTCACATAAGTCAGCATTCATAAATCTAAAACTAAAACTATACTTAACTACTTTGCATGTTTGTAATTTTAATATCTAACCTTCCTATTCTTCTTTCTATGAATTTTTTGCTGTCTGTGGGGTCCATAACTTTACGTTATTTGTTTTAGATCACCCGTCTGATATATTCACAAAATTAAAAATTCCCAAACTGAACAATTTTCTCAGGTTTGCAAGTATTTAAATGCTGACATAGCCCTTTAGGTGGCAAAAGCCCGCTGCGGGTGTCAACGCCAAGTGGCACGAAATTTTGCAAAAAAAAGCTGTCTAGTGCGGGCCTCTTATGGGTGGTCGTCCTTGTCTAATCAGGTATGCATCTAGCCAGTATGGATAGAAAAGGAACAGTTTGAACGGTTTTATTTACACGGCGAAATACGACACCGGCCAGAGGCCCGCTGCGGGCTTCCGCCACTTAGCGGTAATTTTGACAGGAGCCCGCTACGGGCTTCTGCCACTTGCCGTACACACCCGCAGCGAGCTTTTGCCACCAAAAAGAATAGGTAAAATACTCTTCGCCATAAAATTTTAAAAACCTAAAGATATCAATGGACTTGTCTAAAGATCCCTAAGCCGTATCACTCCAGCAATGTTGCTGCAAGAAGCTGATTCCATATCTTTGTAACATACATAACACTTTTGGCTCCATGATTTATATTTTTATACTTACTCTGTTTACAAAGTTTGTCATACACTCTCATAACTTGCTCCTTCTGCCTGTGACTGTATCCTTCGAGTTGAACAATGTCCACTTCCTTCACTTCAGTTAGCTCTCCCTCCGAGCTTGGACTTCCAAATAAGGCAAAAGCCACATTCTGTAGTAAATAGTTTCTATTGCCCTTTTCATACCTGTAACATTATTGGCATGTTAAATACATTGAATTTTAAATCTCCTCTTTTAGCAGCAGCAAACAAAGTACTTAGTCTGTGCAGTGAACAGAAAACTAGCAACTTAAAATGGTAAGTATTATGCAATTTGTACCAGAACAATCTTAATCAACATCTACAATCGAACCCTAAATGGCAGTTGCCACCAATTAGCAGACAAATCATTGGCAACTAACTGAAAGAGTATGGGAACATGTATGTAAGTACAACAAAAAATGTACTTAGAGCCAAAAATACAGAGAATACTGAGAATAAAATTTGGTACAATGACATGATCTCTCATTAGTAACCGCTCATTTGCATGCACATAAACAATGTTCTCACTCACTTGATCCAGTCACAATCTGGTAGATTCTCGAAGTATTCTTGCTGTATTTGTACTGGCGAAAGCACAACAGGCGCGCTGTTCGTGTCCGTTTCTATTACGAAGGGCGCATTCTCATGCGCCTCAAATAAAACTTCGTTTTGCGTCGCACTATTGTCAATTTCCATCTCCATGCTTAATTACTAAGTAGGTAATTAAAATATAGAACACTGCAAACTGCAACCACCAAAAACTAACTTTACGAATGTCAAAATTAAGGCACGACGGCGATTCAATCGTTGTTCATATAATCACAGCAATGTTAGCAAATAAGTTTGATCCGTATTATTGATCAAACAGCAAAATTTACCAGCGAACGAGACGAGAACTACTGTCAAAGAGTAAAGTAAGTATAGTATGATGAAATGAAATGACATAAACAATAAATACTGACTGACGTGACGTGTGACGTCATAAGTCAACAAAATTTTCCACAATATCTATGACAACAGGACAGCTAATAGAATGTTTACCTAGTAAGACAAGGAGGGTTGACTATAAGTAACCTCAAATTTCTTATCGTCGAAATTTGAAACAAGGGGAACTCCGCAGACGTAGACAATGACCCAGTCTATCAAAAATATCAAAGGAACCAGTATTTTCGTTGATTATGATATTTTATGATTGAGTTTTTTTTAAGAAGGATTCGGGGAATACCATTTTGGTGTTAAATAAAATGAGTAGGTACCTATGTTAAGTATTGTGACTAAAAATAATCATAACCTAACAAACTTAGAAAAGTTGGAAAACTCCGGATATTGTCATTTCAAAGTTCAATATTTCAAAAACGGATGAAACTTAGCTAACAACCATCATGATTAAACTAGCATTCGATTTAAAAAAAACCGCATCGAAATCGGTCCATCCGTTTGGGAGCTATGATGCTAGAGCTAGACAGATACACAGACACACGATAAGTGCAACTTATAACCATGGGGGGTTTAATTATATTAATAAGAGCTAGAAATAGGAACCAACATGAAATTTCAATGATTTTATTTAACTTAGCTATTTACACGATATAATAATATCAACAAGCAAAAGTAACACAGGGTTGCACAGGGTAAGCAAATAAATCAAGAGAGCAGAGCTTCTATCTTGAATCGGCGGTAGATGGCGTCGTTCACCGCTGCTCACTGCTGTAGCAAACGTCACTTCACAGATGGCGCTCTCGTCGATTGCCAACAAAAGTTTCGTTGCGCCGCGCTTCGCTTTGAGCCATATTTCTCTAAAACCATTATGCACTAGGGCAAGTGTTAAGTATATAATTTTCGGCTAAATTAAGAATGGTGGATTCATTTCTGAAACTAAAATACTTAATGCACTTTTTAACAAAAAAAAAAAAATCTAAAAAACATCAACGAGTCTCTTTTTTTAAACCACAACAGACAGATATCTCAAAACAGAAAATACAACCATAAAGCCACACTTACCTATCCTAACAACAAACGACAGACTGATAAAAAATATGATCTCAATGCGCGGTTCAGCTGTTTCGTCCGGTACGTAGGGGTTAGGTACTATGATATGGGTTTAATATTAAATAGGTAATAAAACGACGTGAAAACAATAAATTCAGAAATATTACTTAAAACTTTATAACGAGGTGATATGGTCTTTGACCTTAGCCTGTCCAGATGGACGAAAGGAATTAAAAAAAGGTACTAAAACTATAAAAAATTGAAATAAAAAAATCCTTTTAACTTTTGCACAAATTTAAATTATGAAGTTTGCTTCAGTCAAAGAATATTCCGACCGCACCGTATCGACTTCATTATATTTTTTGTGCTAGGTCATAAAACTGATCTGGCCTTAGAGGATTATCTGTTTTTTTGAAAGCGGTTTTACTTTTTTGTTAAAAGATTTTTGCGAGTAGTTATTACCACCACCATAAATAATTATTATAATACCTACCATACCACCTTATTGTTTTCAGTGTACCAATGATGCTATATTTCATAACTAGCTAAGTTTCATAAAAATTCGTCATTTGCTTACCTAACTCACGCTGTTCAAATCAAATTGAAATGATTCATCGTAGTCTATCACGGAGGTATCGGAATCCTCTAAAATGTTTATAAATATCAACGTCAGTTCTCTTAAGTACCTAATGTTATTAAAAAAGACTCTCACAACGTGAGCACTGATCCAATTGTAATTTATATTTAGCCCAATTGATTCGGCATTGTGGAACGTAAAAATGTACCCAGGTGGACGTTAACATTATTGTAAACAATTACTGATTATATCAGAACGATCAACGTCCACCGCTGCCGGCCGATTCAGTCAGTTAATAGTGCTCGTGAAGTGCAGCAGTAAAAACTAATTTAAAATAGGTACTAAATTACTTGCCAGGCTGACGTTCAATGGCTTTTAAATAGCTGATTTCAGCTTCAAAATGAAGTACTCATACTCAAGGCTTTTCAGTTTCATGATATTATTCTCATGTGTAACCCTACTGCATGTTCTAGTTAACGTAGGTCGTGTTTTTGATCTTATAAAAGAGAAACTCCCAGTTGCTATCAAACTTAGCACAGAAGAAGAGAGTTTAGTTCGGCATCGGCATATCGTAGATCAGTACTACGAGCCTCGGAAGGTAAACTGAGTATTACATATTTTAATTTGGCCAAAGAAGTAAAAAAAATATATAAATAATCGGTTTATTGATTATTTTTGTTTTTATTTTTATGAAACATTCATAGCTGTTCATAGTATGAAATTCAACATGCAATGACAATGCAAAGAAAAATCCGTTAACCGTCCAGATTTATCTTTGCATTGTCATTGTATGTTCAAAGAAGTAAATACAGTTAGATACATGAACCTATTTTGGTTCTTCATACAATTGTTATGTATTCATTTAATTTTCATAAGGGATTAAAATTTTTGGTTGGCATACTGCGCACATTCAAATAGAAAAAAATATTAGGTAGGTAACTTTAAAAAAATTAACAAAATTAAACTTTATTTCAATTGTTTGGTTTAACTTTTTAAACAAGACCAGTGGCATCTCAACGCTACATAAAATATGTTGCCACCCATTACCGCCCAGCCTAGGTGGGTAATCTCACGCTGGGCACAAAATGTTTTGAGCTTCACTTTTTAACATTACAGAAATCTAGTCCTCCAAAAATCACTTGGTTAATTAAAAAAAAAAACGACTGTTGGAGGTTTACGTACTAGGTTTTGATTTACTTCGAATTCTAGATATAAGTATGCCAAAATATAAAAATATATAAACTCAGGTTTTCGTTGTCGAAATCACGTTGTTGTGTAGTAGTAGTATCCAAACTTATCTGTGATGTTATCTGTAAATATATTCTATACCTTTATCTATTATATTATCTATATTTTATCTCTACCTATCACTTTCCAGGTTAATACATTCTTCCTACTTATACATTACCTAAATAACTAATACAAATCAATATACAAACTGTTTCTAAATTTTAATGCAATTACCACGTGTTTACACCACTATATAATAGTCCTCCTATAACCATCTCTTATAAACCCCTCTCCTCCTCCTCCTCCTCCTCCTCTTTTATATTATCTGAATAAATACGACTGCAAGTAAAAAAAAGTTATGGGCTAACTTTAGTACAGTCAAGTGCAAAAATATGTCCCACGGCACTTTAATATTTATCGGCGAATTAAGGTTGTGGTATAGTTGTTGCGGTGGATTAATTCGATACATAGGGTAGTTTCGCCAGTTCTCGACCGATTAGTGGAGTTGTCAAGTTCAGAACGAAAAAAAAAATAGAAGTAATATGAATGAATAATAGAAAAAAATAACGCATATAGTGGATATAGTCTACTTTCGTTTAATGCTCTTTATTTTCAAGTAAGACCTATAAATAATTAACCAAAAAACAATAAAGCCGAAAATGCCGATTTCGCCAGTTTTCGACCGAAATTTCCAATTCTCGACTTCATATTCGCCAGTTCTCGACTATGGGATTTGATGACAAATACGTGAAGAACTCTAATATTATAAATTAGTTATCTAATAAAAACCCGTACTCGGTTAAAATATAAAATGTATACAATTTTATGAAAACAAAATAAAACGTATAACTAGGTCAATCTTTGATTTATTCATATTTCTAATTATAGAAATAAAAATCTAATTTTTTGCTAACGCTACTTTTATCAGCTAAATAGATTTCGGCACAAAATACATTGTGTGATGAATTTAATGTGATTCTTGTACAAAAACACAAAATATCTATTAAACTGTCTATTAATTCGAATATGGTAGTCGGAATATGGCATATAGTTATCACATAAAATATCCCATTTTTCGACCAAGAAAGTTGACGTTTAGTATCTTTAAGACATTTGAAATAATCCGGTCGAAAACTGGCTGGCACAATTCTGGTGTTATTAAGATTCAAATTCAAAAATTAGGTTCAGTAGTTTCTTTAATAATATGTCGAAAAAGATGCAACTTTACTGGACTCGACGACGCCAGTTTTCGACCGCAACGGTCGAGAACTAGGTATTCTACGAAAATGAGGTAGCCAGTTACCGACTATTCATTTTTATACTTTTTCCAACAAAAAATAGAATAACACTTATTTTTAATAAAGAGTGAAGCTTATTGTCTATCAATAAAAATACCAAACAAATCAAAAAACATAAAATTACCTTTAAAAACTTATCATAAACTGTGGGGCTCCTCACTATTTTTTCCGCAATCAAGTATGCGTTGTGACACGTTCGTTGCGAACCCTTTTTGTTTTTATTTTTTTGTTCTGTACTCATTTTACAAACATGCATTTTGTCTATGTGTGCTTACAACCAAAGTATTTGGGGTTGTCACAGTATTTTTAACTAGTTTCTAATCTTGTTAGTATTTCTACTTTATACCGATTAGTCAAACAGGTCGATGAAAAAGTCGAAAACTGGCGACGGTCGGCGAAATGGCGAAACTACCCTAATTCATATTTGTGTACTTGACCGTACTTACTCGTAAGTAGATACTCTTGGTGCTTACTCATAACATTTTTCGTTCTCATTGCACTGCCGAGGTATCAAAATTGTACGTTCCCAGCACTAGACGTTCACCACTATAATGTATTATACCTACCTATGTATATATCTAATACTATTATTACACTATCTGTTTTACATATCTATTTATTACATAGTTATTTTAACTTATAAATTTGTCGTCATAGCTACGTTAGATAGGTATTGTACCTAATTCAATTCTAAATTATCGTAATTAGTAATTATTAATTATGTTTCCTTGTTGGTAAACCTCTTTTGAGGGTTCCGTACCCGAAGTGTACCAACGGGACCCTATTGCTAAGCCTCAGTTGTTGTTCGTCTGTCCGTCCGTCAGTGTCAGTCCGCCGTTCAGAGGGTGGTATCCATAAATATTATTTATAACAATTTTTTAATTTACTTTAGAAAGAAAGAATGAAAGAAAAATATACTTATTACAGGCACATGTTTAAATAAATAATCAAATAACTGTTACCTCGGCTTTATTTTATTTCTTTACTAGCCGACTCGGAGAACTTCGTACCGAGATAGGCCGTATGTAATATGAGAAAATGAATTTTCCGCATAATTATCTTTCATGAATTTCTCCTCTTATTTTAATCGAGTTCGAAAAAAGGAGGAGGTTCCCGTTTCGACGGAACGTATTTTTTATAATAATATTCCGCTATTCGGAGCGGAGATAAATCCAACAAATGAAAGATTATAAAAATCGGATAAGCCGTTCTTAAATCATAAATGGCGTAACTGACACGACTTTGTTTCATAAAGATAGATTGCACTAATTGTATAGGTAACGTTAACATTCGTTTGCTTGCAGACATGGAAAACATCGAACATAGGCGCATATCTATTTAAGAACGTCGATAATAAAACTCATATACAACGGGATGAAAATGACCGCATTTATAATGTTATGATATGGAAACACTGGAGTTGGTTAAAGAACAGACACAATAATCCTTTGGATAAGTGCAGCGTTCAAAACTGTCTGTTTTCGGGAGATACTGATTTCGACGCCGCCGATGCGGTGGTAGTACATTTGCAGAAGGGTTTGATACCCCGAGTAGAAAGACGGGATCCGAACCAGATATGGATATTTTTGACGGATGAGTCTCCGAAGCATACGTTTACTTTAGCACAGAGAAGTGTGAAACTCTCACAGATGGCTGACGTATTCAATTGGTCGATGACATACAGGTAAGATTGGTCGTGCAACGTGCAATTGCGAAATGAGAAATTGACTAGGACTAGGTATCATACATTTTATTTTGAAAGTTAAGACACAAGTTTGTGTTTGAACACTTAATTCTCCTTTTTGTTTTATTTATATGGGGCTAATAATATCTAACGTACTGGCACTAATTACCGAAATTTAAGTGTACAAATCCTTTATCTACACATATCATAAGTCCTGTATAATGCGTTCAGAAACCGTAGAAAATGACCTGCATTGCAGCACGACGTGGCCTTCTCGCCGACAGCGCCAGCCCCAGCACCTCCACCACCAGCAGTAAATTAAATGACTTTTCGATATCGAATTCGATGTTTCCAACTTGAAAACCAACGTAATTTACAATCATAGTGAAATAAAACGGATCACTCACGTGTATAAGTCGAGTTCAGTCCGACATGTATAAATAATAATGTGACATTTTTTTTACAATTAAAAAAAAAAAAGTTTACGAAACGTCAGGTCGGTATGTTTGTCTATGATTAAAAAAAAACAGTCAAATTCGTGACAGCTATGGGTTTGATATATGCCTTCGGTTTCTGAACCCATCTTAGAATATTTATAATATGTGTGTAGATAAAGTAATGTATGCAACTCCACATAATTAGGCCTTAAAACACTCGTGTGATCCTATTATGAAACTCGGCTTCACTCGTGTTTTAAGGACCCTCATTATGTAGCAGTTGCATAAACTACTATATGATATGAGTAGGGTATATTATAATATAAGATTATAATGTTTAATTGTGATAGATAGACTACGAATAAAAGTCTCTAATAATCGTCACTAAAAGTCACTATTTGCATTCACAGTTTCACTTTATGCTCAAAAAAAAAATCAGGCATGCCTAAGTAAGTTCAAAAAACTAATAATAAGACCAGGCGATTGTTCACTGTATAGTCAAGAACAATGAAAATGGGCTGCATTCCTTGCGAATTTCTATATAATCCGATCCGATTTCATTGCTTTTCAGTGTAAACTATATAAAACTCCTACCGTGTGGATCGGCTGACGCGAAAGTGGTACCTACACACTTTTCGGAATGACGAGAACCTGTTTCCATTCTCTGTCACAGCTTTGTTTTTCTGTTGTTTCCTGTGTATTACTGTTTCAGTTTTTTTTTAATTCTAGTTTCTTCTACAGATCAGACTCAGATGTTCCGGTGCCTTATGGGCGCACAGTTGCGTTGCCATTTCCGAAATTTAAAAACATTTCTGACGGGAACTTGATAAGCCTTATCCCTTATTGGCAGTCCAAACGACGTGATATATTGGCTGCTATCCTCGTTTCAAATTGCATAAAATCCAGAATGAGGCTAATAGAAGAACTACACCAATACATTAACGTGGACGTACATGGGGCTTGTTCATCTAATAAGAAGAATAAAATAAGGTAATTAACTATTAATATGTACGGGCCGGACTGTAGGGATCCGCACTTTTTGGGGTTCAAATAAAACGTGATGCTTTTGGCTTCTGTTCAGATCCGTAGAAGAGGTTGTTTCCTGAGAGATGGCTGGCTGACGACTGTGAGAAGACTCCGAGACGACTGACTACCCGGCGCCGCGCGGGCTCTATTTATACTGCTCGGGCGAGCGCGGGGGCCCGGGGCGCCGGGTTCGTCTGTCTCTCTCACACACGGGCGAGCGCGGGGGCCGGGGCCGGATTCCATGTTATTTATTGTTTGTTTCTATCTTACTTCTATTTACATTGTATGCTTAAGCCTATTAATCAACATTTATATATTACAAAATTAAAGCCTATTAATTAGTTTACAATATTTACCTATCTATTACAATCCTTATACTAGAGTGTGGACTGCGCTGTCCCGCACATAATAAAGGTGTTAGTGCTCATAACCCAGTTCACAGAAACCTTTTACGTATGATGATAGGTGCTTAAATTACGAGTGGTGAATAATAAAATTCTAATTATAGTTTTGATATTATGGGCTTACCCGCTTTCGACCTACCTAAGTACATGTAAAAATGCATATAATAAAATTAGTATAGATCTACCTACATGTACATTATGTACCTATTAGCAGCACAGCTTAAAATATGTTGCAACTAACGACCCGCCCCGGTTTATTTCACTATTTGTAGATTTAATTAGAATCTATCAAATATCATTATAAAATTGCCGGAAAACATTATCTTTATCTTTATGATAGTGTACAACATCAAAACCCGCGCAATAGTTTTGGAATATATCGCGTTCAGACAGCGTTTTAAATATAATTATGTAGTGATAGTTCAATCAATTTAGAATGAGAATATAGCTAGGTATATAGATAGAGTGTAGATCATAACATAACTAATGCATTATTTTTTACTTGTTTCAGTTGTCCAGGGCATGTGAAAAAGGATTGCCTAAAAATGTCTCAATATTTGTTCTATTTAGTATTAGAAAATTCAAAGTGTCGCCAATACTTGACGGAAAAGGGTTTCAACCACGCGTACGGAAAAGGCGCCATTCCCGTCATAATGGGGCCACCTATAGAAGATTGTAATAAACTACTTCCACCAAATTCGTTCCTACATGTTGACCACTACAAAACTGTAGAACACTTAGCATGGGACATGATAGCTATAAGTGAAAATAAAACGCGTCTTTTATCGTATCACTCGTGGAGAAACGATTTCGAAGTCGTCAACGAGCACGGATACTTTGGTAATAAGTCTTTTCATTTCTGCCGGTTATGCGAGGCGCTTAATTACAACGACCACACACCAAAAGTATACAACGAAGACGATATAAGGTTATTTTTAGACCCCCAATTATTGTGCAATACAACTAACTAAGTAAATAGTATTAATTTAAGTTATTCGTTGGTACCACCTATATACCTCATCGTATTGAACAATAACGGCTTAAACTTTCTTTTAGACAGCCAAAATTTCCTCCGCCCCGGCGTTTAGCCTGACTCCCCAAATCATTTCAGAGTTTTGCAATTTCTCCTGAGGATCTTAGCAAGAAATATAAATTCACTGTTCATCGAGTAATAAATTTTGGCACATTGTTATTCAAGACGAGAATAGTCTCTGTGAATTATGATACAACTTTGTTGTGATTGTGTTGTCTCTGAAAACATGCACAGGTATAATATGAGTATAGTGCAGCTTTCTCAAAGGAGAGGTAAAGTTAGGAGTCTCATACTTGCCAAAGAACTTGTGAATATCTAAGTGTGGGTTCAACGTATCTGTCAAGGTAGTACTGTCCTAATATCATGCCGGAAGGAACAAAGCTTGTTAGCATAGTGCGAAGATAGGAACAGCTCTAACGAAGTAGTTTAGCTAATCCGGCAAGAAAACAACAACAATGTTAATTCGTTACGAAAACTCAGCAGACTCGGTGCTATGGAGCTCCAGTAATTGTTTTAAGAAATACACGTCAGCTTAAGGGCTTAGACGAGCTTATTTCAGTGTTAGTGCTTGAAAGCTAAACTGCCTTAGGTTGTATGTGATAGTAACGATCAATTGATGATTGTGTATAGACTACATGGATTTACATTAAAGCAGAGAGGAGAAGTGAGTCAAAATGTTAATAATTAGGTAAAACTATTTAATTTTTTAAACATTCATACCTATCTACGTGAGGAGAACGTTATTCAAATTGTCAAGTAAACACTACACTATTTGCTCTGCAGAAAAGGAGTCCTATTTATTATTGCTAATGGTTTTGAGTTTACTGATATTGCAATTATAGCACTGTTCGTTATTGGTTCTAATCTTATCTAAGAATACGCATTAAAAGTGGGTTAGGCAAGACCGCGGAGGACATAAAGACGAAAAAAGTACCTAATCATGTAATTTTCATACCGTCTGTTGATTATTTTTAACTGACTTTAAAAAAAGGAGGAGGTTCTCAATTCGTCGGAATATTTTTTTTAAGTAGGCTGTTGTTTTATTGAAGTTGCTTGTAGAAATCGTTGATCAGTCGAATAAGACTGACTTTATCCCATTAATGTTACAAATTACAAAGAAGGAGAGCAAAGTTACTTTCATGTTGAGTTATTTTGTTTTGTTATTTACCAATGACTGGCACGCTCTCTATGCAAAATTTTTATAAGTATAATTTTGTGTTTATCTAGTACAGACTAGTTCCTACCCGCGTTTCCCGCGAACTCTATAATTTTGCGTGAAATAAAAAGGAGCTTATATTTTTCCGCAATTTTCAAACTATAATATCCTTATCAGTTAACATCGATTCAGAGGTTTTGCCGCGAAGAGGTAACGAGGTTCGTCTGCATAGAGTTTGTTTGTCGTTATTATTTTTTAATTTTGATCTAGGATAAATTATAAGCTATTTTCATTCTAAATTTAAACCAATCTCACTCACAAACTTTGGCTTTCGTAATAGGTATATTTGTAGGATAGTAGTTAATAAATATTAGCTACGGTTAGCCATGAACTAAAAACATTCTATTAGAAAAAATGGACTACAAAATAACAACGGAATTTTGTGCCCGAATGTAACTACTGTGACAAAATAAAAGATTTGTTTATAAAATACTGTGAGAAGCATTAAATTTTAACTGACCCATTTCATACCCCATACTATATGTGAACATAGGTATTTAGTTAAATTATTTATTTACAAACGATAGATCTCAGTATAAGCTACATACTTACTAACTAGTGGCTCTGTGAGCTGTAGAGCTCGTGATATAATTTTTGAACATTTTAAATTTTTTCTTAATTTCAAAAAATCAGAAATTATCGATCCTGCTCACAAAATTTCACGAGAGAGATTGAGAAATGCAACCTGTAAATGAGATCAGATTGACATAAGGACAGACAGGCATCCGGACATACGAATTAATTTTTGGCCAACACATTGGACTCCAACAAAAATGAGCACTTTATAAAGCTAATTATTTAGAACCCTAAATCGTAAAATGGCCTGGCCTTCAACATTTTAAAAAGACCTTTAAGTATCTACACACATATCATAAGTCCTCTATAGTGCGTTCAGATTCAGAAACCGTAGAAAATGACCAGCATTTCAGCATGTCGTCGACTGCTCGCCGACAGCCGCCACCAGCAGTAACGAAAAGTTATTACGACATCGAATTCGATGTCGTCAAAAATTTCGAATTTGAAAAACCAACGTAATTTACATTCATAGTGAAATAAAACGGATCACTCACGCACATAAGCCGAGTACAGTCCGACATCTGTATAAATAATAATGTAATAATTTACAATAAAAAAAAACAGTCTACGTAACGTCAGCTTGCTATGTTTGTCTATGTTAAAAACAAACAGTCAAATTCGTGACAGGTATGGGTATGATGTGACTTCGGCTTCTGAACCCATCTTAGAGTAGGTGCTTTTATAATATGACTGTGTGTAGATAAAGTACTGTATGCAACTCCACACAATTAGGCCTTAAAACACTCGTGTGGTCCTATTATGAATCTCAGCTTCGCCTCGTTTCATAAAAACACACTCCTGTTTTAAGAACCCTCATTATGTAGCAGTTGCATAAACTACTATACCAACAATGTTTTATTCTATTACTTCATAGCGTGATTAATATAAATATGTGTGCCAAATTACGGGTTTCCAGTACCAAGAGTCTGAGCTATACCACGGACGGACGAAGAGACAGATAAGGGTTCCTTGTTAACTACGGAACCCAAAAAGCCCAACCCAAAAAAGCTGGCTCTTTAATTGCCCTCCTTGATCCATTACAATAAAAATTACTCGCAGGTACTTATTGAATAGTCTCGATTAAACCTAATCCAATCACATTAGAGGCCAGGGTTAAAACAATACCGACTAAATGATGATAAATCCGTTCTAAAGCTCGCCGATGAGAGAAGCGTCTGTAAAAAATGGCTACGTTTTATTCTCAGCAATACCAGCTTATGGCCCCCATCCGTAGAATCGAAACATTCGAGCTTCTAGTGTAATTTTTGAGATAAGAAAACGCCTTGATAGCGTTCGCGTTTATGTTTCAATTGCTATGAGGAAATCGGCAGCGCCTCTAGCGGCACGTATTGGCAAAGTACTAAACTTATTCTCGTATTAATTGACACGTTAACGCGAACGCGATCGAGACGTATTATTTGGTCGTCGATTACAAAATTACACTTGGTAGTCATAGCCTCTAAAATTACTACTCTGTAATTTCCTAATTTTAAATAATACCAATTTAAGTTGACGTCAAACGTTGTGCCATCTAAGCCTAAGACTGTAAAGGAAATCGATTAATTTAATTACTATAGCTTCGCAATTAGGCGAGGGATAAATTATGGGAATAAACGGAGGTAGGTACCGAAAATTACAAAATTTACGTTGAAGATTAATAAATTACGAAATATAATTAATGCGTAAGAAGAGCATGATCTGACTACAAAAAAAAAAAACCGGTCAAGTGCGAGTCGGACTCGCGCACAAGGGTTTCGTGTAAAGATTTTAACCCTTTTCCCCGGTGTTTTAAGAACTCCAGTGTTCCCTTCTCTCATCGGCGAGCTTTAGAACGGATTAGACAGACAGACAGACAGACAGACAGACAGACGGACGGACGGACGGACGGACGGACGGACGGACGGACGGACGGACGGACGGACGGACGGACGGACGGACGGACGGACGGACGGACGGACGGACGGACGGACGGACAGACAGACAGACAGACAGACAGACAGACAGACAGACAGACAGACAGACAGACAGACAGACAGACAGACAGACAGACAGACAGACAGACAGACAGACAGACAGACAGACAGACAGACAGACAGACAGACAGACAGACAGACAGACAGACATGACGAAACTATAAGGGTTCCTTTTTGTCATTTTGACTTCGGAACCCTAAAAAGCACAACAACTGCTATAGTAATACTAATAATGTATTGTAAGTAAGTAAGTAAACACTTTATTGTACTAAAAAAAACACGATACAAACACAATTTCCAAAAAAAAACGAATTAAAGTACAAAGGCGGGCTTATCCCTATAAGGGATCTCTACCAGCCAACGTTAGAGTGGTGGAGAGGAATAGCTTACTAGGGACCGAAAATAAGTGTCTTAAAAAATATAAATATTGAAAGCCATAGTACATTATAATACATAAATTAATACAAAAGTCTACCATATTACAACACACTTACTGCTAGATACATAAACAAAATAAATAAATAAATATATACATATAGATCTACATATAATACATATAATAAATAACAGACACAACATAAAAGGAGAGTTCCTAAAAAATTGAGGAGGATTGTATGAAACATGAAACATGTATTTGCTATAAGATAATAATGAACCTAAATGCTGTGCTATAAGAGTTCATTTCTGAGCAAGTGTGTTAATTTTTTTATAAATATATGCAAAGCTCTTCCGTTACTGAGTGACTGACAGACGACGCGCACAGCCGAAACCCTTGACTCTAGAAGGATAACATTCAACATAGAGAGGTTGCCTTTAATTATGATGTATTTAGACAAGCAAAGGACGGATTTGCTGATATTCCCACGCACGGGATAGAGAATAGGTAAGCGGGATTTATATGCGCGTAAAAAAACCAGTACTCGTAAATGTAAAAACACAAAAAACTTGTAAATAAAACTAAGTAATATTCATGTAGTTAAAGATAATTTTATTGACTAAACATCATCTCTGTGCACCAGAGTTTTGGAGCTGTTTACTTTTTCCAACTTTTTCCTTTAATCGCACTCTTTGATAAGGGAATTTGCGATCAATTTCCCTACAAACTCAGGGCTAAGAGGGCATTAAAGCGCCATTTGTTTAAACTTTTCTCCAACTTTCGAGTCGTGCGTACCTATTTGTTGGAGCGATTTGCAAAATTGCTTCCACACAAGTTTGAAGAGTTCCTGCGGGATACCAGCCCAATTCTTGTACACGATTTTTGAAGGAAGTTCGTAATTTATAATTTACTTAACCTTTGAACAAAACAAATATTAACACTCATCTGGAATGAAATAGATCATTGATGAGTTCCTTATCCGTTTTTATTGTTAATAGGTTGCTTCGCAGATATTCATTAACTGTGTACTAAACGAGGGAGGGCTTAGAAGACTGTAAGACTGGGCTGTTGGCGCCTCGAGTGGTTAATATAAATTCTGTTTTTATTGCCGTCTACGAGTTCGCGCGTAATTTGTGGCCCAGCTGTTTGTTTTACTTTACGGGGTCGTAATAAAAAGTGCCTGTAACACAATAGTCTACAAACAGTAGCATAAAACAACCAGTTAAGGAAGATCCGCAGTTTCTTCATTCGTACCCTTGGCACCGACTTTATACTGCGGCAAAGGGGGAATGTTGTAGTGTCCCGTTATACTGGTTGCCTATAAGAGAAAATTACACCCGCCTCGAGGCCAAATGATTAGGTGTGTTATATGTTATACGAATGTTTGAACCCTTCTGTTCAGCTAACAAGAAACGACAGACAGGGTCGGTCATTCTTTTTTTACGTTACGTTTGCTTAACCTTTAGAATAGTCAGCTGTTGCTGTGTTTAATGTTTATATTTACACTCGGATTTGTGTTAACTCTATTACAATGGGGAACTCCGTTTCTTTTTTACATTGTCCCGCGATAACATGTATTTATTGATCGGAGTATCGAAAGCGGCGACACGGAATCCGAACAGATGGCGTCGAGACAATTTCTCGAGCTCATTCTTGTTCGCGATCGCTGGCCAACCTTCCCGTGATATATTGCTGACCCGATCCCCTTCGCGTTTGCTGCTTTTTAATCTTGTGATTTATGTAAGCGCGAAAAACGGTTTTTGAATACAATGAAATCCATTTCGCTGGGATCAAATTTATTTTCCTGTCTTGGAATCAAGGTAAGACGGAACTTTTCATCTTGCATAGGTACTTTGTAACCATACGAAACGCTAAGGTAAATGACCCTGTGCCCGACACTGCCCCGCAATAGTTCACGTTCAATCTTAATAGTAGCAATAAAGGTGACAAGCAGGGTGTCAATTATTGAATTAACGTGTTCATTATTCTGAAATTTACCTTTCACTTGTGTTACATTGTATTATATTCTTTTAAATGTACTGTTTCATCTTTCTGTATGTGTCGAATGTATGTGAACAAATGTTTCTCTCTCTCTCTCTCTCTCACACACTTCTTGTCAGTTTTAGTGACGTGAATTCAGACGGACTTGTAAGCTTAGGCTTAGTAAATTCTTAGTTGCTATAGTTCTGACCACTAAAAGTATAAACTCAAAGCTTTTTGTTAAAGACAAATAATCAGCTTAGTGGAAGTAAGGTGGTACAAGTAAGCAGGCCCAACTTGCATTTACCACAATGTCGCAAGTTAACATACTTAGTAGATGTTTTAGGCTTAGGTCGGGAAAGCTCCTTTGACCGAAACAATGATATTTTAAGTGAGTGTTGCCCTTAGTTTCTTGTTTACTTTGTTGGAAGATAAGGATTATAAGTATACACATCAAGATTTATTCATTTATTTACGAGCATGTGTTAATTTCCTTTCGAGCATGTTCTCACTTTTTCGAATGTTTATTAATATTATTAAATTCAAATTAAACGATGGCTATACAGTGACTACACATAATACACACTGAAAGGATATTTAAATTTCTCAATGAAAAAAATCCTTGCCCTTTTCAATGGGTAGATACCTACTTTAAAAAAAATCATAAACGACTACTCATTAACCTACATAACGGCGTAATATTTTAAAGATGAGGGAGCATTTAAAACAGTTAAGCGAAAAAGGGCCGCTGTGTGCTTTATTTAACTGGCATACTTTTAAAAGAACATTATATTTCGAAAAAAGAAACGGAATTTTTTGGGTATAAATGGCACAGCCACGTTAGTAAGCAAAACGGAAAAGATTCTTGAAAGTATCGCTAGATGTCGCGATGCTTTTTGGCATTCGTTGTGTTGTAAAAGAACCATGCAGTTACTTAATTGGTAAATAATTATAATAGTCCTCCACATCGATTTCGATGACGGCGACCCGGATTACGGCATTTTTTAAATATGCAATTACATTTTTTTTAATATTTTAAATAGGTAAATTGTAGATAAGGTAGGTAAGTAGGTAGGCCTATAGTTAGTCTCTCTCACAGAAGTTGTTGACTATCAATGGAACAGAATGAGTATGCTGTGCATCTCGCTTCTCCTACATTCACTCCAAGAGCATTTAAGTTTGACACGTACTGTAAGTAACTGTAGAAAGTTTTGATTCTTTTAAAAGCGAGGAAATATAGAGCGATTTCAGAGAGCTTAATAGCTTCAGACTTATACATGAACCAATTTTTAACCGGCTCCAAAAAAAGTAGGTTTAGTCTGTTTAATTTCGTACGCTTGTCAGAAACTACGCGATGGATTTCAACATGCATATATTTAACATTGTAAATTTGAAACAGGTAGATTTCTGTTTATTTGTTTTTTATAATTTTGATATAGTTAGATTAGATGTATGCCGCCCACTTTATGTTTGCAGCATGTAACATACTCGATTGTATTCTTAGGACGAGGAGTTTGAGTGAAACTGAGTTTGAAATTAAGTAACACCTAAGACTACGTTATATTATAATATAATGTAGCGCCAAATTGTGGTTATTTTGAACATTGTTTCTAATTTCCGTAAATTTAAAAACTTCATGCCCAAAGTGCTAAAATAACTCTTTGCTTAATCCAAGCAAACCAGCGTAGATAACATTATTTATGGCCACCTTTCCGACTGGAATCGCACACACAATAAACGAGGATGTTTCAGGAAAACCTGATTCAGCAAACTTCTATATAATTAAAACTCAGGATTTGCAAACTCAACAGCGGTGCAAGAGCGAATAATTCATAAGAAGGTTAATTAAATTCGTTCGCCCGTGGCGGTCGAGAGGAGGTACTAATAATATTGAATTAGGTAACCCTAGTCATCTGATTGCATACGTTGCGGCTACCCTCTTTCGAGTTAGTCCAACCTGCACTGGCTCGAAGCGATATCACCTAATGAAGAGTTTGGCGTCACGTCGCTTGAGGCGTGGGTCGTCCACACTCAGGAACGAATCAGCCTTTCAACAAAGTTACGCCATGGTTTTCTGTGCCTTTTCGTTACTCCCGTGAGACTCCTGCGGTAGTCTCCTGGGTCCTTAAGGCACGAAGTTGAACTGGGAGCCAAATTAGATTCCCCTCCACTTTTTAAGCGCATTTGCCGTTCTGTCGTCGTTTTACCAAGTTTCATTAGACGGAGCATTTATATTCAAAGTATCTTCTTGTCCCGCATGAACTTATTCAGTGGCATGATAGTAAATTACAGAGCTTAGTGGGCGATAATGAAACTCGTTATTTTGTAACCCTTACTTTTTCTTTGCGGCCCTTCTGTCGAGCTAATTTACAGAGCAAAGTATTTTATGAGGGTCGTAGGTAGGTACCTACTAAAGGATTTGTATTTGCGTTTAATTATTTTATGTAGAATTAAATTCAAAAGATAGCCTTTTCCGTTGATTGAAATGCAAATTTGCCTCGAAATTACTTTTAGGTTAAAATAAAATAGCAGGCGCATTTTGTGTATATTAAGGTTACGAACGAAACTTACGAACAAAGTTCAAGTTAATATGAATTATTCTTGATTTGGTGTGTTGTAAATTGTCTCTTACAGTAATAGGAATCTAATAATAAGCTTAATGTATATTAACAAAGCTCCTTAATGAACCTAAATAATAATAAAAAAGAAATTAAAAACTTTAACATAAAACTACCGTGAGACTCAAACATGGTGAAATAAACGGATCACTCACGTATGTCAGTCGAGTATAGCTCGACATGTTTCGGAATAATCCGTAGTCCTTCCTTCCTTCGTAGTCTTTCCTTTAAAAAACTTTAAAAACAAACAAAGCAGCCTGCAACTTAAATCTCACCAATTAATCACCCCACTCAATCGTCGCACAACCCATTAAGGACTTTGTTCGACTAGTAACGTCTTCTCCCCACAATGCCATGCACAGAGTTCACGAGTGCAATTAAGACTCCTCGGTCTTTTAATCAGCACTTGCTTTGATTAGACGCGGTTCTAACATATTCAGGGAGCATCCAGTTCTCTTTGAAACTGTATGAAGCACGACTGATTAGCAATTTTAGTTGGCAACAGAATTATGGATATCACGAGAGGATGCGTTTTGGAATTTAGGTAGGTATACATATAGAGCTTTTTTTAGAAGAATCTGTTATTGGGTTCCTTTGAAGTGACCAGTTACTAAATTTTCAAATTCTCTACCATCCCAGCATTTAATTATGGGGCAGGTCTAAAAGTTTCGATTTGTATCTTCCGGTATACCTATGTAACTGTCTCGGTGGGTCATTCAGCTAAGTCACAGAATGCCGCAAATGAATGTGTACGACGCACGTAGTAAAAACAATGGCTATGTCAATTAGTTAAGCAGGTTGTAAAACTTTATTATTCCGCTCAAACACTAATGCATTTAAAATCAGAGAAATAAAATCGGAATAATAGGAATATGAGACAGCTACCAAAGAGCATCTTATTGGCTTAACAAGAACTATTCCTATTATGGTGATATACTTTCATAATGAAAGGGTGTAAGGCAAAATATGTATGTGCGTTCATGCTAAGACAAATTCATTTCTTTAACTTTATAATGTTTATTTCACGTTTTTTTTTTTAATATGAAATACTTTATTTACATAATAAAAGCAATTTACAGTGACATTAAATCTAAGCTTAAACTAAATAAACTACAACTTAAAACTAAATTAAATCTAAATAAGGCCCCCGTGGCATAGTGCCCAAAAGGCTGGCAGCGTTGCCTCGCTGAATAGCGGTGCTGATTCTTTGAGAGAGAAAACTGCCAGCCCTTTGGTCACAAGTTGCGTTTTCACGTTTTTAGTTCGAACTACGGACACTTGCGTGCGTGCATACGGCGGTAACGGATTATAATGACGACATAATATAAATTTAAAAGTACGTACGACTAGGTAGACGTCTCTGGAATATTAAATGGAAAACGAAATGAATTCAAAGCCCTTCAGATAATTCAGTTTAATTAAATTTTCACATGGAGCAAAATGGCTTTCAGCGAATACCATGCGGATGCGTGAATTCAATGCTAAGCATGCGGTTTACATAATTATCTTTGCCGTTAAAATGTTTAGCTTTAAAGTTTATTAGCTGACTGTAAACTAAAATACAATTAAAACTTTCATTTAGAGTCTTCATGATGCGTCATTAATAATACAGACGCAGATCGTAACATAAGATAGCAATAATAAAAAAGATGCATCAGTAATAAAAATATGTTTTAAAAGTGAAACATTAATTTAAAATATTAAAACATTTTCGATTACGAGTTTCATTTAGCTTAAAAAAAAACTTGGAAAACGAATGCAATTTCATAACGCAAATCTTATAGTTAAGTTAAGTTAAGAAATGGTCAGTTTGTCAATAACAATTTATTTAAAAGAGTTGCTCAATGAATATAATTTAACGGTCACACGCTGAAAGAGTGGCCAAAACCAAGGGGTTATCTTTTAAATTTATGGGGTATGAAATTGGGATAGACCACCTTTATAGGCGAAAATATGAAAACGCTTCAGTTTGCACGGAATAAATTACCCCAAATTGCGGGAGTTCGGATTGCGGTCGACCCTTACGGATTGGATATTCAAGAGATTAGGGGCGTTACAGCGAACGCTCGGACGACCATCCATCAGAGACGGACAACAGTGGACAATGGACCAGGGAATACAAAATGACCACCGCCATTTATTTGATGTAACAACTGGAAGTCTAAAGTATTGTGTGTGTGTGGCTCGAACGCATGGAGGTTGTAAACGGTGAATTATACGCGATTTAAGAAATGATAGTTACGACGGGCGCTTCGATTAGACCTGGCCATAAAAATATTGAGTCAAATAATGTAACTTAAAAATCTGTGACTAGGACAATATTATCGCTTCTTTGTTAAAAATAATAAAAGTTCATTGGTGATAGCCGATAGCAGTTGATTAAAGCGTTTTCATAAAATAGCGAAGAATTTTCAAGTAACTTAAGATTCACTATCTTTTTGCGAAGTTGAAGTTGTTTGTTCAAGAAAATCAGTTAGATATGAAGCTTTCTCGGGTACGTAAATCTGCAGAACAGCGTAAAAACATCTTCTCTAGAGACTCTTAAGGCTACGGTTAAAGAGGCAGAGAACGAGGTGATATTACCTATAATTATAAAGCACTTAATAAAAATCGCTGTAAATTGGTACTTATTGAACTTTGTAAGCGTAACGTGTCTTCTTTACAAGAAAATTATAATAACATAGGTACTGAAATTCAAAATAAGATAGGTATTATTTTAATTTAGCTTCATTTACACGACCCTTGATTCCGTGCTAATAGAATAAAAGTTAAAAATTTGACTTAACTTCCTAATTATGATTTCATTGATTGCAAATTTGTACCCACTGCGTGGCGAATATTTTACACCTTATGAAGTCGGTTAAAAAATAAAACTCCAGTTAGCCTTCTAAACTTAATTTCAAATGGCTGTAACTAAAAGGTAAACTGCGTCAGAAACTTTCAATCATTTCAAGAAATACTTAAACCTAGACCCACATGCATACTCAAGCTCGTGTCTTATTTATTTCCCTGCTTTAATTCCACGCCAGCATTTCTGGAAAGGCAACCTTAATGTATAAATCTCAACACCTTCACGGGCAACATCCGATATGAGGCAATTTACTAGCGAAGAAAGCGTTTCACTTTATCGCACCACTTCACTCCGCTTATGAAAGTGTTGCTGATTTACGGGCCCGGGAGGTATGTTGTTGGACCAAACAACGTTACTTGTGTTTACTGATTCGACATTGTAATAATTCTAATAATAAAGCCTTAGACCTCCTTGCTGTGTACTTAATACCTACATACGTCCGATGAGTTGATGTGTGATATGAGAAAGCCACATTACACGTGAAATCTGTGCGAATGAAATATGAAATGCAGGCTGACTTAAATTACTGGAGAAATAGGGACAAGACGAGCAGTTTGAGAAATTGTGAAACAAAAAATAGCTTGACTTTTGGTTCTTAACATAATTGTTTAATACAGTTTAATTTAAGTCTAATATTGTGTACCATTGATTCTCTTTCCACAGCTCCAAGTTTGGTATGTAAAGACTTCATTGGTTTGAATTTAGAACATAATATTTTTCACGTAAAAAACGCGGGCATGAGAAGAGGTTTTATGCGGGTTTTCGAGAATGTTAAATCAGAATTAAAAAATATCATCAACCCCAGTTTTCCGTAAAAGTAATACTTAAGTTATTTGTGCAAAAGACTCCATAGGGTAAAGGAAACGGGGGTGATGAGTTCTAATGATAAGAGAAAAGGGGAAGGTTGAAAACGGTTATACCTTGCACAGGCTATACATATATGGATATAAGAACACGCAGATTTAGTAAAACCACATTTCGCAAACGCTTTGAACATCTCTATCTTGCTCATGAGATCCACCATCTGCTCTGATGAATGGCGAAGATTCCACATAGAGGAACCCGATGAAACAGGAGGCCATGATAATGCATTTTTTAATCCTTCATTAGTGTAAAAGACCGCAGCAATAATGGCTGTTTTTTTTATTTGGCGTACAGTACAGTATACGGCCCTGTACGTAAAAGGGCGTAACTATCGGGGGGTCCTATGCAGAAACGTTCTTTTTTGTTAACCCAGTCCAGTTCGCTTAATCCGTAATTAGCGTCTGGCGGCGCCGGCTGCCGATCGCATAAAAACTGCAATTTGCTGCCACAACAGCGCGTTATTGCTTAACCGAGGGTTTTTATTATATTCCTATGTTCTACGTGTGGAAATTTTAATTTCAGCATTTTTAAAAAGAGTGATCAGTAAAGGTTTGCCTAGAATAAAATTTAATGAAAAAATTTACATTAATTGAACTTACTGTCTTTTGGTTAGTTGGTTGGTTGTCTTGGAAATACAATCCAAAATGCGCCGCTTCAATGTTTACACGACTGCCTAAAGAAAGTGATAATGTGTTGCTTTTTTATTAGGGTTAATTTTTAGGGTTCCGTACCTCAAAAGGAAAAAACGGAACCCTTATAGGATCACTTTGTTGTCCGTCCGTCCGTCCGTCCGTCCGTCCGTCCGTCTGTCTGTCTGTCTGTCTGTCTGTCTGTCTGTCTGTCTGTCTGTCTGTCTGTCTGTCTGTCTGTCAAGACCCTTTTTCTCTGGAACGCGTTTAGGTAGGATGCTGAAATTAATATCAAATACTTAAACCTGCGGTCCCTTGAAGCTGTGAAAAAATCAAGCATCTATGTCAACGCAATCAAAAGATACAGTCATTAAAAAAGTCGTTTCCATACAAATCGCCGTATTTTGAAAACCTAGAGGGTACTTCCAGTTGTCCTAGAAACTTGAAATTTGGTATGAAGGTAGCTCTTATAGTAAAATCACTCAGAAAGGTCTCAAAAGCTTAAGTTTTTATGTCTGTCTCTAGATTTCGAAGACCAATATAAGTTGACCCCACACTGCGTACATTTTGCTTAGGAGCAGGGCTCTGCTTACACTGGACTTTTAAAACACTGGGGAAAAGCGTTAAAATCTTTCTACGGAACCCTCGTGCGCGAGTCCGACTCGCACTTGGCCGGTTTTTTATTGTGTGTCTTGTATTTCAATCATAAAGACGGAACTTGAATGCGGCACATGCTACGCACGTTTCATACAAAACAGAGGGTTGTTATAAGTTTGACTTGTGTTGTGAGACTGTCTGCGGCATCGTAGCTCCCCGACGTACATTTATATACATACAGATTAGATAACGATTTTTTCAATAGAAAGTTACGTTATCCGCAATAGCTTAGCTAAGTGTCATTAAAATTAGTTAAGCCGTTTTTGAGTTAATGGGCTTTTTTAAAACCAAAACGTTACGAGTTTTTTAAAAGTTACATTAGGATTATTATTTATTGTAACTATGTACAAAGATTGTGCGTAGCGTATCTACTAGTGGGGTTCCTATACAAAGTAAAACACGTAGGTTCAATGAAAATAATCGATTTATTGATTATTTTTGTTTTTATTTTTATGAAACATACACACTTCACTTACATACTTATGAGAGTAGGTACCTAAGTTGTAATTTGTAAATATCAAATTCAACTCAAAGTGTTTAAGTGAGTTTTACGTGAGACTTCCATAGTAGGGAACAATTAAAAACGATCTACTATGTATCACATACAATTTATTGCAAATAAAGAAGAAAAAAATCTTATCGTTCTGAAACCGTTTCTGAAAATTTACTTATTTAAGGAAACGCTTTATCTGTGAACATAACAACAATAATGTGTGTTTGACATTGTAAATAAGTACTTACGCAAATATATTTAGTTTTGTTATTAATTTTACATTAGAAAACCAAAAATACATACTGTTCTGTTACGATATGAGTTGTAAGCAAGCTTGATTTCTCTTCTGTATTTAGTTTTCGTTAGTACTTTTAGTTTCAATTAAGGTTATGTATTATTGTTTCAGCTTAGTCTATAGATAAACGTGATGTGAGATGTGTGTATTCAACAATATTTAATAAGTACTGTTTGTTTTTAATAAAAGTATCATGATCATAAGTAACTTAAACATATTTCACAAAACGGTACCTAGGTATATAATCATGAACCACCTAATTTAGAGCAGGCGTTAAAATGTTTTCAGTAAAACTTTTATAAAATTTTAGTCTGCGTTTAATCGGGACATAATTAAGCAGTCTTTATTAAGTCCCTAAATCTCATTAGCTGGTCCCGGCGACAGACAGTCGGTTACCGCAAGCAATCTGAAGTTTGCCACAAAAGTTCGTCAATTCCCGTCTAAGCATCGACATCAACATTATTAATGGTTTGATTTAAGACGCTACCTTCAATTCCAAACTTTGTTGTTATAGGGTTGTCATAATTTGTAACGCCTTTAATTGTGTTTGAAAGTTTTATTAGATTCACAGGCGCATAAATCGGAAGCGATCCAGGAGAAAAAATATTACAAAAGTGGGAGTTGGAAGTTTCGAAACGTGATCCCAATTAAATCCCACACACTTTTCTAAGTCGTATATCTAATCATTTTCATACATGCACCTTGTACGTAACTTAATTGATGAAAGCGACCTTTAATCCTACATTTTGTTTTCATAGTAATTAAACTTTACCTTATTTGAAACTAATCTTGGCCCTATTTATTAATTTGACTACGAAATTGAGGTCAGTTTCCACTTGACGTGACGTGAGGGTTGATAAGCTTTAAAGTTTAAATTGTAACTAACTTTTACGTATCCTTGAGAGTTAAAGGACCTCTAGTTAATTATTGCAACTATCCAGTAGTACAGCAAACTAGTAGGGTATATTTATGTTCGTTACGGCTTGTTTTGATACATGTATGTTTAAGATCGAAGCTGCAGCTCCAGAAAGTTGCCATGAAGAATATTTGAATAGGTTGTGTAGTATGGATTGGTTAAGTTTGATGGTGTTTCTAAATCAGCAATATCTTATTCATAAAAAGTGCGCGTGATTCTGTAAATATTTAATTTACTTAATATAATATTGGTTTGGATATGAAAGTGATCGGGAGGTCGGGATCAGTTGGTGAACTATGGACTAATATTGTCAAACTAAGCTCCGGCTAAGCTGCGGTCAGAAAGCTTTTAAATTGATTAGCCTTTTTGGTCTTAACCAGAGACGCCAGCTAATTTGTTTGTACATCATTGACTACTTTCCATATAAAGTTTGACAAAATGTAATCTTAAGATAAGTCAACACTAGATCAAAATAAAGGCTACAAAACAATACAATATATAATTGGCGGATACGATCCCGGAGACACACATAAGTAGGTACCTAGTTGAACTTATAACACACATTTTTGTGAGTGGGGCTAGAAATAGTAAAGCGGTCAGCATGATATTAAATGCTCCGATCAACTCCTCTTTCTGATCCAATCAATGAAAATTACAGGTGAAAATCAATCGTTATTAAGTTAGGTAACTTTTTACGCCGGAAAAAAATCCGATGCCTCATCGAATGATTTTGAATCTGCTGAACGCTCATTTTGAGTTTAACGAGCGCGAAATGGGACATAAAAGAAAAGATTTTCCATTTCTGCTTTTACTAATTGATATGGAAGCCTTATTTTACCGAATCGCATTTAATTTGTCAGACCGGATTTAGATTGTGGCTTTATGCAATGTATTATATCAGTAGGTATATAATTAGGTAATTTAATCCTAACTTATATTATAAATGTGAAAGTAAGTCTGTCTCTCTGTCTGTCTATTTGTTACCTCTTCACGGGAAAACCGCTGCACCAATCTAGATGAAATTTGGTAGGAAGGTAGTTTGAATATTGAGGAATAACATAGGCTACTTTTTATTCGGGAAAATTGCACAGTTCCCGGGGGATAGCGATAACCGAAATCTACGCGGATGAAGTCACGGGCAACAGCTAGTTATTTATAAAATATTGAACTGATAGAATAAAAAATACAGAGATAGTGATTTATATTCTGTGGTACACAAGTACCACAGAATTTAAATCACTACCTACGTTTAAAGAACTAAAAATAAATACGGAAAGTCCAAAACTATAGCTTACATTGGATTCATCATCATCATTTTATCTTAGACTTCTAAATAAGCACTGCCCACTGGAACGTTTACCATAGTTTTTCTAGTGCACTAAAACCAGCTGAGCAGTGCGATCACCAACTTTCTGCCAAAACCGACCAGGTAATTTCCTAATCCACTCAGCCCCTATAAAAAAACCTAAGCGTTCCTGTTTTAGCTCTTTAATCCAGGATTCTTCGTGGCCCAATGACTGGCATTTCAATTTGGGTTAGCTACGATATTTGGGCCTGGAATTGCGTCACTCCGCGGAGAGTTTTGGCTAGTTCCAGTACAAGTGCAACTTCGATTCCAGTTTGTTCCTACTTTTTTCATCGTTTTGCTATGCAGTTTATCCATTGTTATAAGAACAAAAGGCGTCTGCCCAACTAATAAAACGCGATGGAGCTGGAAAGCAATTGTTCTGATAGTTTAAGAGAAATTTTAATTAAAAAAAGTTGATAAAATTATAAGTGTTAGGTAATATTCATTTTAAATATTCGATGTAAGTATATTCAGTGTCTAAATTTTTAGGCACCTTTCAAAACTTACCTTTCTTGGTTTTTTGAATTTCCGAAGCATCTTCGAAGGAAAAACATAATTAATGATGTGTTGTTTGTAATCAGAGAGCTAAGTGGTTCACAGCGCCAGATGCTTCTCTCTTATTACAAGCCTTTTATCTTTGGCACGATACAAAGTGTTTCGCACACACGCCCCGTTTGTGCTCGGCTCGATTAGTTAATATCATGTTGAATTAATTGAATTTGTTATTAGAAGCCTCTTCATATGTAGGTTATTACTTTCAAAGTGTAAAGGTTACACATAAATGCATTTTGTGTCAAGGAAATATTTTAAATGTTTTATTTTTATTATTCATTGCATTGTATTTTAATCTACGTGCTACACATACCCAATTTAAAGTCAAGCCAAGTATCGAAAGTTGAATTAACTAGCAGAATTTGATCCAAGCCTAAGGTAGTGAAGTTAAAAAAAAGGTCAAGAGTGATACGAAGTCGTGCACCGAGAATTCCAAGCACATTCTAATTTTAAGACTCCCTCCTGCTGGTCCGGTCGTTTACCAGAGGATATTTTTATTGTTATGTATTTTATTGTGTGTTATGTATATATATATGCTATGTATTTGGAGTCGGAATAAATTAGAACCCCATACATAACTCAAAGTAATTTCTGTTTTTTTATGCATGAAAAAAAATTTTTTTGACCCGAAACGGGTCGATCCTTGCAATAACAAAATAAGAATATTTTCAATTATTGTCTATTTACCAAGTAGTAAGGTAAGTATTATCTAAAACTGTTTCAAATTTCAAGTCGATAGCATTAGTAGTTCCTGAGATAACCAATTGTAACAGACAGACGCACCGAGTCACATCATAAATATTCCTTTTTAACATTTTGGTTCGTAACCCTAAAGTACTGTGCAGTTTTATTGTTAACACAAAATACTTATTTTTAAACTATACTTATGTGTGAAAATCTTCAGTGCCCTAAGCACGACTTGTCGAATCCTGCGTTATCGTATCGAGATCGAGAAATCTCGTACTAAATTTTAGTTCCAAATACCCTCACGGGCGGGCGCTGTTCCAAACGTCATACAAACTCGTTACAGTTTACTATTCGATTTTACGTGACACAGGATTCGACAAGTCGTGCTTAGGGCACAGGTGTTCAATATTGATACCCACTAATATCCCTCTCGGTAGAGATTTAATAAAACTGTCAGTGTCAATGTGTTACCTTGTGACATTTCTCATACACTGCAAGATATTAAAAGAAAAGTTAATGAAATAATACCGAAGATGCTCAAACACCCACCCTTCGAAACATATACCTACCTATCTCTACCCATCCTTGCGTCTATAGTCGGTGTGGTCTTTTCAAAATATGTTATCCATTTTTATTTACCCGTGCTGTGGCTTAATGCTTTATACACGTTAAGTAGACGTATTTTTAAGCAATTGAACTGATCTTGTGAACCCATGATAGAATGCATTGATTTAAATTTTCACATATTAATATGATTAAGTGTGAGTGTTGGAGAAACCCGTGCAGCTAGAAGATGTTGATAGCTTCCTTCAGTCCCTTCGAGACCATGGACCTAACGTCACGTCCGCATCGTCGTAGTATTTAAAAAATCTCATGAGAGAATTTTAAATAGCCAACTAAATAAAAAACAGATATCAGCTAGTTTGCGCCTCACAGACAGGCGGGTTAATCCTCGTGTTTTGTTATCCAATTCATTACCTTCTCCGATAGTTAGCGGAAGGTGAGCTCCGTGAAATGCCTCTTAAATATTTAAACTTCGTCGACCGCCGTCAGTCCCTAAGAAACCTTTAAGTGATACTCTTGAAGAATACTCCGAACCATTAGCATTTTTACACTGGTCGCTATCGGAAAGTAATTTTTCTGATCCATTAAATGATATTATAAGTAAACGTATGTCATATTACGGTTATAAAACAATTGTAAAACATGTTCAGAAAGTTTTGATATTTGCGCGCAAGTTTAGACCTTATTCGAGAGCGACTGAGACCAAAGAGGCTACAATCGTAGCCTTTTCTGCGCTTCATTTTCGACGTGCTGATGACATTTCTACCTCTTTTTACACGACTGCCCAAAGAAAAAGAGTGTATTGTTTATACGTAACGTCATTGGATCCAATGAAATAATTGCTTTGAGATAGACAGATGCTTCGAATTAATCACATAATGTTCAGTCGGAGGTTCTAAAAATCAATTTCATAGCATCGTTGTGCCTTTATATCATTTTTAACTCAATCCCTAAATTAGATCGCAGGAATTACAGTAGTTTGGAGGGATAAGTGCCGCCATATGTCACGGGGCGCGGATGCCCGGTCCGAGTAAAAACCCGGACGAGAACCTTGCGGAGTTTTATCTCCGATTTGGCCGGCGCCATATTTTTGTAAGTTTTATAGCGAACTGCCGCTTCGTGTATTAATTTGTCGCCGCATCCGAAAGTATAATTTGAGGACACTATTAAATTAACTCAGTTTAAGGCTGAATGGTTGAGTGTTTATTCATCTACAATCCAATCAGTTGACTGGCGACTCGGCTTGGAATCTTCTCACGATTTGATTCTAACGACTTTGCATTGCCCGACAAGAAAACTCACTAGATCGTAATTTACTATGAATACGTTTTACTTGTAGTAGGTCACAGTGCATGCGCTACGACTATATTATAAGATATGCACTTTCATTCAACTCCTTACTTTGTTCCACTTCGTAATTATGTCACTACGTTAAACTGAATTTGGTAACCAGCTATCTGCTTCTTTTTCCGAAAGCCGTTATATGCATATTATAGTAAGTACCTGTGTATGTTTTTTAAAAATAAGTATTATATTTTTCTGTTTTTTTCCGCCATTTAAACTCATACTCATTCTCTGTATATTATTGGTTAACTGCCAGAGATTTGACATAAAGCGATGAGACTGCCTCTTGTTTATCCTGATTGTTTCTTTGTACCTAATCAAATTGCACTGATTTATGGTAATCAATAAATAATATTGGTATTGTATTATTATGTTGCTGCCATTCAATTTGTATAAAAACTTACATTAAAGTTTAACTTATACCAAACGACAAAATAAACATTTAGCCAACAACGAAATGCATCATTTTTATAACGCTCATGTTGCAATACCTAATCGAATGTCCATTTGGAATAATGACATTCAAACATGTACCTAAGTATTATTATTTGACTGTTATAGCATTATTTCTAGCATAATATGTAGTCGTATTCCTTGATGTTGGATAACGTTGGATATGGATGTAGAGCGAGCTTAGCAGTCGTTGTTTAAGCGAGTCTACCGTCTCTCGCCATCACTTTTCCATTCAGGCTCAGAAATATTACAACGAGTTACAATAAAATTATCCGACTCTCAAGTCGATCGTAAAATTTTAATTTCCTTAGAGTACGTTATGATGAATAGTAGCCTCAGCTTCAGTAAATTTTGAATTTAGCCAACAATTCTAAGTCCTTGATCTACTCTTAAATCATCTATCTTTCACTTCAGTTATAATCTTATTAGTTACACTTGTTTTTAAAGTACTGTAAATTTTTTTCTTTATTTTCTAATGATACAGTGAGTTTTCTTTGTGTAATTCATCTGTGGTTACGCATGGGTACCGTACCTACATAAGCTAACGTAACTTGTTTTTAGAAAAAAATGCTTTTTGCTAATTTCTTGCGGCGCATTCTTCTTGGCAATCATGGTCTTTTCGAAAGCGCTGGTAGACTCGAAAAATTAGGTACGTGTAAAAGAGCAGAATTTAGATTTCTACACTTTTTGATGGAGACGAGTTACACGCACGTCGTCGTAAAGTGTCACACAAATGCCCAAAAACACGCACACAACCAACCGACCCTGTGCAAAATGCAAAAAAAATGTAACGTCCCTTTTGTCTATGCTCTGAATCACCTGACGTTGTTGCTAGAACTCTGGCTTAACAGTTGAGACGTCGTAATAGCTAGGATCAAACCCATTTAACTGTCAAACAGTTGCGTTAGCTTGTCTAGAATGTTGGTAAAATAATCCATTAGCACTACAGCGAAAACGTAGTCTTGAATCACAGTTTTGCTGCTGACTCTACAATATTTTAAGTTCATTTTACCATAATAATAATATAGTTAAGCTGCGTAAAGATTCTACCGAATCAAAATGGCCGATAAAGAAGTTATCCATCGAACGTCATCCGCTGTCGGCTGAATATCTGATTGCAATTGAACATGAATGCGAAATTTTGTCGTGTCAGCATCGTCCGAAGGAGATAGCGGAAAATATTGTCCGATAGGGCGTACCCGAAGCTATTTTCGTAAATCGTTAATCAGTCGGTGGAGCGGAAGACTGATAAGGCAGACCTTTTGCCAATTAAGTTAATGGTGATTCTTTTTCGCTGGCCTTGGCGCAAATGGCGCTCGCCGGCGGCGGTAATGCCGCGTGTGTCGCAGACATGTTACTTAGCCAGTGATTGAATACGGTGAGAGGCGTGCAAAAACTTGGAAACACTTTACAAACAACTTTACTGATTTTGGATGTACCGTTCGTACATAATTTAAAAAGGATCTAATAAGTGACTCGCAAGGTTGAGCAAGGGATCCCTGCATAAAAATGCTCTATTTCAGTGGAAGCCCGTGTACTTACTTTTAAAAGGGTCCGGCAGGGTAATAAAAGTGTCAATTATTAGTACCTTCATCAAACTGCTCATAAAGTTAGGGCTTGAGCACTTTACCATTTGATGAACTGCTGTAACGAAAATATATTGCTCCCTTTTGAATTATTTAGGCTATCAGCCTTCACCTGAGCGATAAGGGTTTGGGACCGAGTAAGTTCGGGTCCTTGCGAATTTAATTTGAAATTACACTTAACCTGGTCACTACTAATAATCCTGATGGTCAAAATCAAGTAGTGCATACCAGCCTACTAAACTGACGAAATAATTGTGGTCACTCAAATAAGAATTATAATAATGCATATGCACAGTGCCTACTACATCCGTGTTACTCACACACAGAACATGCAGATATACTTGTAAAAAGAAAATAGTCTCTGCAGTCACTTTAATTTGAATGAGCGCAGTACTTTTAATTAAAAAAGGTGCATTAAAAAAGTCAATCCACTGCTACAACGTCATCAGAGTCGGCCTCATTCTAAACCGAGAATCCGGTATCCGATCGAGATACAAGAAACTTTAAACAAGTTCTATTCATTAAGGTCGCAATAAAGCTGGCTATCGGAAAATCACGATTGTTCCAAGTCCTTAAGAACTTGAATAACACTCCGTACCGGTGCTCTGTTAAACTTTACAACAGATCGTAACAGGCAATTCGACAAGACTGTGAACCTGCTTGCTACGTATTAGTACCTATGATATAATGTTTATAATTACGCTTGTTACTCAGTCACGAGTAAACGACAGAAAGGATTTCGAAAAAATATGCACATAGTTTGACTAATAAATTTTCCAACAGCGACTACTTCTTAATATTCAGAGCAGAGTTGACGTGCTCTCTTGTGACTGACGTACGTAGTTTTGCTGTACACTCAGTATTCTTTGATGTGCAATCAGGATTTTAAAACTTTTTGTACTGTTCTGTTTAAAAGAGTGTTATTTAAAATGTGTTTACTTGTACCTAAAGAATAAATTCTTCATATATATAATAAATTCTAAATGGCTGGTATGACGCTGAAACAAATACCTTAAATTCCTGGAATTAACAGGAAATTCTGTCCTAGATGTTCCTTAAAAAATATCGACAAGAAACAACAATTAAGCGGGCGTTCCTGAAACAGCCGCCTAAACGGGTTCCGTCCCTGAAAGTATCGGACAATTTACTTATGCTAATCCAACGTCACCCTAAGGACAATAGCCAATTTTGGTTCAGAGTTCCAATTAACATTATGTTAGAGTAAGTATCTACGACAGTAAAGAGAGGAATTAATAGGGCGCCACTTTCCTTGTAAGTGACACATTTTTTTACAAGAAACGCTTGAATAATGAAGGCCATCGCGAGTCAAGCATCCGCTAGGATAGCTCGTATCGAGTGAGGTCTATCTGTTATTCTCCACCAATGAGAGACAAGCTACTGGTATGATTGCCAATCATTGATTGGTGGAAATTGACAGGTATCTATTGCTCACTCGACACTAGCAATCCTAACGGATTTTTGATTCGCGAGGCCCTCATTGCAACAACGTCGTAATCTATGAAAATATTTGGTTCTTCTTTTGTCTTCGGTTTAGGTTTTCTACTCACTTGTTGTACACTAAATTTTAATTACAATTTTAGCGCTTAATTACTAAATTTATTATTAAATTTTAACAAGCCTTAACATACTTGAAGGATGCCTTCGTTGCTAATTTAAAATTGATATGTTCCACTTGAGGACGTATCCGGTTTATTATGGAACTAGAGAGCACCCGCGGCTCCACCCGCGTGGAATATTATATTATGCAGGTACGGTATATTATTTAGGTACGTAAGGAATCTCAATAGCAATAGGAATGTGTCCTCTGGGTAAAAAAGTAATATTTCTAATTAGTCCGTCAGACTATTAGTCCGACACGTATTTTTTGCTTTATGTTATCAATAAAAATTTACATAGATACAATTTTAAATTTCCGTAGACGCAATGCAGGATAATGGCTTTCTTTATCCCTGAACGGCAACACTGGCATAGATAATAGATCACTCGCTTTTGGCTCGAAATTCGAACTCGCGATTTTATTTTGATTAATATACAAAACTTACACACCCAATATCATATTTTCTCAAGTTTTTCGCGATTCCCAAGATCAAAGAATCGAATTGCTTTAAAAAACCGGAGAAATAATGCGTTGTTTGGGAGAAACGTGTCAAAATGGTGTTATAGAGCGCCATCTCGCTCTGTCTTGTTTCTTTTATCCCGTTCTGGTTTTTCGACTTTATATATTAGATATTAAGGCTCCCGATCCTTACGTGTAACATAAAAAATATGTTAAGTACAGTATAGCTATACGTAAGAATAGGGAGCCCAATATTAAATAGTTAGGTTATTTAGGGATCGTTAACCTCAAGTGGAACATACCATGCAATTTTATATTTAGCAACGAACAAATTAGCGAATTTGTTATTTTACAATAATAAAACATTTCATTTGAAATGTTGTTTGTTTCTTACCGATGAGAGGGCAGTTTATAATTTAAGAGTTGTAACTAAAGGGAGAAATTGAAATAGGTGGGTAGATTTTCAAACTGGATGTAAAAGTGCCACACAAATTACTCTGGTGTAATTTGTGTGGCACTTTTTCATACAAAAATACAGCCACGCAAATTACACCAAGTGTCTCCAGTTTGAAAATCTACCCAGATGTATTTTTTATTCGCGTTAAACGTACATATTAGGTTCCTACAACATTTTATCTACATGAAACATGATATATTAATATTTTGGTTTCATACGTTCAAACTTAATAGGTAGGTACCTACTTAAATTAAGTCATGCAAATATTGCGTTGGATGAATATCTAATTTGAGGTCATCTAGGCAGGTCTACATAGTTAATAATTATTCAAGTATTCCCTCAGTAGAGAGAGTGGAAAAGTTTATTTTCCCCTCACTACCTCGGAAAGCCGTCTTTTATCCTTTAATACAAGCGGGTAAAATCGCATTTTATCCACTAGTGGGGAAAACAATTTGGCCTTGGAGTGGAGTGTGCTTAAGTAGCTTTTGATAGATAAATAAACGTAAAACGTTCATAACAATGGTTCGTTCGATATTAATTATCATTAAATAATTGATAAATGGTTTGAAATTTAATAAAAATACCAAATTTTGCTTTATTTAATGATTTTAAGTCATAAACCTTAAAATTGTACTATTTTTTTTACGATATTATTGTAGTAAAAAAATAGTGATTCCAGTGATGAAGATAAATTTTTAAGAGCTGTTTTTTTACTGTTGCGCTTTCCTCGCTACAGTGAGGTGAAAAGTTTTGTGTTACACACGGGTGCAAATGTATTTTACTTCTCGTGTGTTGAAGCACTCGCTACGCTCAGGATTCTATTTTAGAAAGAAAGAAAGAAAGAAACATATATTTATTAGAAACTAATTCGACACATACACATACAGTTAAACACAAATCAATAATCAACAATAACCAGACAATGCAAACACTATTAACTAACAAAGACTGCTTAGAAACTAACGATTAAAAATATGTGCCGAATAGCACTAAAACTCGCTTCGCTCGTGGTTCAACTATAGATTCCTTTCGCTTGCTCGTGTTTCAATTTCACACTCGCGGGTAAAATACAACTTTGCACCCTTGTATAACAAATAACTATTACAAGCCAACGGAATCGCAGGGTTTTGAAGGATGTCAATTTAGTACTTTCATAATCGTCATCATCATCAGCCTATTTACGTCCCACTGCTGGGTACAGGCGTCCTCAAACAACGAGAAGGCTTGGGCGTACTTTCGTTGGTTCCGGCAATTTATTGTAAGTACAGCTTTAATTTAATTTATGTTTTAATTATTTTTCGTACATTTTTAAAACTCTTTAATCTATCATTACATTGAACAAGCAGCAACGTCTGTCTCAATGCTCAGGCTCATCATAGCAGATTTACATCTACTGAATGGAGTTTGTTCCACTTCTTCGTAATCTATAAAGTTTTAGTTGCTTCGTCGGTATACATAAGTCCGCCTTTGTACTCAAATGTTATTGTTGTAACTTGTGTTTTATCCTGTTTTTTGTACAATAAAGTGTTTACTTACTTACTTACATATAACTATACAGTGAAGGTAGTTAATAATTTGTTTACGTACGCCGTAACCAGTAGGTAGATACTGACGGTTAGGAGGGGGTTAAAATTTTCTCAATTAGCATCAAAATATTTCTCCAGCTAATATACGAGCCTTAAATGAAAGTGGAACGCCAACGAAATCAGGTCTCGGCAATCAGTTCAAGTGCTTTCAAAGATTGCCCCTTGAAAGCCTACTTGAAGTCCCTACCTTGCTCAACCATTGTTCGGCCTATGTTGGTTATATTTTCCTAGGCTAGAAAATAGTACTTTTTGATATAGGTGCGGAAGGCATGTCATTTTCTCTAGTCCTGAGCCGCTGAGGCGAGGGTCGAGACTCGGGACCCTATGACCCTTCCGCACGTGTACTAAAAGACGTTTTTTTAATGCATTTGCGAAAACATGACAAAGAGTGGGTGGGCCGGCACCACCAGCCCCACCACCACCACAAGTAAAAAGCACAATTTAGTACGAAAAATCCAACTTTCCGCATGATACATAGCTATAAAAAGTACCACTTTTTAAGCAACTGTATCAAAAATGAGTTATTTACCTGCTTCCACACGTCTACCGCGTCACCTCGGTTTTATGTTTTTTTTTTTCTTTATTAGCATTTGTTCGAGCGTATGATTAAAGGCACCCTTAATCATTGACAGAATGAAATTCTTGAAATAGATTCTTGATTAATAAGTATTTTATAAAACCGAGAGATGCCGAATTCTTGTGGCTTTTGTTCAGCGGAGAGACATTATAATATTACGGTAGTAATAAAAGAAGTAAAAGTACAATTTGTCGAGTTTCTTTAATCGATGAAGTGTTCTCCCATTTAAAGAAGCCATACATGCGATCAATGAACTTGTCATAACAAAAACAAACTCGAGTCGCACGAAAAATATCTCAAAATTTCTTTATGGTAAATTATGTTCACTTCGGATGAACGTTTTGAAGTTTCAATAATTCGTATGAATTATTCACCGAATTCGGGGAGGTAAGTTTTATTTTATTCGGCGTCGACTGCAGTTGAAGTGAAGGCGAAGTTAGCACTGTGCGAAACTTTAACCAACGAGTTGCAAAGCTGTCATTATACATTTGAAGTTGAATATCAGTAGCAATAACAAATTGTTTCAGGACCAGATTATGACTGCAGCTTAGCTATTCTCTATGAAACTGCGTTGATAATGTAGTGAGTCTACTCGTATCGACTGAGCTAGGTATATGAAAATGTATGCGGTAACTTGCTGTAAAAAAGGTAAGATACAAATTATCGTACTCCTACTACTTACCGTTTCAAACATCATACGAAAATTAACTCGTTTGGAATAATTAGGGGGAATTTTAAAGACATGTACACCGTTCAGTATAAGTCACAGAAATCATGGCTAAAATAGCAAGTACACAAAGGTTTTGTATGTAGGTATGTGTGAGCAAAGCGCCCCTTAAAGGTATTAAAGACACCTAACGCTATCCCCGACGTGGCACTAACCGAGCCGATTACAATCTCGCCCGCACGCCGCAAATGAAAAGGGTTAATTAATTTATTTTGCACTCGAAATAGATGCCTATGAGGGCCCTGTTAAGAAGTTTGAGAATTTTTAGATAATATTCGTCAGGCAGGTAGATTCATGTTTAAAGGTAGGTACCGTCTTGTTAATAACAAGTGTCTTTCTAACAAACTAAGCTGTGAAAAATGCTCGTGACAGAATTCCTAAATGCAACCGTTCAAGTAAAATACTAACTTTTTGACTGTCGTACTGTTAGTCTCCCTTCGCCATTAAAAACTCTCTCCGGTATTAAAAGTTCCGGCTTTATATCAGATATAAAGTCTGCATAGTTGTTATGCTTGCTCAAAGAAGTCCCATAAGTCCGCGGTTTACACGTAACTTGCATTTCCACCAGGCCTCCTCTAAAAGGGTTGCACTAAAACTCGGCTTAAGCTGCAGAATTCTGAATACACTTACAATTTTTGAGACTTGAGACGCTATAAGTTTTAAGAATTACTAACTTACAAAGTACTTTAACTTCAAAGTTATTAAAGCATTACTATGTCTCGGTTAACCACATGGAAACGGTGAAAAAAATATTTGTTCGGCAACGTAACCTTCAAAGTAGTTTCCAAACAAACCAGAGACGTTCGTTTTGTAAGTATAGGTATGCCTCATATATATGAACTAAAAAAACAATTACTTTGCTCACCCGCGACCACTAATGACAAATAGTTATATCTGTGCGGCAAATGTATGTGTGCGTAACGCCTGATTCAATAAATTATGCCTCATATTCCGTGGCGTGGTAAATTAAATTTCATTTTAAAACCGCAAGACGTCTCGAAGAGATTTATGCGGCGCGTCTGTGTTGTAATCTGATTACAGGGTTGCGTCGAAGAAGAGAATTAAGCTCGCCAGGGGTGAGTTAGGGAAATTATTGTTTGGATGCCTCGGGGAGTCGCGACGTGCGCCGCGTAATACACCTAGAGACAGTTGTTTCAAATAATACAACAGGTAATCAAATAAATTAAAAATATTCCCCAAAGTGTGGGTAATGGATGATGGAAGAAAATGGAAGATACTAAGTCAGATAAAGATAACGACATTATAAGTATGGCGTGCTGCTAATTTTATTGTTCTGCTAAAGAATTGGTGTAGAGGGTGGTGCCAAGGAATTGTTGTAGTACGTTTTCACTACGCGTTTTCACATTTCGACAATATCTAGAATTCCAGACTAACACAAATTATGTTACGAAGTAAGCATGAATAAGTTTTTATTATTTCTACATGACTGTAGTGTAACATTTGTGAACAAATGTTGAGTACTACGAGTAGTGTTATACCAACATGTCAAAATAAATACGTAGTGCGTGACGCGAATCCTCTTCTATTCGGTTCGCAGTCCACTGCTCCCATCCCTTACAAACTACTCGATAACCACATGATGTATAAATATTGTCACCTGAAAACCGCTCATTAAAAGAATTGCTTCACTAGCTATAATAGTAAGACTGGTCATCCACCAGAGGCATGCGAGGCCGTGGAGTGATGTGCGAAAAAGTGCACCAATGGAAAAGCAGCGCTGAGGGAGGCCAGCAAAATAAAGTATGTGATAAAATGTTAAGTATGCACGCATCGCTTAGCTACCTCGCACAGCACTGCTGGATACACAGCCTAGACCTTATATCTGTGTTGCTATAGTGTGTATAGTGCAGTTGAAACTGAAACCCATTCCCATCTGTAACGTGGAAACGAAGTACCGGAATAGATTGACGTTCAAACTGGAGTTATGCTGAAATGATTCAACGCGACAGCGGCTAACGAGAAATATAGAGAGTTAGAGACCGTCCCAACAAAATTCAATTATGGCCAAGAGGAGCGTATTGTTTTCATTTTTAGAGTTCAGCGGGCGGATTGAAAAACGGGACGTTTCAAAGTAACTTTTGTGCACGTTAATTGCATACCTATGGGAAAGTTTTTTGTGCAGGTAAAATTTTACTGTAATATTTTGCGTGGATTTCGTAGGTACGCTAGCGTTTAACCTAACTAAGATTCCCTCAAATTCTCTAGGTTTAGTTTTACTAAATCTATTCTACAACTTCATTGATGCTCTAACTTTCAACCGATTTCTTGCTTACCGCTATGCATAGCGGTAGCCGAAACCGGTGGGTTAATACCTAAATATAAAATTTAAATTAAAGAAAAAGTTCTCGAATTCTCTCAAACTTCATTTTGAAACACGTAATTTTTTTTGTACTTTCTGTAAACTGGTTGCAAGCAAGAAATCGGTTGAAAGTTAGAGCATCAATTAATTTAATATGTATTAGCATTGGCTACGGTTGCTCGTCTTTTTATGCGCCGTAAATAACCACTCACTCACTCCACACATACCTATTCAAAGCCTTTTTATTAAAGCAAGACTTCCAAGTACGTCTCAGATTTAATAGAAGATTTAAGGGTTAAGTGCGGAACATTCGGTTCCACTTTAAAGTAAGCGTTACGACGACGGCCGACTTTTATTCACCGAATGACGTCATTAATTTAAAGTTAGGTGATTAGCAGCAAATACCTATTCAAACGCCGCGAACTCAAGAGTCCTTTGTCAGCTGTCTTAGGTGAAACTTTTCAGTAATTGATTCATTTATTATGCTTTATTTTGAAGCGAGCGGCAATTTATCGATTATTTGTTTCGCCAATTATTCCACAAAGCCTAAAGGAATTGTTAAGGGGAACCCTTTTTGTAATCAAGAACAGAATGTTTTGAGGGCCCTTGATTACAACAAATTTTACGGCGAATTTTCGGGGTAGGTAATGGGTGAAAGGTATAGAAAGCTTTTATGTTTAGCCGCCTGCATTTACTGGAATTTTATAATTTATCGACATGATCAGAAATCGAATTTCATAAAGCATTGTAAGTTTGTCCGACGGACATTTTGGCAGTAACATAATAAATATTGTGGGCTAAATTTCATAGACGTGTTTATTAACGCAGATACCTAGTTTATGTTTTCAACTAATATACTGACCAGCAAAACAAAGGGTTATTTTGGATGGGACTTTACGTATAAAGTGTCACTTTTTTGTTCGTCACTACATTATTTTCGTGAGCTTCAGGTACATAGCTCAACGCCTGTATAGCATAAACCACGAAGAACGAAGTTATTTTATTGGGCTCTATAATAACGAAGTTTATTTGCGTTATTTTAATTATTTCATGTTAATTAGGTTTTACGCTTTGATTCAATTTCTTCACTCCAATGAATAAACCAGACATCCCAGTCCTGTGCCTCACTAGGCTATTCATAAGTTTTTCTTTTGAAAAATATTTTATCAGCTGTAATAAAGGTAAAGTGAGTGATGAACGAAATTTATTTTTTTGGTCTAAATTAGCACTTGAATTGAAAACAGCCTAAATAAAAGTCTAATTCGTCGTATTTATGTGAATAGATTTTTTAAATATTCATAAAGTGAAATGAAATAATTGGACGAGGGTGAAACCCTATTCATTATGCGAACTGCTGGCTTGTGAAAAATTGCTTGATCGAACCACTAAAACTCGTCTATCGCCAGAACTTTCAATAATTAAATTTCCATATATTTGTACTTACCTAATTCCTGAAAATGTACTACGAGTGCCTTTGTAGCTAGTGAAGTGGTTGTAGGCAATACCTGCCATGCCACTGAGATTTTATCAAGTAGGTGTGTACTATATTTCCAATGTCGCTCAGTTTTCATTATTAAGATAACGATAAAACTTAAAAGCGTTGAATATATCACTAGTCCTGTATAATATTTTATTAAAACACAATGAGGCATAACCAAGTTGAGCAACTAAGAAATAACGAATTGGGTGGGTCTCGGCTCAAACTTCGGTCGTTTGTGGAGACACGATAGTGAGACCAAGTGAGACAGATGGCGCCAACTGAGATAGTTTTCGAGAGCCTTGTCTTCTTATACGACATGAAAGTCCCAAGTAATTTCACAGATACCGGATGATACTCTTCTTATACGCGTAGGGAAACTTCAAACTGTGCCTCGAATGACGTAAGCGTGCCCATATGGTTCAACAGGATCCTTAACGATGTGATATGATAGGAAATGGGCACGACAGATAACTGATTTTGAGGGTTCCGTAGCGAACAAAGCAAAACGGAACCCTTATGGTTTCGTCATGTCTGTCCGTCCGTCCGGCCGACCGTATGTCATACGCATTTTACTCAAAAACTATGAGAGGTATATTGATGAAATTTGAAGTAAGTATAGGTGTCTTGTAAAAGCCGCTACTTAGTTTGATAGCTAAGTAACAAAAATAAATATTACAGGAACCCTAAAAACAATTATATCGTAGCGCTTCGCACCTTGACGCAATACTGTAAGTTAACCTAATCTTCTTATCTATACCTATAAAACAGTACTGTGACTTTATCATGATACTCGGGACTTAATCGCGTAAAAACTTTTATATTTAAATTTGAATTTAAATACCTCGACGTTTCGGACGCGACGTTGCGTCCATGGTCTCGAAAGGACTGAAAAGGCGGGTATCAACATCTCCTAGCTGCACGGGTTCCTCGAACTACCCGCACTTGGTCTTTTTTATTAGTATTTTCACCAGGGTTGCCACCAGTCCTACACACAACACTCACAACATCCGGCGATTTATGAGACGATATTTGATGACGCTTACACATACTGATTACCGGATTCCACGAAGATGAAAGCTTGAAACCATCCTCCCGGTTGAAATTACTATGTTTCCTGATTTCAACTGCTTCACGTACAATTCTACTATAAAAATGCCGCTCAGTAGAGAGGATCGTGGGGTTATGAAGCTCAATCCAGTGGTTTGGTCCTGATTCCAGTAAATGTTCGGCAATAGCGGACTTGTTCACCTGACGATTCTTGACAGCTGCGATGTGCTCCTTGACTCTTTCAGCTATGGTGCGCTTCGTCTGCCCTATATAAGAGCTCCCACAACTGCAGTCGATCTTGTAAACGCCCGGTGATTGGAAAGGTACAACATCTTTTGGTGATCTGACATGGCTCGTGATCTTGGATAGTGGCGTATACACAGTTTTTATAGAGTACTTGCCTAGTACTGTACCGACTTTGTCCGTTATCCCTTTCACATACGGCATAAATGCCGGTTGCCTACAAACATGCCTAGCCTTCCGCCTGGGTTGCCGTCTGTTCATCTGTACAGTACTGTGACTGACTGACAGACAACGCACAACCTAAACCGCTGGACCTAGTCTTGAAATTTGGCAAACGTAGTATCCTAGAGTTGCACTATGAAGAGACTTTTCGAAATTCCCACGGAATAGGGAACTAGGCAATTTTGTTTCCGCAGAAACCGTAGTACAAACCTCGCTGTATACAATTACGTGCAGGAAATATTGGAATGTCTAAGGGAGAAAAAGCATGCAATTGGATTACTACTACACTTGACAAAGGCGTATGATACCGTTTCGCATAACATCCTCTTGTCTAAATTATACGGAGTAGGCATCCGCGGAGACGCGCACACTTTAATGAAATCTTACCTTAGAGATAGACAACAACTAGTACAAATTGAACACTACGATAAACGGTCGGGCAAATTATCATCTATTCGGTCACAGATACGCGTCACAAACTGCTCAATCCCTCAAGGTAGTGTGATAGGTTGCGTCCTCTTCTTAGTCTATATAAATGATCTCCCTCAAGTGTCAGACCCTACTTGTGTCCTATTTGCAGACGATGTATCCCTTATGTACAAGTGCCCGAAAGATCACGAGATTAGTAGTTATATCAAGGGTTATTTTGATGAAATAAAAAATTGGCTATGGGAGTATAACCTAGAACTTAATATGACCAAGACAAAATTAATCCAATTTAGACCGTATCGAAAGGGTCCATTAGACCTGAGAACTATTGTACATGACATCGGTGTAGAGGAGATGGACGAGTTTAACTTATTGGGAATCACTCTAGACACGCACCTAAATTGGAAAAAACACGTCGCGAAAACAAAAAGCTTGTTATCCCGATTTACTTACGCGTTGAGCATCCTAAAGCGGAACTCACACCGCGAGTGCGCACTGGCCGCCTACCACGGGCGCGCGTGCGCCTGGCTGCGGTACGGGCTGCTGCTGTGGGGCCACAGCACGGACGCTAATGACCTTTTTCACTTTGCAAAAGAAATGCCTCCGAATTATCCAAAACGGAAAGTTGCCGTCCACATTTCACGCAATTAAAACTACTTACTCTTCCATCAATGTTCATCTTGGAAGCAGCGTTATTCGTTAGAAAAAACATGGCACTGTTCAATTTCGTAAAAACCTCACGGCGTAAAAACCAATTGACCCATCCGGCGGTACCAACAAATGATCTTTACTAGAAAGGCCCATATTACAGATGTATTAAAATCTATAACAAAATACCAGAGACAATAAAAAGCGAAAAAATAATCAATGTTTTCTACAATAACTTTAAAAAAATGCTTATTAATAAATGCTGTTACCATTGGAATGAATTTATGATAGACGAAACCCTTAATTTAATTTAGCTTGTTGACATCAGAATGTAGAATCGAGTAAACCTAATTTGTATTTTTTTTTTATAATATTAACCTATTGACATCCTTATGTAAAATTGTAATGACGATTTGTATTATGTGTTTGTTGTATTATGTAACTGTGTTTTAACTTCATTTTAACTTCAATTTAAAACTTGAATACAGTCATGTGTGAGCGTGTTGCGTGCACTAATTTAGTATGAGTAGGATTTTTTGTTGCTTTTTTAAATTCAATGTTGCTGTACCCTACCAGGGTTATGCCGGAACTGTATTTTATGTATATAACATCATGTAAGACCCATACTGCAACGAATAAATAAATAAATAAAAGAAATATTTCACGGGGGCAAAGCCGCGGGGTATAAAGCTAGTATTGTTATGAATGCTTTTGAAAAAAAAAACCATAGCTTAATCGGCTTAGGTAAATCGTCAACTACTTAGGTAGATATTTTGATCCATTTGGTACCTATTATATTATGAACTTAGGTGAGATATTCGTTAGGAAGGTGTTATAAAATTTTTGGTATTTCGGTTTAAATAAACCAACTTTAGGGATAATAATGTAACGGTACCTTTCATACTAAAGCTAGGTACTTAGTTGCAGTATGTATATTTAAGTCCACGATTCTGGAACCCCGTTTACTGAGCTTTTTAATAACCCCTGTACAAATCAATACGTCTGCGGGACGTCTAAATTTATACAATGTGAAGCACTCTCATTCAAGTCTTTGGGAGAATGTTTCCCTAACTCCAGCGAAGAAATGAAAACGCAAGAAATATTGATGTCAGCGTGTGTTTTCAATCTCCGAGGCAAAAAAGGGATCAGGTTTGTAGCTATTGTTTGTCTGCTGGTAGGTACTATGCTGATATAAGTAGGTATATTTCATGGCAATGCAACTTTATTTTATAATTAGGTTTGCAGGTTTCCTATTCCTAAAGAGCATTCTTTGAAACTACAGATGCACTACAGATGGATAAAAGTTCGTTAAAACACGGCTGAAACAGTTTTATTGCGTCACAAAATGTAAAAATACGACTTGAAAAAGTGCACCAGCAAGACAGCGTAGGTATCTTCATGGCACTTGCGCCCATTTGTTGAGAAGCGCAATTTTTAAACGTTCCCGTCAAATTTTTTTAATATTTTTTGGACATACAGTTAAGATAAAGGAGGGACGGATGGACACAGTTTATACTAAGTTCCGTTAATAATTACTTAATAAAAAAAAAAATGCTTAAACCTAAAAGTGTTTTTAAAAGAACTGACGAAAATATGTGCCACATATTGATGTTTGATAAAAAACGTTTTTCCGCTTTTGTTACATGTATGGAGTGCCTATAGTAATCTATTCCTAAGGTACACTGATTTACTATTGACACCGAGTAAGCCAGTCGGTTCGGTAGATAATGAAACATTTTAAATTAAATTCCTATCAAATATGAATAATGATCGATGCTTCCGCGCTGATAAAAAAACTATCAGTTAACTTCCGACATCAAAAAGTCGGCCTAATTAAACAATACAAACATGACCTTATTTCCAAGAAAAACAGCCGACTAACGATGACCGGCTATTCCCCTATAAATAACGGTATATCTTATGCTTTATGTCAGAATGTGGTGATTTATAACGTGCGAAATTCAACTCACGGAGCGTTGCGTGTGTCCGGGCAGGTATCGAGGCCCGAGGCCCCCAGTCTAGGGCCCAGGGGACACCCAAGATGGAGCGGGGGCACGTAAGCTCCTATGTTATAATTAAGGCCCTAGTAATACGTAACGATAAAGAAGCAAAGAAGCTGTGCCAACTGGCAACCGGCCGAATCTGGTAATCTGCATTGTGTATAAAGGATCAGCGTATTATCTGACATTAACGGATATTATGTTAAAGTAGTTTGTGAGTCAGTTACATACGTAGGTACAGTAACTAAGATGAATGTGAAAATATTAGAGTAAGTTCCAACTTAGCCTCTTGGCAGAGTTATGGATCGTCTGGTACGTCGATAGCGGCTTTTGCGAAATTTCTAATTTCTCTTTATTTGTAGCACTACGTGAACGATTTAATGAGGTATGTTCTTTTTGTAACTTATTTGTAACCAACCAACCAATTTGCATGGATATATTGGTCCTTTTCATTTATAATCATGCTGTGCTAAATTTGTGATCAAAAGAGGCAAATACTCCCGCTGAAGTGTGCAATTCTGCTTGATGCTTATCATTTTATTTGCTTGGAATTATTCCCAAAATAAAGGGTTTCTCTATATCACTGATCCCCTCGAGCCCGCCGCAATGCAAATTACAAGCTTATAACAATAATAAACCATTCTGGGCAAACGCAATGTCCAATTTACCTACAGCGGGGGATCACGACAAAAGTCGGCCAACTCTAAAAAGAGCCATGAAAAAAATATCACGAAAAAACAAAGCTTGGGGCTTACGTAGAATTTGAAAAGGGTTACTAATGGACATTTTTGTTAAAACGGCCACGGCGTTTAATGATTTCGTTTTATTTCCCCGTGCCGGAGATAATAAATGGTCAGCCGACATAAATGAGAAAATAATAGCATAGATTATTATAAATCAATATAGTGACGGACTGTATGGTTACGTTTGGATTAATTGTGTAGAATTGTGTAGGTTGGCCCGTGTATGAAAGCTTTAAGTAATCGGAGTGACAGATTTCTGAAAGTTTCAATATTTTGGAAAGTTCAAAATGTTGCTTTTTTATTATAATGCAATTAAGTGGGCAAGACAATAACTAACTCTAAGAGCCTGACTCAGTTTTTTAAAAAGTTTAAGCAAAGTTTTGAAATTTAAAGAGGAAGTGGAACTATTTTTTTAATGGTTTTCATGTTTTTTTGTGAAATTAACTTTACTTTTTAAATCGTTGTAGTGTGAGCTGCGCCTCACACACACACTCTCCCAATATGTACACCATAAATAGTCTTAAGCCTTATATACAAAAGACAGTATTTACTCATAACTCGAGCCTATTACTTGTCCCCAAACACCCGCCTTCACATCGTTTACAATGCGATGCAAAGTCGCAATTTTGTTTTTATTTAAGTACTGTCAGCGAGGACAAAATAAATAGAGCCATAATATCGTGTCATTCATTAAATATGCCTACTCAACATTCAAGCATTATTAGTGCAGGTAGGTATTAATACCCTTAATTAAAGTCTTATCTCGTAGAAAGCACTGCGAATTCCGAGTTAATTAACTTCCGTGTAAATGAATGCAGTCACACACATATGCACCGGTATCCCATCATGCCGTAGGTAGGGCAGCGCATCTGATTGAAAAGCTCACCTTCCCTGCAAACATGCAATACAAGCTTAAGCACTTTGGTTATAGGAGAATCTACGATAGCCTGTAAAGCGAACGAAACCTTACCAAGAAACTCCAAGGAAAACTCAAGATGCTCCAAATTCATTACTGCTTCTTGTGAGCGGCCTTAACAGAGTTCCATTTCGAACGCGCAATGTAAGCATTTGCTTTTGTTTCGCCGCAAATTTTCAGAATGAAAAGGTAAGGGTGGCTGAGTTGAGTTGCTCGCAGGTTTAGTCTGCTACGAACTCTCAGCGGGAGACCACGCGTATTTCTGTCGCCGAGACGAGATTCGTAACAAAGTAGAACAAAGTTTGGTGACTTAGATTGATCGCTTTACTCTGAAATTAGCAAATCAACAGTTCTCAATCACGTTTGAATCTTGGGAGTTGGTGCTTCGTTTGATTTTAAAGGTCAGTAACTTTTAATTTTATATTTACCCAGTCTTACAACCCTCTTAACTCATTATCAGATCTAAATTCAAACGCATGCCTACATAGTTAAACAGGTAATACCACCATAAAAGTAGAAATGGTTAAAATCATTGATGGTTTGCATATTCATTATTGGTTTAAACAATTATTTATCTGATAGGTACCTACTTGTTTCTCTCTTATTCTGAGACTTCTGGGTATATAAATAAGTAGGTGTCTATTTAACTTGGGCAAAAAGTTGTGCAAGATAATAATGATGCATCTGTTTATTCGATGAACAGTTGGTCTGTTATCAGATCAAACTACAATTCGATCATAATTTGTTGTACAATAATTCAATCAAAAACAATTTCACGTCATACTGAAGTACATAAAAGGATCACTCGCTTAATTATGTCAGTCGAGTATGGTTAGATCGATATTACGCTTTAGATGAATTCATAATCCTTAGCCTGCGCAACGTACACTATTCAATTCGAACACTCAACTGACATACCTAGTGTGATCCTGATCTCTTTATTTCACTTTGATTAAATCACACCTTAGTTTCATGTTAAAAGTAACAATTTTATTAGTTGTAGTTGCTGCGTCAAATGTATCCGAAGTAGCGTGTATTGTACGAAGAAAACGAGAATGGTCTCCCTCATAGTAAACTACCCTTTACTGTTGGCACCCCAACCCTAATTATAGTCATCTTCACTGGGTGCCAAAGACTGAAATTAATTGATTATTTTAAAACGAATTTTTAATTTTTTTAGGGTTCTGTACCACAAAAGGAAAAAACGGAACCCTTATAGGATCACTTTGTTGTCCGTCTGTCTGTTTGTCTGTCTATCAAGACCCTTGTTTGCTGGAACGCGTGGACGTAGCGTGCTGAAATTAATATCAAATACTCAAGCCTGCGGTCCCTTGAAGCTGTGAAAAAATCAACCTTCTCAGTCAACGCAATCAAAAGATAAAGTCATTAAAAAGGCTATTTCCATACAAATTGCCGAAATCCAAAAACCTAAACCAGTTGTCCTAGAAACTTGAAATTTGGTATGAAGGTAGCTCTTATAGCGCAACCACTCACAAAAGTCTCAAAATCTTACATTTTTATGTCTGCATGTCTGTAGATTTCGTAGTCCAATATAAGTTGACCCCACAGTGCGTACATTTTGCTTAGGAGCAGGGCTCTGCTAACACTGGACTTCTTAAAACACTACGAAAAAACGTTAAAACCTTTCTACGGAACCGTCGTGCGCGAGTCCGACTCGCACTTGACAGGTTTTTCAATACAACTTTTCTTTTTGAAATTGGTGTCAATCAACAATTATTACAGAGTAATGCAACAATTCCATGATGTACTGTTGATAATACTCTAGTTACAGTAACGGGACGAGGTTACTAAAAAAACATACAGTCGAATTGAGAACCTCCTCCTTTTCTGAAGTCGGTTAAAAACACACAGATGACACACGCAGTATTCGAATAAACAATGCAGTTTTGTTTCGTTGTACCTACCTATGTATTGCCATTTTTCGACGTTAATTCACACGTATTATATATTTAAATTTAGTACACTGTATCTCGTTAGGTACCGCGTTGCAGGTTCAAAATCTTCATTAACTAACATTTTAAATTCATGATGCAACTAAGATGCTAGCTTTAGAAGTAGTGGACGGCCGCGGAAACCTAGTTAATTTAGCCAAGACTTCTTGATTCACTTATTTTGCAGAGTTGCTTTAATTTGAAATAAATTAACTTAGTAAGCTGAGACTCAAAGGCTGCAGGGGAAATGCAAATCAAGAATTAAGTACTTGTTTTAATTAATGAGAATGTAATAAGTAATAAGGTTTCAAAAATACTTGGGAAAGGTTTGCACTTTAGACAACAAACACAAAAAGGTATAAGGTATTAAGTAGGTACGTTAGGGATTTTATTTTAAACCAGTGAACCGAAATTATAATTAACTAACTGGTTGTTTTTTATCGTGCAAGCAAACAGAGTTCACAACGCTATAATTACAGTTTGAAAGTTGACATATTAAAATTTTTTCATCTTAAATTTTATTACCAAAATCGTCGTAAAAAATTAATACCTACTTAAATAAAAAATAAACATTGCCTGGTCAAATTTTTTATGCGAAAAACAATGTTATTAAAAAGGCAATCTAAAGTAAAACGTGGCAGGTGTAGAATAGAATAAGAGAAAGAAAAGTCCACATTTTAATCCGCACGGCGCGAGGCCGACATAAATTAAAAACTCCGACCAACTTCTGTCGGACAAATTTGAATAGCACTAGTTGCTACCTCGGGTTTTGCTTTTGAATATTATTTCGTCGTTAATCGGGTATTAGTAGTTCCTATTACCGTGTAGAGCGGAATATTGTAGGAATTAAGGTTAAGGTTGAAGTTGGTAGTGACCAATTTCTATTAATATTCTGAACGAAATACAGTCCCGCATATTTTCTCTCTGATGAGACCTGACAGAGTAGATAAGGAGTGTTGCTTTTCTTTCACCTACTACTAAAGGACATCTTGATTAATATTGGAATAGCCTTACATTTTGAATTAGTAAAACCAATTACTTTAAACTTTTTTTAAACCCAAGTTTAATTTTTCTAAAAGACATTAAATTCACCTAACCTGTTTATTTTAAAGGATATCATATTTATATACTTAACATGATTTTATTTCAAAATTTCGTTCGTACTAATTTTGGTCAGTACTTTGCCTTCATGCTAAAATAATCTGCAATATGTATTGTAGCCAATTAAAATAAGGTTACACTGTTTATCAATCAATACAATAGATTAGGTAAGATTGTTTTTAAATTCTGGTACGCTTTAAAATATTCATATAAAAACACGTTTTCTAGCTTTGTTACCACGTTGACAGTTCTAGTATAAATCATACCGTATTAAACAAAGATAGACTGACTAAGAATGGCACTGTTTGTAATATGAACTGAACTTAAGTCAGACAGGTAAGTAATAGCTGTTTATGAATAAGTAAATACTTCATTAACTTTTATAATTTTTTTAACTTCCACATTGTCATCCCATGTAATATATAGTACCTACCTACTTATAATAACATAATTGTACATTACCTAATGTCTTGTGTAAGAGTAGAACCCTTGTCACAGCTATGTAGATGTTGGTTTCTAAAACCTGACGAAAAATATTTCGCACAAAACAATGATTTTAACTTTCCCTAATGTAGGCTTAGTCACAATTATTAACCGCATTGTTAGACGTGAAACTAATTATACAATACAATGTTAATTAGGTAGGTACGTTTGAAATGAGTGTGACTTCGACAATTCTAATTCTGTATGAGTAGGTAATAAATAATGAATATTGGAAGATTATTGTTATCTTATTTCTAATAGTTAAATACATGTTAAGTTTAATATATATACTATATTGTTATATTGAAAGATATACTTAAATGTCATAAAATTATTTTGAAAAATATAGGTAAGTATTTCAAATCTTTTTGAAAATACTGTTTATGAAAAAATTTAAAATTACTACTCTATTTTAGATTAACTTTGAAATAAACATACTCTTACTTACCTATTAAAAAATCATTAAAGAGTTTGACACAATAACTGACAAACACAGAACAGAATCATAAAAGTAGAAACTTCACCTGACCTCTAATTATAATTGAGTGTATTCGATAAATTATAAACATGGTTTTTATATTTTCCTAGAAACCGTGAAGAGATAAAGTCCGGGCCATCAACTAGTAACAGTGCAAATAAATTACTATAATTGCTTCAATTTATAACTTAACCAAGAGAAAATTATTAGAAGTGGTTCCTTTTAATACAGAAAAAGAAATAAAGAGTTCTTTTTATAACGTTAATTAAATGTAAGCCAAGAGGTCATCCCAATTTCCTCATTCATAAAAGTTCTGCATTAAAATGTAACACTTGACTAACCTCTTCCCTTTCATAATTAAAAGAGTTATTTTGTGTCTAATTTTGTTGAAAAACTTCGCTTGGGAAAGCAACCATCTTTTTGTTTGAGTTTTAACCTACTTAATCGTATGAAATTCAATAAAGTTCTAACTACGTGAGTTAGCTAGACTGTATTAGTACCAGCGTTATTTAGAGATGTCAATTGATGTTGTGTATGTGTGAAATTAACTGTTTTCAATTAATTATAAAGAAAGCAGCTTATGCCCCGTGGCTTTGCCCCCGTCAAATATTTCAGAATGGGCTAGTTCCCTATCCCGTGCGAATTTCGAAAAATCCCTTCTTAGTGCACCTCTAGGATATTCAAGGTACATGTTTGCCAAATTTCAAGTCTCTAGGTCCAATGGTTCAGGCTGTGCGTTGACTGTCAGTCAGTCAGTCAGTCATGGTGCTGTTTTATAGGTATAGATTTGATCTGATTTGTTACAGTCAACTTAACCGTCTCTCGCTGTAGATAGGTTTGTGTGCGTTCGGTAATTCCCTTTGACATGTAAGGCCTTTCGTCTTTACCCTGATATGTGGTCCTATAGTTTTTACTAAATCCATCCCTCGTTTTTAAGAGAGAGAGAGAGAGAAGTTGACACATATAAGTAGAATACAAATAACTGCAATTTGTACTGTAACAGTGCAAATTAAACTTGTGTTCAATTCTTTTTCATTTACATTATTTTCAGTACATGTGTATAATTACTTACTTATAATCTAGACAGCCTTGATGAAGCCTGTTGCGGCTCTTATTAAGTTGAAATGACGAAGGTTGTTGCGGATATCTATAATGTTCACTTGACGAAGCCTGCAAGCCAGCGCTGTGGATCTTGTTTTCTATGTCTCCCGTTTTTTTCTTTAATAAAGACATTTTTATTTAGACAGTCAAAGTGAGCAAAGTTTTTCCATGTCATAATCATTATGACATAGTCATAAGATCGATTTTTGCCTCAACCAGCGTGGAAAAAGTTATTCACTAACCTCGACTACCTACATAATATATCTTCGTGGTCGAATCCATTACATTTTTCTGTCTGATATTCTAGATACATAGGTATCTAAGCGAAATTTTCAGCTTGGTTGGTTTTGTTTCACATGGCTGACTAAAATGAAATCATTTTTAAATAATACCGTGAGATAAGGATAAGGTATCGGAAAGTTTGACAAAATATGTATTATATTATTTAAGTCGTATTTTTATTTTACTGTAAATGTTGCTTATACCTACATACATAATTAAAATCTGTATTTTTTACGTAAGTATATATCGTTACATTCACAGTTGATAAAAAGATATACTTAAACAAAAACAAATATTGCAAGGAATGCAATGCTTATTATTTTCATAATTTATAATAAAGATTTTGATAAATTACAATTGTAAATTGGCACATAAATTCCGAAAAACTCAGAGGTGCGAGTCCGGGTTCGAGCCCACGACCTTCTGCTAGAGAGCCACTGGTCCAATCACTAGACTACCACGGCTATATAAGTACCTAAAATATACTAGCAAGAGCTTAACACACAGACGATTTCAATTAATTTTAATTGTGTAAGATTGGATACTTATAAATTGATGAAGGGTGGATATTTACTAACACGCCGTGCACGAAGATGTTTAAAATTCTATTTGTTTCAGGTGCAGACGGAAGCCAATAATGGCGAAGAGCTTCGTTCATTTTACGTGTTGTCTAGTGGTCGTTTTCACCATTATAGGTATGTTGGACATGCTACGACGTTATGACAAGACATCGTAAACTTTTGATCGATTTCCATGCTGCATACACAAATTTTAATCTTCAACAAAATTGACAATAAAATTTTATTCCGCAAGCGACTACCGCGCAATACAGATTGATATAGGTTCATTATATGTATGTACACCGGCACTCGTCGCCGACACTTTATGTTGTATTGTGGCAGTCGCTTAGAGACTAAAATCGTCGTGTATCGAAGATTTGTCGTTTTACCGACTTACGTTGAAGTATAGAGTTCCGTAATCAACAAGGAACTCTTATAACTTCTCTCTCTAATTTCGTCTCGTCTGTCCGTCTGTCCGTGGCTTACCTCAACAACTATACTACTAGAAGCTGTAATTTGGCATGTACCTACATAATATTAATTACGCCGACAGTGGTTGCATAAGTTGAAAAAAAAATTGTGGTAGATACGGTCAAATGCAATAGTAGTTTATCCAACTGCTACATAATGAGTGTTTCAAGGCCTAATTATGTGGAGTTGCATACATTACTTTATCTACACACATATTCTATGTACTCTACGATGGGTTCAGAAGCCGAAGGCATATATCATACTCATACCTGTCACGAATTTGATTGTTTTTTTTAAACCATAGACAAACATACCGAGCTTACGTTTCGTAAGCTGTTTTTTTTTGTAAAAAAAATATATATATCACATTATTAATTATACATGTCGGACTGAACTTGACTTATATACGTGAGTGATCCGTTTTATTTCACTATGATTGTAAATTACGTTGGTTGTCAAATTCGATATCGAAAAGTCATTACGACATCGAATTCGATTCATATTACTTTACCGCTGGACCTGCAGGGCGGCCGGAGGCGACGATGTACTGCAATGCTGGTCATTTTTTACGGTTTCTGAATGCATTATAGAGTACTTATGATATGTGTGTAGATAAAAATAATTAATCCATCACAACAACAATACGCTAACCTTAATTCGCCGACATAAGAGCATTGGAACATATTTTAGAGAAAGTCGTATGCACCCGTATGCACTTGACTGTACCTCACCTATACATAAGGTGCAGATGACTGACAGAGAGGTCTTTCAAAAATACTGGGGGTGTAAAATCATTTTTCGATTCAGGGATTCGTTTCCGAAATATATAGCTTTAACTCTCATTGGTACAAGAAAGCCGTAATTTTTGTTTCAAGTACCCACCTCCCTCCCCTACTAGGGAAACGGTTGCATTAGGAAATCTGAAAAAAAAATGGTAGTTGTGCATTACCAAGACTCGTAAACTTAATTAAATTAAAAGGAAAACTATAATAGCTAAGTAGTCTTTACAGGTAAAAGAGTAATAGTTGACAAATTTCACCAACTTATAACAATTACTTAATATTAAACGTTGATGTCTGTGCCCTAAGCACGACTTGTCGAATCCTGCGTCACGTAAAATCGAATAGTAAACTATAACGAGTTTGTATGACGTTTGGAACAGCGCCAACCCGTGAGCGTATTTGGAACTAAAATTTAGTATGAGATTTCTCGATCTCGATACGATAACCGTAACGTAACGCAGGATTCGACAAGTCGTGCTTAGGGCACAGATCCATATTAAAACTAACATTTAATGTTTTTATTGATTCCAAATTACACGAGGATCTAATTGAGTCTTTAATTAATATTATTGTTTATAGATGAAGGCAATGGAAAATGGAAGAAGAAATATACAGAAAATCTTAAAAAAGATATCGAGAAATTTAAGGAAATGGCAGGTAATTATATAATAGTTGGACATGACGTTGAGTAAACTGACAAATATAAAACAAAGTATATGGTTTAAATTTTAAGTTCGGGATAGCTACAAATAGTAGGTATAAGTTAATAATTCTACGCTAAGCAATTTCTTTCTAGATGTTAGACGAGCTGATTTTTAAGCTGAAGCAGGGTTCATGTTTAAGGTTGGGCAATAAACGGCACCCTAATTAAGAGTAGCTACTCAAATTAATAACATAAAATCTAACGTAAAACTTCATTCACAACTAGTTTTATTTGCAGAAAAGATTGAAGACGAAATAGAAGACTTCTACTACGAGTATTCTGACAATTGGCCCAAGCACGAATATCTTACTGATGGAGAAGGAAAATCATCAGAATCAACTGACTACAGTTTACATAGTAACTATGGCAACAAATTAAACTTATCGCACACGGTCACTGGGAATATAACAAATAACTCAACTACAAACGAAATTCCACCCACGTTCGGAAATACTTTCCCAATCGACAGAGCACCTAAATTTGGCGTAATTAAAGAAATTACTTCCACTGAAAACGCTAATATAGCAAGTTCAAAGTGGCCGAAATTCGAAGATATTTTACAAGACATGGGTAAAAAATACGACTGGAAAAACGATAGGTGGATCAAAGTAAAAAAGAAAGCGAACCAATCAAGCGAAGAAAATCATTTAATGTCTCATGAAAGACACAAATTTAGCTATAAAACTGTGAAATTAATTAGAAGTAAAAGTAGGCGCAACGTTGTGATAGCTGTTACAGCTGTGAGATAGGACATTTTAAGTCGTCTAGGTCTCTGAATTCATAGAAAAAAATGGATATCTTTTTTTATTAGATGCCGCGGGACCAAGTCAACGTAGAGTCGATAAATTTATCATTTTAATCACAGTATAATTAAATGAGCGGGCTACTGCACGATCCCGGTAGTTTAATAAAGCTGGAAACGCATTGTGTACTTTAGCTGTTTTTCTCTTGCTACTGTAGTTAAGTAATAATGTGATATTTTTAATAAAAATAACCCACTGCGTTTTAAGTCACATGATCAAGTTCTCTTCAGAGGATTCCACGTAGTAAACCAAATTAATACATAATAACGTTTCATTCCATTATTTCAATAAATAAAAACTTAGATCTGTGTTCAATACATTGCTGTTGCCTGTACCTAATAATTATATTTGATCTCAATTTAATAATTATATTAAAAGGGTCTTGAAAAAACATGTTGAAACAATAAAAGTCTTAATTATTTAAATACACATTGTTTTATTTCTACTTTACATACAATTATTGTTTGCTTTGTCATCGATACGATAGTCAAATAGTTTGCTAAAATCGGAAATAGATACATAACTCTAGTCAACATGATTTTATATATTAAATATTGCAGGAAATCGAATTACATAAAAATAACTTAAGCTAAAAATCTAAATTTGGACCCAAACATAACGTTTCCCACTTTTCATAACCCAAAAACAACAGAGAAATAACAAAGAAGAATCCAAAAAGCTTACTCTGCCAGGGTGAGGCGTAAAGTGCCCCTTTAACTGAAAAAGACCTTTCTCTTCCAAAACGTAAGATTCAATATTCCATACGTTTTCCGAGAAATAATGGCTAGGGGTGTAAGGTGAAATAATTGACTTATTTATCATACTCATCCATGGCCTCTTTTTCGACTCCCGTCTTATCCCATTCCTCTTATTTATTACAGACATGTGTTATCCCTTGCCTTCGGGAATACCAGATGGGAATTTTCCTAATTACGTTGTACTCTGTACAGCTACTTATTACAGGAGGTTACTGACCCGATCTGAAATAGATGATTTAGCATTATTAGCGGTGTCATCGTTTATTGTGTCAGTCAAGTGTAATGCTTTGAATTGACACAAACAGAATCCTGAGGAATTATTGGCTAGCGCGCTTGGCTTTGCTTTGGCATTAACAATTTATTTCTCGTGCGATCTTGTACCGTTTGACAGAAGGATATAGTGAATGCCAAAGCGGAGCAAAGCCCGTTAGACAATAAACCCACAATTTTATGAAATAATTGAGATTAAGCGAAATTAAATTATTTAAACCTTTTTTTTATATTGTGATAAGCATTTCTTAGGACAAAATATTGGTAGTCTCGTTATAAAAAATATACAGTTACCTAACCTAATATACATAGGTAACCGTAGGTCCTTTTGTAGACATTGATCTGAAATATAGTTTCACGCTTTTGACGACTTTTGGAATATAGATTAGTAAAAAGCTTGTTGAAAGATTTCATAAAATGTGCCGACTCACACAGTGCTTACGCAGTATTTCGCAGTATTTTCTTTGCAAAGGTAAAGTGCGCTTATACCCGCATAGTTCAGAACTAAGAAGTAATATTGTTTACTTATTCAACACACAAACAAACGAGGCATGACCTACTTATAAGTTGTCCGGTAAGTAGTAGATTATCGTATGTAATTTGTATCTATAGATCTATACGTTTGTGAGAACTTAGAGTAGGAATCGGACTTTAGAAATACTTCGGCTGTCAATATGTCAATGGCGCTTCTTATGTCAAAGAAAGATATGTCAATACAAATTCACCAGAACCCGAATTCTCTCCTAAATGCTAAATAACTTAAAGAACAGGACTTATAGTGGCTAGTTGGTTGCTAGGTAACAACTACAAGACTAAAATAAGAATCAACAACTTTCTTAGGTTAGAGCCCAATAATTTTCTACGAATTATGTATTACAAGGAATCATTCGAAATTACATAAATGTTCCAAAATAAACCTTTCCTAAAATGTTGCCAAAAAGCTGTTTTCCTCGCAAAAAAGCTTTAAGATTGGTACTTAACATAATGACACAGCCGTGCTACCATTCCACAAAATGTGCACGCGAAAGACAAATTTGTTACAAAACCGCCATACTGTAGCTATGATCGAGAATTTTGCGAGGAAAATGTTTGAGGCAAAATATCTTTTAGGTACAAGTAGTCTTGCAGTTTGGTTGTCATGAAAAAAACACATTCAAGAAGCCTTCCTAATAGGAAGCGACAAAAAGTAATTAAAGTATAACCCACGCCACGGTTAAATCATCTTTTATAAAAATAAACAGAAGACGCCGCAAGTTAAATATTTTTATGCCAAGATCGTGACGGAAACATAAACAAACGGTTTAAAATTAATTATAATAAGAACCCACTCAGCGCTCGGCGTAAAGCAAAGCAAAATATTCAATTAAACGAAGAATCCGTTGCGTGTAAATATTAATACAAAATCTTGGAGAGATTTGGTTGACCTACGACGTCCTTATCAGAAGACGCGAAAACATTTCTTTCAGTATTCTTCCTGTCTTTTAGGTCTGCGACCTTGAGCGTACTTTTCTTCCTTTAAGGTCGCTCAGGTCATTAGGGATATAATTTGCATGAAATGAGTTGTGAGATTTTCCTCTTACGCCCAACAACAAAGCCGATACAACAATTAAATAATCTCAAATAAAATGACTTGTCAGTTTTTAAGCAATTAGGTTTATTTCCGCTAAAATGTCCGACATTCTTATAGGGCATGGGGTCAAGTCTAGTACCAACTTGTTACAAGGGCTGATCTCTTTGTAAACTTGCGTAGTTCCTCAGCAAACAGCTCTATTTGCGTTTCCTCGTCCGACGTACCCTGAGTCAACATTAATATCCCCATCGTTTTTAAGAGACACTGTGAGACATGCCCTATTCATCGAGATATAGAGGCCTTGTATTTGTAACCGCAAAAAAAGGTGGATTAAGGCGTGCGTTAGTCGTTTCTAACGAAATTCTGACTATCATAAGTTATCCTAGCGTTTAGTTTTCGGGCAAACAGTAATTGTTTTTAACACAAATTACAGGGGCGTAAGTAGTTAGGTGGGACTCTGACTATGAAACCGTAACGTGAAATGACAGTAATGTAAAACCTAGTAGGTAAATAAATAAGAATACTTTGACTACAAAACTTAAATTCAAAATAATACAATGATAATACCTAATTTGATTTACCCGTCGCCGTGGCTTTATAGACTCAAAACTTCCACTTCTATTTCGGAATACCTGCCAGGTAGGTGCCTACACTGAATATGAGATGGCGTTTAAACGTTACCGTAACCTCAACATCGCTGCGGTTATTTAATTTAACAGAGTGCCAGTTCGTGTGATTCCAAATCCTCCATCAAATATGTATCCAGCTCTGCACGCAAGTTTCACTACGAGAGAAAAACATTTCCTATAAATATAGCGCAAAATACGAACAGGAAAGGGCAAACGCTAAGAAATTCGAGTCGTATTCGTGGATCAATTTTTCATAGACATGTTTTTACAGCAGCGTTTCTGAGAGTCAGCAATTTATCAAGCCCATATGTTGCGGGTTTACACCAAAAAATCACAGATTATTTTATAAAAAAAAACAAAGACGAACGTGATCCGACTCCGGTACGTGACTCGAATGGTATTAAGCGAAAATGTGAAGTTTATGATTTTTTTACGAGGACTTAGCGAGTCTTCGTTACTCTACCTGAGAGGATTTCAATTTGTAGCTGATGTTTCTTTAATGGCTCGTCAATGTAACACATAGTTCGTCTCTCATGCAAAATTCATTGTATTACTTCAGCGTAATACATACCCAACTAGCACACTAGTGGAAATAGCAGCCTATTTTGTATCTTAAGGCTGTAAAATAGCTGCTTAAGGGTTCAAAAAGCAGTTCAAAGTTGCATAACTGCGTCCGTAAGGGTCTATAGAAGTTACTAAAAGTGCCATAAGCTGAACTAAATATTACCCTAGCCTTCACAGTCGTTCAATTTAGAACTCATTGCCGCTTACACCATAAAGAATGGCCTTTTAATTTCTCTTATAAAAAGAGAAATTAAAAGGCCATTCTGCTACTTACAGCTGCATGGTGGTTTCCATTGTTACTTTTATACGCTACTGAACTATAAAATGGAGTTAATTGTATACTGTTTGCAGCAACTGTACAGGAGTTACAGTAGCGACTAATATATTAGTACCCGTTTCATTATAGTAATAATAGACGCTCTTATGCCCACTATAGTTATAAAAAAATAATCAGTGCAACTAAAGACTATAACAAAGTTCTTGAAAAGCAGCAAGAGGTACTTTTAGTAACACAGTAGAAATTACCTCATCCTTAGTCAGTCAGCCTCAATTCTATCCGCCATTTTGTAACAAAAAAAACCAGACAAGTGCGAGTCGGATTCGCGCACGAGGGTTCCGTAGAAAGATTTTAACACTTTTCTCTAGTGTTCCAAGAAGTCCAGTGTTAGCAGAGCCCTGCTCCTAAGCAAAATGTACGCAGTGTGGGGTCAACTTATATTGGTCCTCGAAATCTAGAGACAGACATAAAAATTTAAGGTTTTGAGACTTTTCTGAATGGTTGTGCTATAAGAGCTACCTTCGTACCAAATTTCAAGTTTCTAGGACAACTGGAAGTACCCTTTAGGTTTTTGGATTTCGGCAATTTCTATGGAAATAGCCTTTTTATTAATGACTGTATCTTTTGATTGCGTTGACTAAGAAGGTTGATTTTTCACAGCTTCAAGGGACCGCAGGTTTGAGTATTTGGTATTAATTTCAGCATGCTACCTCCACGCGTTCCAGAGAAAAAGGGTCTTGACAGACAGACAGACAGACGGACAACAAAGTGATCCTATAAGGGTTCCGTTTTTTCCTTTTGAGGTACGGAACCCTAAAAACAACTTGAATTGCCAATAAGTATTGTTATGTTTACCTACACAAAAATAGCGAGTGTAAGTCCTGCAGGTATTGCAATTAAAAGCACTATATAATGTATTGGGATTTCGAGACTGGTAAAATTTATGTGTTGAGTAAACGTTTTTAAATGAAAATCACGGATCTCCAAAACGGTAACTATACGAATAAGTGACAGATAGATCATATAGCCACAAAAACGGGATAATAATAGCTCTTTTGTGACTATGAATTGTAATAGAGAAACAAAAATCGCTCGAAGCTTTACATAGGTGAAAATTAGCGCTCGGAGTCTCAGAAGGGATATATTAGAGATAATACTGCAGGTTAAGACACATTATTCCATTCCTAATACAGAACATAAACTTATAATAACCTTTTATTTCATTTTAATAATGGCCGCCGACCAAACACTTTACCAAAACCAAACATATTATAATGTCAGCAAAGAACTGTCACATTCACGTTTGAAGTTTGAATGAACGAATGAATGTAATATTATTCGTCTCATTCAAAGAAGCGCCACAAGAGCTTTAGTATAGCGTTAATAATTTGTTATAGCTCTTGAGGCACCTTAATGCAACTGTTGTAGAGGTGAAATGGAACTTAAGGCTGCATAAATTTGTGCCTATTTAGCGTCAAAGCGGATACATTGAGACTGCAGTAGACGCTCTAGCACTTACGTCGAATACCTTAGGTAATAATCGGATACGCTCCAAAGCCCTAATGCAGCTAATTGTGCTGGTTGGGTATTTATAATCATATCGTAGTTTTTGTAATTTTCATTCGAGGCTTTGACAAGATGGAGCGACGACCTGGTAAAGATCGCGGGATCGCGGTGGATGCGGAAAGCACAAGACCGGTCTGAGTAGAGAGCCTTGGGGGAGGTCTATGTCCAGCACTGGACGTCTTTTGACTGACATGATGATGCGAGGCTTTGGATTTACAACCTGGCAAGTAAACAAGACAAGTGAGTAACTTGTAAATTATATTAAGAGTTCATACGAATGATAACCTTTAAGAAGCAGGCAAGCAAGGTTGATACTTTTTTTCGATGTGACCAGCACACCCCGTTATCAGTATTGCGGATTCATTGAAACTAAGTCATAGGGTTGTCGCACGATATTTAATTTGTTGTCAATGTGACATATTGGTATATAAAACGTTTTTGTTACAAGAAAATTTCTACAGGTAAAACAAGAGATTTGTATGATTTCATTAGTTTTCTGAAATTTCCGAAGTTTTCCAGTTTTCCAATTTCGCCATCAGCTCTGTTTCAAACTGGGAAAATTCAGCGAAATCATTTAGGAAATTAATGATTTTAACTGAATAGAAAGTAAACGAATTATAATGATGTACGACATTAATCATTATTGACAAATAAATGTTACAATAATATATTATGGAGTTGGTTCTAAAACAGAATAAAACCTCTTTTAAGTCCGTATACCTAAAACATTTAAATAAAAAAGTGAGCTATGACACATCAAAGAGACCAGATGACTTAAGGATTATAGGTTAATTTCATATTGTATGATTTTGTTTCTTTATTCGAAATAAACTGTTTGTTTTTTTTTATCAAATAATAATATAGGTACATGTCAAGAAAATGTGCAGTGCCATCCCTAGCGATTTCAATGAATCTGCAACACTGATTAACGGGGTATGGTGATCAGTCACCTGAATGAATGAATGCCCTAACACCCACAATTTTCGATTTTACGGGAAAAACTCGCAATATAACACAGACAACAACAAGTAAAATAATGAATAGTACTTAATTATTAGCCCTCAGGTAATATTTTCTCAAGTAGTTAATTGTAGGAACATAAACTATTAATGTCATCCATGAAAGTGACATTTTATGAGCATCACCATTTATTAGGGTTCCGTAATAAACAAGGAACCCTATATAGTTTCGCCATGTCCATCCGTCTGCCCTCGGCTTAGCTCTAGCCCCTATTTCACCAACTTTACAAATGTCAGTTAGGTATCATTGACAATTTGGCGCTATTTGCTGACTCGAAGAGCTTTTGTTTTAGCGCGCTTCATATTGTCAAAGAAATGCAGTTCGAATTGTCATATAAAACTGACAATTGTAAAGATGGTGATATCGGGGCCAATCTCATCGTCATTTTTGTTAGAGTCAAGAAGTGTCGCTTCGCTACCAGCGACACCGCTGTATTTGATAATGTTAAAAATAAACATGGTGTACTACCAATTATCATAATGAATTTAAATGGAAAATTATCACAGCTAAGTAAGCTTAACAATCTAAAAAATAATTCGCAAAGTAAGAAAAACATACATCTACCTATTAAAATTAGACTTGCCCATGAGAGACCTGTGCAAGGACTTTTTTGTAAGGGCTTCGGTACCCTATCCTGGGCAACTGGGCATGTGCGACACGCTCTTGGCTAGTTTTAAAAGCACTCAAATAATATCATATCCCCAGAGATTTATATTTTATGAAAATGTCGGCCATATTAAAGTGTCAAACTATAAAATTTATTTTATGCACCCAGCAGGCACTGACGTCAATAAATATCCCGCACCAGAGAATTATTACGTTCTTGTTAAATAATAGGCGGTTGCGATTTATCATACTAAAATTAAAATATTAAAATCATGCATGTAATTTCCCTCAGCATAGTTTACACGTAATATGCAAAGTTCTGGAGTAAATGATACGCAAACATTGACCTGTTTGGGCAAAACATACCTATTTTGGTGAGGTATATGAGTATATTAGGAAAAGCTTTTACCTGAATCGAAGGGAAGGATACTTTAGTGTTCGTAATTATGGTAATGAATGCGCATCTTGAAGATATATTAGAAATGCCTGTTTGTTGAAGAAGGTGCTCGGATAAATATTTAACACCGAACTGATTAGTTTAGCGCGCACCCTACAGTGTTTATTATGAAATATTATTTAGGCAAACCTACTATTATTATTACTCATGCTATGCGTTTTAGGTATCGTATGCAAGTATTTTAAGGAATACTAATATAATATTTTTGGTGGCTTCACCTTTTACCACGCCACCGTACTTATCGATACGATACTACGTATATTTGTTGGCTGAAACTTATATGAAAGCAAGTCACCGACGTTTCTAGAAACCATGCTTCTGAACCAATCAACCTCCTATGTTTTAGTTTTATTTCCTGTTTGAAATTGTAATTCGTTCCTGTTAAACCTAAAAGCTTAAAAATACACAGTAGAGGCCTTAACGTATACAGTCTAAAATATTGATGAAACAATTTGGGACATTAATTTCTATCAATCAAAATGATTTTTAGATTATTGAGTGCGTAGTTATTATTTTATGTATATACCTACCGTACATAAAAAACACTGATCAGGATCTTTAAAAATCATTGACTTACCAACAGCATGGACTTCGGGTTAGCGCTTGAAAACGTCCGTATTAAAAGAACACAAATTTGCAAAAAAGACCACTAATCGATCGTCAGTCAGTCTTAGTTTGGTCGAACGACAGCGCCATGACGTATGGCTGTCATCGAAAAATGCCGTGTTGTACTGGGACACATCTGGGACACATTTTTCGTGAATTTTGTACTAGAATCAAAGTCCATGGTAAGTCAATGACATAAATAGATAAATTTTACTACCGTACCAAGTTTCATTTTGACCTAAATAAGTAAACACTTGGAACTAATAACTTCCATTGCAAAACTTAATCAGAATATGAAGCTAAACCGTATATCTTATCACTATTTTTCTTGCAAACAACTCAAACGGCGTACCTCTAAGAACAAAGAAAATTACCTCGTGAGGGAAACAGCTCAACAAACATGGCTTCACACACCTAATTAAATATTTTCATTAGAAGTCAACGTCGGCTCCAAGTGGGTAAATACTCGTACGTTTCCTTCACATTACGCAGTTCAACTGGATTACCTACTGCAATCAAGATGGGAAAAATATACGGGAAGAAGACGTGGGGCTATGAAAGCAAATTCCCTCTGCGTAAGGCCTGGAGCTAATTTTGTTTGCTGTATTTGGAGTCCTATGTGACTCAATAGAAGCACAAAATCGTTTTGCGTTTGTCGTAAATTAGTTTGTAATACCATAAAAGATGACATTGGTAAGTTTTCTTTTGCTCATTGTTCGTTAGGACGAACTTGCGCCAGCCTGAATTAGACAGTTAATTTACTAACTACATTTTTGCTACTCCGCGACCACCTTCTATGCGACAAATGTAGGTATGTCTTAGTAGGTATGTGTACTGTCCTCTAGGTATGTAGCGCTTACCCACCTCATCCTCATACACCATAGTAGTACACCCAGTACAAAGCTGTTTCATCTTCGAATTGACAAATTTTCGATACTAAGTATACTTAGCTAATTTTAATTTGACATATCGACGCCGAAACTGACGTGAATAACCTTAGAGATAAACACCCTTGATTTGAAGTATCAAAACACAAAACAAGTTTTTATCTGCAATGCGTTATAGTAAGAAGGGCAAAGTTCCAAATGGTAATCAGTTTTTTATGTCAATGTTTTAAGTCAGCGCGGCGTCACTTTGTCTTCCAAACATCCTAACTTCGCGCAATACGACTTTATGTTATTACCTTGTATCTTACGCGTCTCACATCCAGCAAAATTACGTTGCGACACTCGTATACATGCACATAAAGTGCTAGGATAAATTGAATTAGGTACCCGTCTTAAGCGTTCATTAACTTGCGACTAAAACGCTTGTGTAAAACAAAGCCTTATTACTTAATGTTGTATCAATATCGTGCCATGCGAGCGCAAAGTATCTTCCCATTTTCAAGAAATTTGCGGTAGTAGCTACACAATGGAATTATTAATTAAAGTAACCCTTGCTACAGCGGCGGTATTATAAGGTCATGCGAGTATCCTGAAAGATACAGTGTACTGTCAGAAAACTTAATAAATGTTACATTCGGTGTCTGGTTTATTAAATAGCTGACTTATTCAAATTCAAATTCAAATAATTTATTGTAAGACCACAGATACAAAAATAATGCTGGCTGGTATGGATTTATATTAGTTTGTTATTCTATTTTCAAAATGTATTACATTCATTTGTTTATTGCATCACGTTTATTTGTCTCCTACAATTGTTTCAAACATGTCGGTAGAAAAAGTGAAAATGGATAAAATCGAGCAGCGTGCGGTGATTAAGTTTTTGACTAAAGAAGGGAATACGCCTTCGGAGATCAGACAGCGTATGTTACGTGTGTTTGGCAGTTCGTGTTCTTCCGAATTTGTTATAAATTTTTGGTCAAAGCAGTTTAAGTTAGGTCGTGAGAGCCTGGAAGATGATCCTCATAGCGGAAGACCAGTTTCGGCCGTCACCGATGAAAATGTAGCCAGGGTGAAAAAAATTATATTAGAGGACCGACGAGTGAAGCAGTGGGAGATAGCTAGAGATGTGGGCGTCAGTAAAGAGCGAGTCAATAATTCATGAGCATTTGAACATGTCCAAGGTTAGTGCACGTTGGGTCCCCAGAATGTTGACTGCATTTGACATGGAGAGGCGTGTCAAATGTTGCGAAGAGTTTTTGGACATGAGTCGAGGGAAAGAGGAAGAAATAATTTCTAGAATTGTAACATGTGATGAGACTTGGATTCGACAATGGGACCCGGAAAGTAAGCAAGAGTCGTTACAGTGGAAATTTAATAATGAGAAGCCGCCTCGGAAATTCAAGGTCTGTCCATCGGCAGGTAAACTTATGGCTACAATCTTTTGGGACACAGAAGGGATTTTGCTCATAGATTATTTACCGAAGAAAACTACAATGAATGCTGATTATTACTCAAACTTACTTTATCAACTAAGAGAGACAATAAAAGAAAAACGGCGAGGTAAACTAAGCAAAGGAATTCTGATTTTGCACGATAACGCACCAGTGCATACCGCCCGCACAACGAAGCTAGCAATTAAAGACAATGGCTTCGAAACCATTGATCACCCCCCTTATAGTCCAGATTTATATATTGTGGTTTATACTTATTGGTAGAGCCGGCCTGCGACTGGTACGAAATTGAATAAAATTTGTCTTTGATACATTTAGGTGCAGCTCATTATCGGTTAACCACTTTCCTATATCCTCTAGAGTGTTATTAATTTCAAATTCATATTGAGCAATATCACATGAATGTTTCACTAACGCGACCATGACCTCAGGGTTTGTTATAACGACACTTCTTTCATTAATGCTATCTATTACTTGGGGACTGTTCCCCAATCATAGAATCATAGCAGGATCAGAATTTGTTTTCTGATCCTGCTATGATTCTATGATTAGTCTGTTTCAAAGAGGTTTTTATACATCTTTTTAGCAAATAAGAGTAGGATCGATATTTCTCCTTGTTGCATTCTAAGCCCTTATATCGGCAGTCTATGTACAACTTTCTTTTTGTTTTGCTAGCTTTTTTAATTCCCTTTGTAATAAATGACTTTTGCTCGCCCACGTAATTTTTACATTATTCATCGGAAAGCACAAGTCATAAAACAATTTAAACAAGTCTAGAAACTCGTTATACGCTAAGTTTACATCTAATTTCTCAAATACCTCCGAAAAGGATAAAGCACTCAATGAGCACAAAAACTTTCTTACATTATCCTTACAGTAATCACGCTTATATGTATACCAAAATTTTGGAATCTGTTTTCTTTTCAATGTTATTGTGATGCTTTGACCTGTATGATCGGATAGTGCAAGGTGGTGGATTTGAGTTAATCCATTTTTAAAGTTACATATAATTTTGTCAATGCAAGTCTGTGTTCTGTGCGTAATCGTAGTAGGTTCATGAATTCTCAGATAAAGATTGAATGATTCTAATATTCTTTTGAAATTGCTTGTTATGGGCTTATTTTTATTATTAGGCACAAGATCTATGTTAAAATCGCCACATAAGAGTAATTTATTACAATTTTTGTAACCTATTCTACTCAGTAGCTGTTCTAACAACATATTTCCAGTTGAAAAACATGAAAACATCGCTGTCCGGAGTACGGTACACACAAAGTATTGTAACATTTTCAACTGGAAGTGAAATTCCGCAACACTCAAATTTTTTATCTGAACCGAGATCTTTTATATTATTCAAAACTTTAAACTCAATATTCTTTTTCACTAGGATACAACAGCCTCCTCTACCTTGACTGACTTTCCTCATGTAAGATGTACCCGTAGCCTTTTTCCTAGCATATAAATCTGCTAACACATATCCGTCAAGTTGTAGACCATTTTCATGGCCGGGAGGGATGAAGTGCTCTCTTAAGCACACTGCATCCGGATAGGTTCCTTGATCCCCTAATTCATTCAATGCAATTTTTAGCTGTTCCAATTTACCCAGTACACCAGCAATATTTTGATGTAGTACACAAAATTTATTTTTCACGAAAAAGAGGTTTCGAGTGTGACACAGTTTCCTCCGGCTGAGCTGGTGAAGTACTATTGTTGTCTTCGTCTTCGATGTAGGCTGCATGATGATCCTCTACGCTACATTTGATATAATCTAACATAAATATCATCATATCCAGTTGCATAAAGATGTTTTTAATTTCCAAGTTATTAACGATGCCAGTTTTTTTTGCAAACATATCGTAGTCATAAGATAGAGTGCGATTGGAATCCACGAGGTATGCATATTTGTGAGTTTCGTTGTCACGGTGTAGCAGATTGTTGAAAGTTTCAACTCTCGAATTAAACAAACAGCTATTTGTGTTAAATTTGTAAGTTGGAACACAGATTATAACGTTCGTATATTTAATAGTTTCTAGTTTCTTTCTGATGTGGGATATCAACTCAAAGTAATCTATTGTAGTTGTGAAATCTGTTTCTCCTGCCAGTATGATGCAATAATCATGGAGCGTAAACTTTTCCGTCTTTTTTTCAATGTCTTTGACAAGTTCTTTTACTGACGGTGTGGTTGCTACCACACCGTCAGTAATGGCAAATTTCAGCATTGTTCACAAAAACATTCCTCGCAATGTTCAATACTTTTGTTTTATTATTACTACTTATGATGCAGATTTTTGAGTTCTCTGATGGGTAGGAATTTAATTCTGGATTCTTCCAAGTCTGAGATGTCTGATTCGCGCTAAATGCTGCTTGAACTTGATTATGAGGCAGCTTATTCATTGTTTCAGAGTCTCATGCTTTTAGTATTATTGTTATTTGATGGAGCATCACTGTACGGGCCTGTTTCTGGTTCTGTGTCACCATTTAGGGAACGGCGTCGATTTATTAAGTGAGCTTTGGATTTTACTTTTAGGGGTGTTGCTCCATAATATGGGACATTTTCGGTGGTTAGTTTTTTAAGGAGATCAATTTTTTTCTGTTTCTCGTCTGGCTTCTTTTTCAATTCTATTACTTCGGAATTAAGCCGATCGACCTCTCCGTGGGCCGAAGCTAGTTGTGTCGTTAGTGAGTTTATTTTACTTTTTAAGTCAGTCACTTCAGTGTGTTCCGTATCCGATAAATTTGGTAAACTCCTCGATGTTTCGTCAAGCAGTGTTCTTTCTGATTCGCTCTCGGAGTCATAGTCTGATGGTATAAAAGAGTTATCTTGACTTGTCGTTGGTTTCTCTAGTGTTATTTTATCAATCTTCTTTATTCTGTTACAGCTGATACTTTGTATACTGGTTGACGGTGTGGATTTATTTTGAATGCAAGAGTCAATTGTTGATGTACACAAATGACACTTTCATGCGGTTTTCTGGATTATTGTCATGGAGCCAAATTTTTTCATGGTCATTCTCATACACGACGCTTCGTAATGCTTACCACATTTTGAACATTTAAGAAATGATTTATTTTTAATTTCGTTTTTGCAAACAAAGCAGGTCAGTTTTACTTTCCTCTGTGCCATTTCTAACTTAGTCTAAACGAAGAACGTATTTTCGAATTTATTAAGTCTATTTTCCAATTTATTAACGGATGAAAACGTCAATTGTCACGATTTAACTTACTGATCCATTTATGATAGTTTATAATTGTGCGTAAGAAGTGATTTTATTTTATGAAAAAGGGCGACACGTATATTTACACGAAAGTAAGGAAGGACTTTGGCCGGCAGCCGATGTTTTGTGAAACTGTAGCGCAATTATTGGATTCTATTAATCCAGACCCACAAATACAGAAACTGTATGGTCCTCCGTTTTCGTAACCCAGTTCATACTGCTACACAATGTTCTGATCCGAAGTTTGTGCATCATGTTAATACAAAAACAGTAACGTACGATAATGCAGGAGTCAATCACGCAGAAGGTGGGTGGCAAAAATATGTATATTTTTGGGACGAAGAAGCGACAAGTCGAGTTTGACGACGAGTGGAGCGAGAAGATAGTTAGATCGACGCGGTATTAGGCACAGCCCCAACTTTTGAACATTACATAAATCAAAACAATGCGATAGAAATGTATAACATGTACTTTGAAGACATGGGCGATCAACCACATGCAGAGAAATCTCAATTAAAGGTTAACAATGTGTATAGAGATCCATTTATGCGTCCAGTATCATGTATTGGGTGGACGTGCGAAGAGGATAGTAAGCTAGTTGTGGCTTATTGTGATAGAAAGTATCCTGTTACTGAACCTGTCAATTTAAACAACACATGTTATATTTGGAACTTAGAGAACCCAGCCGCACCACTGAGTGAATTTGATCCTATAAATACCTGCTGGCAAATCATTTGCTCTCCTGTTGTACCTCAAATATTGCTCGGCGAGTTAGATGATGAAGATTTTGTATCTTTTGTAACATTAACAGGAACAATAACTGGCAACACTATGTCTTAAGGGTAGTACTAATGGGTGGGGGAAGCCTATAAAACGGCCTGCATCCGTCTCCATGGGCTCACTCGATTACTTCACACTAGATTAGAGGAACCTATGCCAAATTTTTGAAAGATTTATTAAAGTTCCAAGTTTTCTATACTACTTTGTTTTACTTCAAAGTAATAAATTCTAAAAATCATCCCTGTCTAAAGTCGCTGAAAAGTGGTTTTACATCTTCAGAAGTGGGATCGAAGCCCACAAAACGTAAGTAACGGTGTTATTACATTATTAACACGCTTGAATATTTCAATAATCGAGTTTTACTTACTTTTATGCGGGTACTTTAGACAGTAACGGTTTTCTTATTGTGAAATTCGAATTATTATTTTTCAGGCTTTCTTGTTTTATTTTGCCTAACGCATCATAATTAATTATAATTATGATGATGAAGCATGCGGACACACGGCAATATACACTAAACACTCGTGCATTTCACACCCATTGCTCTCCGGAGTCACAGGCACCCCTTGTGGGCACTTTACACAAAATACCGGACAACCATTTCACACCCATTGCTCTCCGGAGTCACAGGCACCCCTTGTGGGCACTTTACACTAGCTGCTATATTTAAAGTGTCGTTTTTTTTTTCTTTTAAACCTAGATTACGTGAAAGGATTATTTATCGCTCTCAAGTGACGACAGCAATAATGCCGTCCCCAGTACTTTTATCAATGCAGCAGGCTCATTTACGGTTATACATTAATTGCAACGGGTTGAGTGTGGTGGATTCGTATTACATTAACTGTTACAATACGCGTGAACATACTCTACTCGTTGCAAGATCAAACAAATTAAATAATAATAGTTTATACTTAATAAAATGTAATGAGGGTAAATGAGCAGACTGTAATGACTGTATTGAAAAAGTAACGCCATTTTTTCAGAAAGTAATATTTATGTACTATTTGAATTCAAGCAAATTAAACCAGGAGTTTCTAATTAGCTCGTACCCTACTTTTCCTGCAAATTTAGTTTCAGTACATTTCCCTATTTAGCAAAATCTTTATAAAAATAAGTCTGTAGTTACAGACCTTCAAGTTTTTTTTTCCCATGATTGTTGTAGGTACCTAAATAGCTTATTAAACTCAACCTTACAAGAAATGGTTGTTTTTACCCGATAGACAACCTGTTTATTTTAACAGTTATGATACATACCTGTTAAAAGTTTCAGAAAAAAATGGATGGCGACGACAGTGGTGAACCTCAAGAGGGCCAAGTATATCAGAAGAGCCCTTTGCTACAAGAAACGAAGCGGCCAGATACGGCTATTAGAAAAGGCGGCCGACAGAGTCGCGCGTCCGATCGGATTTTGACTACTCCAAGACGGAGTCGTGACCGAAGCCCCTCAGGCAGTCGAGGGCGTAGCCACGCACGTGGCTACAGACGAAGTTTGAGACCGAGTCGCTCGCGTAGTCGCAGTAGCCGCCGCAGCCATAATATACGAGATGAACTCGAACTCGAAAGGCAGCGTCTGCGAGTGCTTGAGAGTCAACTAAAAAGGGAACGCGAACGGCAGGAACTACGGGAACGTGAGCGTCTAAGGGAATTTGAGCTCCGCCATCGGAGACGGAGTCCGGAGCGAGACTATAGTGACACCAGGAGGTCCAGGTATGAATCAACATCTTTATTTTTTGAAGAATTCATGAAAGTTATTAAGAATCAATCTAACGAACGTGATAGTTTTCCCGCTGTTCTAAACAATGTCATACCAGAGTTTGATCCGTTATGCAAGGAGCAGCCAATTACTGTTTGGCTGAGCAAGGTAGATGAGTGCGCTGACATTTACAAATGGAACGATAGGCAAACCACCCACTACGCGCTACCAAAGCTTACCGGTCACGCTAAGCTTTGGTACCAGGGCTTACCGTCACTTAAAAGAACCTGGCCTGAATGGAAAGAGCTATTGGCGGCGTCTTTCCCAGCAACCGAAAATTATGCAGAGTTGCTAAATGAGATGATGAGTAAAAGAGCTCGATTCGGGGAATCTCTCGAATTGTATTATTATTCAAAAATTAATTTGTTAAATCGATGCAAAATTTTCGGTAGAGATGCTATCGACTATGTAGTTTATGGAGTGGATGATAGGGGGGTTAGAGTGGGCGCTCAGGCTGCCAATTTTGAGAAGCCGGAACAAGTTTTACAGTTCTTCAAAACTCTCAAGGTTCAGACCAAAGATAATAATATAGACCTAAGAAAAGATAAAAGACAATTTAACAGCAAGACGATAACTGGACCGAATAATAAGACTGACCTCTCAAATCAATTCAAATCACGTCAAAATGGTGACATAACCTGTTTCAATTGTAAAGAGGCAGGACATCCATGTTCAAAATGTCCAAAACCAATAATTAAGTGCTCGTATTGTCATCTGATTGGTCATGCTATTGCTGAATGTCCAAAGAAAAAAACTAAGCCGGACTCTAAGGAGAAAACTGTTTTGAGAGTATCCCTAGACGAAAGCTTAGAAAACTGTTTGCATGAGGTAAAAGAAGTCAAAAACACATTGCGAGACCTGTCAGATGACGATTCTGGCTGTAAATATAAAATAATGATTAAAATCAACGAAAAACCGATATTATGCCATGTTGATTTAGGTAGTGAAGCCACTCTCATACGTAAAACAGACGCCCAAAAGCTCGGTCTACAGTGGTTGGTTGTTGATGGCCCTTTATTACGTGGCTTGGGTAATGTACCATATATTCCATTAGGAAAAACCCAAGTCTTCATTGATGTTCAGGGTGTGGTTGAAAAGGGTGTTGATGTCCTAGTCATAGACGATCATTTGATAAATAGTCCTGTACTCTTGGGTCATACCTTTACTGAACGACCAAACGTACACATTACAAAAACTGCGACAGAATTAAAATTTGAAAAGGTAAATGACTGCGATACTAAAATAGCATTGAAATTGGAAAATAATGTAACTATTGATGTAAGTGAGATGAAAGCAATTCGAGTCAATACTGAGGAGTTGATAAGCGGAAATGTGTACGTTGGTGGCTCAGTTCGGGGATGTGTAGGCAACGAATATTATCTTTTACCTGGTGAATATGAAATTAATTTAGGTGCTTGCCTGTTATTGGTGCAAAATTTAGGAACGAAGCCCATAACTCTGACCGAAGGTTCACTGATTACTCGAGCGAAATACTTAGGTGTGGGGAAAGTAGTTCTCAGTATGACAACTAAACAAGACAATACTAAGACTGATATGTCATCTATTCGCTGTGGAGAGTCGCTCTCTCCCGTTGACAAGCAGACCTTAATAAATCTTGTGAATAAATACCTAGACTGTTTCTCTACTGGAATGCATGATTTGGGGTACACAACTGAAACTGAAATGGTCATACAGTTGAAAGACTCTGATCCAGTGGTATACAGACCCTATAGAATGTCGCATTCAGAACGCCAGCTCGTGAAGAGTATGATAGACGAAATGATTGAGAGCGGAATAGTCCGTGAATCAGAGTCACCTTATGCTAGCCCAATCGTTTTAGTGAGTAAGAAGACTGGTGGAAAGCGACTATGTGTGGACTATCGCGCTCTCAATAAAAAGACTAAACGAGACCATTACCCTCTTCCGCGAATCGAGGACCTGCTGGATCAACTGTCAGGCCAAACAGTTTTCACAACACTCGACCTTGCATCAGGGTACCACCAAATACCGATTGCGGAAGGGTCTAAGGAGAAAACAGCGTTTGTCACTCCCGATGGGCAGTACGAATTCAATCGTATGCCCTTCGGACTGGCAAACGCACCAGCAGTATTTCAAAGAGTAATGCATAAGGTCCTCACTAAAGCCAAGTTTGTCATTATTTATATGGACGATATTTTAATACCGGCGGCATCGTTCGAGGAGGGCTTGACTCGTCTAGAAGAGGTACTCTGCTTATTGCGACAAAGTGGCCTGACGTTGAAAATGGAAAAATTTATTTTTTTTCAAACGAGTATCGATTTCTTAGGGTTCGAGATCAGCAGAGACGGGATCAAACCAGGATTACAGAAGGTTCAGGCAGTTTCAAAGTTTCCCACGCCAACTAACCAGCATGACGTGCGCAGATTTTTGGGCCTCGCAAGTTTCTTCAGAAGGTTCGTCAAGGACTTTGCAATAATAGCACGGCCACTGACGAACCTTTTGAAGAAGAGCAGTATGTGGCAGTGGACAAGTACCGAGGAGGCTGCGTTTGAGACATTAAAACACCATCTAACAGAAAGACCTGTACTTGCTCTGTACGACCACACTGCCGAGACCCAACTCCACACAGATGCCAGTAAAATGGGCCTAGCAGGGATCCTATTACAGCGTTTTGGTATCAGCCCCTGGAGGTGTGTAGCATATTACAGTAGACAAACTACTACTGATGAGCAAAAACTACACTCTTTCGAACTTGAGACCCTTGCGGTAGTCAGTTCACTCAGTAAGTTTAGAACCTACCTGCTCGGTATCAAATTCACAATAATCACAGATTGTAACGCTTTACGTTCAACTTTTACCAAGCGAGATCTTGTCCCGCGCATCTCAAGATGGTGGATACAGTTTCTAGAGTACGATTGTGAAATTGAATACCGAGCAGGAGATAGAATGGCTCATGTCGACGCACTGAGCAGAGGCAGAGGAGAGGAACAGCCACATACGTTAGACGTTTTAATGGTCAACAAAGAAGATTGAATAACAACAGTTCAATCTGGAGACACAGAGATAAAACTAATAAAAGATGTACTAGAAGATCCATCAACAGCCAAAATAGCTAATATTCACAAAGAATATAAGTTAAAGAATGGCAGAGTTTTCCGGGTTATTGACGAAAACACATTACGTCGGGCCGTTCCTCAAAGCCAATCATGATGACGTAGGTCACTTTGGTTTTGAAAAAACATTACAACGCTTGCGCTCTTATTACTGGTTTCCCAAGATGCGACGATTTACCAAGAAGTATGTGTCGGCATGTTTAGAATGTGCCCACCACAAGATTCCATCTGGGGCGAAGGAAGGTGAGCTGCATCCCATACCTAAGGTAGAGATCCCGTTCCATACGTTACATGCTGATCACTTGGGGCCATTTGCGCGCAGTAAGCGTAAAAACACATACTTGTTGGTGATCGTCGACTCGTTTACCAAATATATAAATCTAACGCCTGTCCGTAGCACAAGATCGAAAGCGAGTATTAAAGTTTTCAAAAGTTTTTTCAGTTACTTTGGGACTCCTACTCGGATAATCACTGATAGAGCCACGAGCTTTACAAGTAAGAAATTCAAAAGTTTTATACAAATGTTAGGCATCAAGCATGTCTTAAATTCTGTCGCGACACCTCGCGCTAATGGACAGGTTGAGCGTTACAACCGCACCATTCTCGCTGCCCTTAGCACTATGTCACATGGAAAAGGCCCAGAAAAATGGGACGACTACGTCCAGGATGTACAGATGGGCATTAACTCTACTGTACACGACGTGACGAAGAAAACCCCTACTGAATTGTTATTTGGCAGGAAAATTACGAATCCGTCACAAGGTGCTATGAATGATGTTATAGAAGATTTGGGGAGTGGCATGGTAAATAACAGCTTAGACGAAATCAGGAACGAGGCTAAGGATTTAATTGACAAAAACCAAGAGAAAAGCAAAGAAAGGTTCGATAAGCGTAGGAAGAAGCGTACACAGTATAAAGAAGGAGACCTAGTTAGAGTGATCCGAGCTATAGTAGGAGGTACAGGACAGTCAAAGAAACTCGAACCCAAATGTCAAGGGCCTTATCGAATCAAAAGTATCTTGCCTAATGACCGTTTCGTAATCATGGACACCCCTTTGACAAAGAAAGGTAGACGTTATGAGGGAATCATATCCGTCGACAAAATATTCCCTTGGTTAAGTTTCGATAATGATCCTACTGATAAAACATCTAGTGAGGATGAGTCCTCGGTGGAGTAGATGCTTATAATAGTAATAGGTGGCATTGTTTGGAAACGTAGGAATAACACGTTCACTTGTATTTGCTTGATTAATCATGGTGATTTTAGACAGATGTTGATTTTATACCTATAAGTACGTATTTGGAGCATGATTTACCATGATCATGACTGGGCGGAGCATGACTTACCATGATCATGATGTCATGACTGAACGAGACACATGTAGTTTATATCCCGGAACACGTAGACGTGTCGTTAAATGTCAAAAGAACAACTAGCCTTTTGTTTATATTGTGCACATGTATTCATTTTGTTAAGTTAACAACTTGATTTGTATACTCTTACCTAATTAATTCTAAAAGTTCTTCAAATAAGTTTATATTGTTATACTATATCCACTTACTAATCCACTTACTAATTAAGTAAGTAAACACTTTTGAAAAAAAAAGGATAAAATCAAGTTACAAACAATCTAAAGCAAAGGCGGATTTATACCTAATAATAATATATAAACATGTATTCTTCTTTATTTTGTGTACATTTAGTTATTTCATATACTAGTTTTAGTAATAGTTATTTTAAGTTTGATCGATGTTAATACTTAAACCGTTTCGTTATTGTTAATACTTAAAATGAAGTTGTCTTAATGTACTGATGACACAAATTTTAATTTGTCTACTCATACCTAATGAATAGTTAAAAACCCAGTTCCTAAAGTAAGTTTGACCGATTATTGCACTTCTACATATAGTCACTTTTGTAACTGCTAGAATTAATTAATATCTTAGATGTGTATAACATTAACACCATTTCGTTTTTTCTTTAATTTAGTTGCTTTAGAACGAGAGGACTCGTTGAGGGTCTGATGGCCGAATGTAACATTAACAGGAACAATAACTGGCAACACTATGTCTTAAGGGTAGTACTAATGGGTGGAGGAAGCCTATAAAACGGCCTGCATCCGTCTCCATGGGCTCACTCGATTACTTCACACTAGATTAGAGGAACCTATGCCAAATTGTTGAAAGATTTATTAAAGTTCCAAGTTTTCTATACTACTTTGTTTTACTTCAAAGTAATAAATTCTAAAAATCATCCCTGTCTAAAGTCGCTGAAAAGTGGTTTTACACTTTGACACAAGATCCAGCTCCCAGCCTGTTAATGTAAGTGCAGCTCATTTGGCTCACAGAGATCCAGTACCGTCCCTTGTATACATAAATTCTCGACTCTTGACAGAGTTTTCCAGCGGATCTACGGATGGCAAATGCATGTGGTGGGATATTCGTAATCTAACTGAACCTACTGACAAATTGCATATGTGTGTAAAAGTTCCTCCCGGGGAAACTAGAAGCCTAGCCTATTCAGAAGGAGTGCTTCAATGCAATTTGATAAAGCGTTTCCTACTAGGTTCTTGTGCGGCACTAATACTGGATACTTAATCAACGTCAACCGAAAAGGAAAAACACACCAGGAGATTATGGCTGGCCTTTTCCAAGCGCACTATGGTCCCGTAAAAGCTGTGCAAAGAAGTCTTTCTTTATCAAAAATGTTTATTACTTGTGGTGATTTTACTGCATGTCTGGAGCGATGACATCCATCAGTCCCCTATGGTGACAGGAATAAGCCAACGCTATCAAATTAATGACGCATGTTGGTCGCCGCTGAGAGTCTCAAGTTATATGAGCATCTCTGTCGATGGAAAATTTCGCATTTCAGACTTTTTGCGCAAATATCAGGAACCTGTCACAGTATTGCCTATTGCTCGTTGTCCTTTATTAAAACTGAAGGTACATGTTGTAGGTCAGTTGGTCGCCATAGGCGATATAAAAGGGAGATTATATTTGCTTTCCTTCTCCAAAAATTTGGTTCTTTCGGGTGACCGCGATAGGCCTTTGATAGCACAGCTCTTCGATCGTGAAACTCGCTGTGAACATATTTTGGAGAACCGAGTCAAGGAAATTGTGGCTGAAATGCGTCTCAGAGGCTACACGTTTGAGGCTGCTGCTACCGCTAATCCGCTTAATATACGAAAAGCTAAACGTCAGTGAAGTAAATTAATTTTACCTAGTTATTTCTAAGCTATCACTATTATTAGCGTCGTTCTAAGATAATCTCGTGACACTTGCAATGACAGGTCCTATGCATTTGTAAATGAAGTCGATAATATTATTTTTGATTAGACGCTTTTTGATTTGTGACATTATTCACAAGTCATTACATAAGTTGTTATCATTGCAAGTGCCATAGGGATCATTTTACAACGACGTTGGTATAGATGCACTTGATAATGTGTAAGTAGGTATGTAATCTTAATATAGGAGTATACCAATTACTTTTGAAGTAAAAAAGAAAAGTTAAGCTAACAGTTATTACTAATAAAATTAAGTAAACACTTAAGTAAAACACAAGCACCTGGGTCGTGTCGTGTTTTATAAAGCTACAAGTTGTAACTTACAAGCGGAAGTCTCTTTCTAACAAAAGGTGATAGAATGAGACTTCCGCTTGTAAATTGTAACTTGTAGCTTTATAAAACACGGTCCTGGTTTTTTTCCGTAACAAACCGTTCGAATTACACACAATATAATGCAGATTAGATACACCCTAAAGCTATTAAGAGATTGTAGAAAAAGTTGTCAAATATCCATATTTAACTTCCTTGAATTGCCGCTGCACAATTATCTAAGCACGAAAAGGGTTTCATTACTGACTATAAATTTACTACTATAAATTTATATAACAACTGAAATTGTTTAATAAGAAAGCCAAGCGAAATAACACGGCTCACTTGATGTGTATACCTAACCATTACACTTACATAGATCCATGTATTGTATAGCTGAGGGCCTAGCACGTTAGGTCTTGTTGCGGACATAAAACGTGTTTCGGTCTATCCTTTCCTAACCGTAGGCCGTAGGAATGTGCGTAAGGGACGTATGCTTTTAATACCCGCGATAAACCCTAGTATGGTGAAGTCTCTACCTCGCAGCCTGTTTTATGCCTCAGACGTCTCAAAACTTATCAGAACTGTTTATCTTAAGGAATTCCTCTTGCCACGTACCCTGTAACACGGTCTTGTAACTCAAAGTATCCTGTTTGTTATCTGTTCGCGTGAATACATTCGGGACGCATTATTAAACCCTCACAACCCTTGCGGTTTTGGCGAAGGGAATTTTCCTTACTTATTCAGGTACACGCGTTTCCAAGACGCGTAATCGACTGGAATTGGTATTTCCCACTTCAGAAATAAATGCTAGAGGAAAAGAATATTTAAGGGTCACGGTAAAACCTTTTTTCTATTAAGGTAGGTAGGTACTTAATCACTTAGTAATATCTATGTAGGTATTTTAGCAAATTGAATAAAGCTGATAAAGTAGGCTTTAATTTTTAGACCATTTTAATAGAGTTTACAAGTGTAATCTGTACCTATATTCAAGATACAATAACTTAATCTGTACAGGTAAGTATAATTATTGCAAAAACATATATAACGTCTACATTACGTTATGGTATCATCTTCTGGGGCAACTCAACTGATCGAGAGTTGGAATTTAAGGCTCAAAAAAAGTGTCTACGTTCTGTTTGTGGACTTAAACCAACTCAATCATGCAAGCCTTACTTTATTGAATTGAGAATATTGACTTTTGCCTGTTTATATATATTTGAAATAGCTATGTATGTTAAGTCAAATATAAACCAATTGTCTGTTTTTAATATTGCAGGACAGCGACATAAAATCCTAAACAATCGTTCAAAAACAGCCTTATGTGCCAAAAGTGTATTCGGCACGGCACCCAAATTATATAATAAGTTGCCAGACTTTATAAGAGGATCTGAAATGCAAGAGTTTAAGAAACAATTATCAGATTTTTTGACTCGAAATGCATTTTACTATAAAAGAATATTTAGATTATAAGCCTCACATTTATTAAACTTAAGACTGTAATTAACTTTAACCTTAATATTTGCATGCCAAATAATAGGCAGAATACACTGTACAAAATTGTAATACTCATAACATCCGCTTGACTGTATTTCTAGCAAATAAACTATTTGAATTTGAAAAGAAGCCCTACTAGGTGATAAAATTCATGAATACTTGCTGGTTTTAGGGTTGCGAAACCAAATGCTAAAAGCGACACGGGCCGTCAGTCTGTCTGTCCGTCACAGAAGCTGCTAATTCTATCGACTTCAAATTTTGATTGCAACAGGGACTAAAAGCCCCCTTTAAATTAAATCTTTAAATTTCAAAGTTTTTGATATTCAATATTTTTTTTTACTTTTTTGATACTTAATATTAACGAAAAATTTATTAAAAAGCTTGCTGAGCAAAAAATATGATATTATTATAACAGAGGTATACTTAAGTAAAGATTGAAGGATGAATGAAAGGATTCACTTAGCATGCTTTCTGGAAATCATCAAAAATTACATTAGTACTACTATCGGCCAAGAGAAGGCGCTGTCCGTCTGTTTGTCTATCTTACGTTTGAAGCAACTGAATCGCTTACCTTTTGCTTTCCACAATCAATGAAGTAATGGTCAGTTGGGCAGAGTATGATAATACATTATTATGTAAATGTGAACAGCAATAAGGTTCCACGGTGGTACACAGTATATCAGTTACTTTTGACTATACCCTATGCTCTGCTCTTTGGAACATTTTGAAAGAAAAAGTGTTGCGAACCCGCCGGCGGGGAGTGGTGCGCGCCCGTCTACACCCGAGTTGACGTGCGCGCGGCCCATATTGCTGGCACTAATTTTAGGGCCACAAAATTTTCAACAAAAACGGAGTACAGAAGAGCCAGTCCATATGCCACACAATGTCTGTACGTAATAATATGCTACATGTAAAATGAAAAGGGGTATAAAATTCACATAAATAAACGTGCAGGATTAGATGGAATGTTAATAAGCTTTCTCACAAAAGCCTTTCCAATTGGACAAATTTATAAATCCAAATCGAACGATATAAATGCGCTGTTGAACGGCTTATTCGCTTCCAAGTAACATTGGCTATAAATTTGACTGCAATAAAGAGGAAAATAACGCTGAGCATCGTGTAAAACATGTGTCGGGCCGGGGGCTCAATACTACATTATTTACTTACCAAATAAAATATGTAGATTTGTTATCCACGAAGCAAATGAGTTCTGCGCTTTTGTTTTGCTATTTTGCTGTTTCCTATCAAATAAATGCTGTATTTTGCTAGTACAGATAAAACAAAATGTAAATTCAAATTCTGTGTATTTTAATCCTGTGATGCATACGTAGGTACGGTGTCAAAATCGATATCAACTTTTTATTGCAACATCAATTAAGCTTTTTAACGTTAATTAAATATGTAAGTATCTATATTTCATACATCTAAGGGTTGAATACGTAACAATCGCAATATTAGATAATGATTCAAACCCAAAACATGTATGTAGGTACATTTAAAATAATGGCCTCATTATCATTACTAACGAGACATAAATATATGTATGTCTTACTGCCGCCGCCCCATAACTTAATCGATTTAAAAATTCTATACAAGTTGTCCGGTGTAGGGAATAGTACTTACCTACCGGACACTGTATGTAAAAGCGGCAACTAACTCGATCGAACTATAGACTTTACTGACCGCGACCGTTATTGTCTGAAATCGTAGTTGGAAATTTCAGCTTTACAATGTAGAGTTTGTATCTACTTACTTACTTAGTTCGTCAGCACCAGTCGAAACGCAACGTCTTCCATTTCGGTAGCAGTTTCTCAATATAACTGTAGCTCGAGCACGAGTTTTCACCACGAAACGAGGAGTAACGTCATCGCATCGCTATCGAGAGTTAGTGCAATGAAATTTTAGTACCAAATATTCCAAACGTCATACAATTTTTTTCGATGATGATACGATAACGTTACTATTTAGCTACGACTACACCGACACATACGTTAGGTACTCGAATTTTCTCATTGGCTAACAGCGATGTTCGAACCACTACCACCATCAAGTTTCCTTGTACCTAAGCTGCAACTGCCCAAGTTTTGAATTAGTTTTTGATGCAATATTGCATTAAGTAACTTATGACGATTTTGATTTGGACGACCGGATGGCCTAGTCGTTAGAGAATATGACTACGACGCTTGAGGTCCCGGGTTTGATCCCCGGTCGGGGCAGAAGTCTGTATGATGAATACGAACGTTTTTTCTTCGAGTCCTCGATGTTTAATAAGTATTTATGTAACAAGCTCTCCTTTAAATAGGGACTAAATTGTCCCGCGATGTTTATTTATTTATTGTTTACTTATTAATTATCGTGTCGTCGTCATTGTGTTAGCCAAATTTACCAATATCACTGAATAATTGCTACTCGGCAACGAAATACCACGCTGCCATTATGTTGTACCGGGAGCTACAGAGCACAGCGCCGGCCTCCTTTGATCCCGTCTAGGTTAATTTATGCAATTACTACCCCAGCAACTTGGCAAGAAATCAAGGAAGTGTGGCGTAATGACACCGAACATTACTTAATTTTAAATGAGCTCAGTATCGGTGTAAGAGGTGTAATTTTAATTAAAATTAAATTAGTTACAGGTGCGGAATAATGGTGCTGTTAAAGGGCCGCTGTAATTTGGATACTGTCCTTTAATTACTGTTTCACTTATATACATTTATATACCTAACACATGTTGTTTGATTCGTGTTAGAGATAATTTAGTTCAGTAGCTCAACAAATACATTTAAAAGTATTGTACCGTACCTAAACTTTCTAGCCTTATTATTGTAATCAGTCTTAAATAAGGTAAGTAATTTAATTAGGTAGAAAATTTAAAAATGTTGTAACACCAGATTAGTATTTTTAAACTTTACCAAATCTTGTTTCGACCGAAAATAGGTAGGTAAGATATAATGTACGAGCCAAAGCAGAAGTTGTAATCCGCAAAGATTTGAAGTCTGTGGAGGCCTCATTATCTTATCGAATTACGTGCACCGGCCGAAACAAATTTCAGAAATAATGATTTATAGGGTAACTTTTACATAAGTAAATATTATTTTATTATCATGTTTCTCATAAAGTCCATCGTTTTATAATGCTCATTTCTCTCGTTTCACTTGTGGTCTGACACTCTTGAAATTTTGGAGATAACTATTCAGAAATTCAATTACCTACACTGCAATAACAAAGTACCTATTCATGATAAAAATTTTTTCATGAAAAAGTTATTTATTTATTCATGGCCTAGGTATTTTAAATTTAGCCATCATAAAGTGCCACCGATAATTTGAAGAAAACAGTCTCCAATATTGCTTCTTTAATAATGTTTTTAAGTAGGTTTAGTACAAATAAATATGATGGTCAATAACGTGAGAATTCACAGATAATGAATTGATTCAACATTTTTTTGTACATAATATTTGAAAGTAAATTAAAGAATAATTGTGCATAAATTAATTAAAATCTCACTTTGTTTAGAGCCAAATAAAGGGCTGGTTTTTTTATTGCGCTAGGTATAAAGATATCTAATGTTATATCAATAAGGCTGCATCTACATATAAAAATAATTGTCAGGAATCAACTAAGTACCTAATTAATTGCTGACTAAGTTATTGAATGAGTCTCCCCCTGCAAACATTTAAAATGAGATAAACGTAATTCAGGCAATTTTTTTTTATTTGATTTCGAAACTACGCAGAGGTACTTCACTTACCTCATTACCTTCATTACCTCACTTAACCTTTGTAAAATTCTTACTTCGTCTCAAAGCGCTGACCTAAGGCGAGGTCACAATTAAAACTTTGAAAGGGTGCCGCTAAATAGGTACTTAGAGAATTTTGTGCTAGACGGTACGCGTAGAATCAACCACTATGCCTCTCTTTTAACAGGTTCAATATGAAAGAGATGCAACAAGCGGTAAAGAGTAAAACGTGGTAGCTATTCTAAGTGTGTGAAAAGCCGAGCACACACGAGGTGGCTTTTGTAACGAGCTCTAAAATAAAGCCAACCCTCTTGTATCTGCTTTTGTGTGGCTCTTTACTTCGCACGGGTCAGTAAGACACACCTTCAGCTCCATCGTAAAGTCTGAGTACGTATATAAGCATTTTACTTCCTGCTAAACTGGTAAAAGAGCCTTTTATTAGATAAACGCAGTGTGCTGCTAACATTGGCTTTTAATTTTTAATCAAGGACAGAGAGGAGACGTGTTATAAATACTACCAAGTTGCATGAAACCCAGTTTACACGGAAAAAAAGCAAGGAATAACGTGGGAGTTGATCAATCATTAGCGCCACGACAATCGTGCAATGTAAAGCGGCATACATTATTTTTCTTTCGTAAGTAAACATCGGAAACATATGTGACCAATCTTGTAAAAAATTGTTGTAAAATTACCAGTGAAAATTAAAAAATGCCGTCTCAGTAACTCTTTTCATGACTAAAAGTGATCGTGATCACTCTATGGGCTGATTTGTCCTAAATGTACGAAAAAGTGGTATTCTACCCAGCTCTGATCTAAAATATGACATAAACATTTGGTACCTATAAAATAACTACAAAAGAAAGGCTTTACACACAGTATTATGTTAACGATTACAAATGGCGCACTATACATGAGACGTGATAAAACTCCACTATTTGGTGAAGCCTTACTATCGAATACCTACGTACTAAAATGCTGCTAGAAATAGTGCGCCTATCCATCAGCCTAGGACTCAAATTTACATACTATCCCGTGGGCAATTATTAGAACCGATAATTACATTAGCCTTTGAAATGATATTGCTTTGCCTTTGAGTGATATAGTTATCTGAATCATATTAGGTAGTCGAGTCATGCCGACAGGTCAGGTTAGTGGTTAATCTGGTTAACAGTTTGATTCCCCGCTGAATTTCCATTAGGTATATTTAGTATAGGGAATGCTTGCCCACAACACACAGCCTTGGATTTATCATTTTAATTCGATGCCATCAACCGGTGAATAGTTTTCTCCTGCGGAGACGATCGTGACCGGGGCACTAAAATTTCACTACCTATCATAATCATAGTATTATCACCGGACATAAATTTGGTAAGTATATTATTATGTCAAATTTCAGCTCAGTCGGATATTTACAGACGAACAGTGCAGATAAGTAAATATTTTTTTTACGTCCTTATGAATTTCTCATTTGGAAAATAAAGTAGATTTTTACATTTCCAGTTTCTCAGGCTCAAATTTATTGAATATAGTGACATTGTAAGTTTTGGAATGAAAGTGGACCACGGAATGAATGAAATAAAATAGCCTTCAGTTCGTGCCAGACCTCACAAAAAACCGTATGCCCATGTAAGTATACGAAGTAGGTATCACATTGTCACTGTCAATTAGTACTGTCGACAGCAAATGCATATTATAAGTATCTGAATAATAAATCCTTCTCCACGTAATTGTAAGCCCTTCTGATATACATATTATTATTTAGTACTGGTATTATTGGTACAGTACATATTTCCTCAATGCTAAAGCCATTAGTCACAGAAACATACTACAAACAAGTCAGCAGGTGTTACAACTGCGAAGCTACTTCTTGAAAATTTATATGTAACAAAATACCTCAAAGTGGGTCATATTTTACCGTGGCGGGAGACCGCATTGGAGGCATTAGTGTAAGTGAAGGCGTAGTTTAGGCGCAAGGTGGAATAAGAGCTGTTAAATGTACTGTGAGCAGGCACATTAGGGCCCAGGGTCCGGAGTACTGTGCACGACTTAAACTGAAGTTTGATTTATTCGGATAAATTTACTGTAAACTTTGGGTTAAGCTTTTGGTAAATATTTTATCTTGTTGCACTAGTTTCATAATCATCCTTAACCGACGAGCTGGCCATGTCCTTAAAGAATATAAATCAACAGCATTAAAGATTACGTTAAAAATGTAAACCGAATTTATCGCGTATATAATAGGTACATCGAAATGGGAATCTAATGAATACCGGGTAACGACCTCGTTGATATAATATGATACCAAATTCAATAAAACGGGGTGTCTGGAAGACCTCCAGGCTCGCCATTGGAATACGGCGTCCATTGATCAGCGTTAAGGTTTTATTTTGACCGAGCAGAGTGTAGACAGGTAGTGTGGCACATAATGGAAAACGTAAATAAGTGTGTTCCCAGCGTGCGGTCCATTTCGCACCCGAGTCCTCATTATGCTGCCTTTATCGCAGAATAACGGCCAAAGGACGAAAACCTAATCAGGCCTCGTCATCGTGTACGGCGAATTGCACTCCTTTCTCTGTAGTCCCCAAGGACTTCTGCTCAATTCCTCCTTTCCAACATAACAAACTTCGTCTATTTTCTCCCCAAGTTTAATTAAAAAGGTTTTTTTACCTTCCGGGTGTGCTGTAAGTACGCACTTGGAAAGTTTATGCGCCAATGTTACTTATTCACAGACAAAAGTTTTCGTATGAAAACTGTAATGAAATTAAATAATACACCTTAATTTTTATGCCAGTAATCAAATCAGACCAGCGTAATAAACTGATTCGATATTTCGCAATTCGGTTGAGCAGGTTCCATTTGCGGATTAATATGTAAAATTTTACAAAGTTAATACCTAAGTATAGCAAGTTTTGAAAGATATAGTCTACCATGTATACATACTAGCTTCTACATGCATGCATTGATAGCATATTCATGGCAGTCCACGCAATACTGGCCCTATAAAGGGAAGTTTTGTTAGTTAACTTAGTTATATCCAGCGAAGTTACATAATTATATGCCTCTTTAATAATAACACGTATTGCAACTCGTCATAGGTTGATACGGGAAATAGTGTGCAAAGTTTATTTTAAATCCATTACCAGCCTTGTTAAGTTTAGGTGACCTAGATAGAGTAGTCTGAGACTGCCAAAATTCTGTAGTTGATACTCCAATTAAACAAGTATAGTTGTTTCGACTGCAAACTAAATTTGGAGGTGTCCAAGCTCATCGAACCGACTGTGTAGTGGGGAGTACTAGTCAAAACGGAACTAAGCCCGCTGATAAGACTGTCACCTATACTAAACCTGGTTTCAAGACGTGGTAAAGTTTAACGCTTAGTTCTAATGGATACTAAGTTTAGCTTTGACCTAAACCTACCTTTATCTAAGTTTGGGTTACTTAGTTGTATTATGTTATGAGGCAAAGATGACTAGAATAGTATTTATCGTGTATTGGACATCATTAATAACTTTAGCTTTGGTTGCGAGATGTCAGTTGTTGAAAGTAGATATTAAACTACTGTTAACGCCAAAATAGTTCCTTTTAAACTTCGCGCGCTTTTAATGCGCCTGCATACTTGCAAATTTAGCTAGCTCCAATATTAGTTAAGTTGGCAGTCAGTATTCCCTCTATATCTTTTATCCCTTTCCCTCCCGCACGCCTACACATCATTTGTCGCGCGCTTGAGCTGAGCGCGCACCTGATTGGCTGATTCAAACATCGCCCGCCGAGCGCCATCAAAAATGGAGTTCGAGTTCTATCTAGCAAGCCGGCAGAACACGTGCTTGTGCTGCTGAAAAATTGGAAATAAGGACTTAATCTGAGTCTTTCAGCCTCTCGATTCGTCGCGAGTGTTTAATTGGTGAAAGGAAGTTGAGGTGGCCACCTTTTTTAGACTATAACCAACATTTAGTGCTGTTTTGTGGTGTATCGGACAACACCCTGCTGGATTGGTGTAATCCACGCCTGGCTGGACCCTAGATCCTGCCTGGATACTGCGAGCTGCGCGAGGATCCTCAAGGTAGGCGTGCTTTCCATCTGACCGCCACTGACTGCCACTTAGGTACATAGTCTAACATACGAAAATCTGCAAATTAAATACAGTCCACTAACTCTGGTGGCTGCTCCGCGACCCTTCGCCCCAGGTCGTATAGAAACCTTCGTTTCTCCGTACCTCGCAACAGGTTCTCCAATTCCCTGACCCTAGGTAGAATCTCCGCGCTAGCATTTTGTTCCTTCGAGCCTGGATAGGTAGTTATACCTGCCAGCATTAGTTATCTGTCCCTGGATAAGTATTTACACTGCTCATTCAAGTAGATACATTACTGACGTACTCGTACGTACTTAGGTATTTATTTTAATTTCGTAAACCGAAATTCAGCTGTTTATGCTAATTTCGTTTTAGCCTTCACTAAGGATACCTACTTAGGTTTAAAATCTAATACGTATCCATTTCCGCCCTCCCTTATAGGTATTGCCTAAAACTGATTAAAATAATCTTAATTACAACCGCCGTTTTAGGGCATTAATCTACCTATAAGTGATTCAATAAATCCTATTCGTAGGTTTTAACTAATTGTTTAGTAAGCGATAAAGAAACGTTAAATTTTGTACTGCATTCGTGCTTTAAAATACTTAGTTCTTTAAGCTTCAAACATAATAACCGCTATTTACTCTATAACTATTACAGTGTATAATAGTGATATAACTATAACTTATTTAAAAACGCACAGCGTATTGTAAGTAGGTAGACTTGCTCGTGTAGCAACGCATCGCACCTTCCTATACGTAGGTAGGCATCGAGCGCGCTCGCCGCTCAGTAGGTACTTATACCCACTTATTGTAATCTTATAAGAAAGGAACATTTCGCGTGCCGCCATGCCTAAACAAGACGAAAGTAGTGATAGCAAATGCTTAAATGTTAACTATGAATCTGATCTGTCTTTGTTGGAAGCGCGACGTAATGTCCTTTTTGAATTAGTTCAAAACATATACAAAAATGCTCTTAAAGCGCACACGAGCCCAGAGCTCAAAGAGACATTTCTCTGTTCTGTTGCGACTATTGACGAAATACGCACAGAATTTAAAGACATAATAGACGAGTATAATCGAACGTTACTTCGAAACAAAATCGGCGCGCAACCTAATTACCAACCGATTATTGCTTTCGAAGAGGTGTACTGCCGTATTAAGCGTATAATAAAACAATGCGAACCGCCTCCGAGGGCGGAACCTAGTCTACCGGTCATGCCTAAATTACCGTGTTTGCCCCCACTGGAGCTTATGTCATTTGATGGTGACATACGAAATTGGCCTTTATTCAATGCTAGTTTTAAGTCGCGAGTACATGACAACCCATCGCTGTCAAATGATGACAGACTGCATTATTTAATAGGCAAGCTGTCGCCTAAAGCCCAGGCCGTATTCTCGGGAATAACGCCGTGCGCTGATAACTATCAGCTGATCATCAGCTGTCTGGTCGATAGGTATCAAGACACGCGGACGCTCGCGTCCACGTATTTAGACCAAATAAATAACTTTAAAGCGAGTGGTCCTGCTTCATCGTCTAACTTACAATTATTCATGGACAAGTTTGTCACGGCCGCGAATGCAATTAAGAATCTTAATCTCGATGATTTAGCGGATTATATATTATTACATACCGCCTTAAAAAAGTTAGACGACGAAACAGTCCTCGCGTTTGAGATGAGATATCGTGACGTCAAAGTGCCGACGTTTGGCAATCTTTGTGACTTTGTCAAAAGTCAGTATAGGGTGTACCAAAATACGCAGCCTAGCACTAGTGCAGGCCCATCGCGATCCTCAAACAATACGCAACAATCGCCTAAGCTTAAATCTAAGATACCTAACGCTCAAACTTACGTAGCCAGCGCGATACCTACTAGGTGTTTATGTCAAAATATTGTGCACGACCATTTCTTTAAATGTCCCGCGTTCGATTCTTTGACGCCCTTTGAACGCTTCAGATGTGTCAAAGAAAATAATGCATGTATTAATTGTTTAGGTTTAAAACATCGCTCCCGCGACTGTAGTTCAAAGACAAAGTGTCGCAACTGCCAACAGAAACATCACACCTTGTTGCATAGGGATAAGGTTGATAATCGGTCGACGCCCGGGCCTTTGATCGGCCCGCCGCCGCCTGCGCTCACTCCACCGACTACTCAGTCAAGCTCTCCGCCTGTGGCGAATGAAACAGTATCGTCTTGTAACGCGTCCACTGCCGCGCATGTACATAACGTGTCTGATACGGCGACTATACAAAACGCGCAATGCATACAACGTAATACGATATTACTGTCTACAGCTCAGGTGTTAGTGTACGATAGTAATGGCCGGTCGCAGGTAATTAGATGTTTGTTAGATTCGGCATCTCAAAGTAATTTTATCACTCAGGATTGTTGCGCGCGCTTGGGATTGAATTACAATAAAAAATCGCGCATGATTGTACGCGGTATAGGCGGCTCTGAAAAATCTATTAAAGGCACAGCTGAGTATTTTAAAATACTCTCGCGCTTAAATAAAAATACTAGTTTTGACGTGTCAGGACTTGTAGTGGACCGTATTACGGACAACCTGCCGCTCTCTGACGACTCGTTCGCGTCGCCCGCCTCGGTGGATGTGCTACTTGGCGCATCTATATTTCCGCACCTGTTGCTACCTAACATGGTACATAGCAGTGTTCCCGGAATACCGCCCGCCATACAGACAGTATTGGGATACGTTATAATGGGTTCCGTTCCTGCCGCCGCGCAGGTTCCATTTAAATGTACTACTGCTTGCTGCGCTGTAGTTCACGATTCGTCGTTGGACCATCTCCTTAAAAAGTTCTGGGAACTTGAGGAGGTTACCGCTCCTCCCGCCCACAGTCAAAGTGACATGGAATGTGAGCATCATTTCCGCGCCACCACTACTCGTGACGATAGTGGTAGGTACTCCGTTGCGTTACCTTTTAGTGACGTGTTTAAATTAGGTGATTCACACACCGCCGCCCATCGCAGGTTTTTATGTCTCGAAAGAAAGCTGGAAGCATCTAGTGCGTTACGTACCGCCTTTGACGATATCATTCGTGAATACGTTGAGAAGGGCTATTTATCGGAGGTAACGACAGACGTAGACGGTATCGGTTATTTCATACCTACTCTTGTGGTTATTCGTAGCGACAAAGATAGCACAAAATATCGCATGGTTTTAGATTCAAGCTGTAAAATGACTACGGGTGTGTCTCTTAATGATGTGTTACATTCGGGCCCTAATCTACAGGGTGACCTTTTTTGCATAATTTTAAACTTCCGGTTGTTTAAAATTGCACTTACCGCAGACTGTCATCAAATGTATTTACAAATAGGAGTGCGTGAATCCGATCGTCGTTTTCAACGGATCTTTTTCAGATTCCAACCGCAGGATCCCATGAGCACTTACGAGTTCAACCGAGTATGCTTCGGCATGAAGTCGAGCCCGTACCACGCGCTACGCGTAGTGCAACAGCTTATCGCTGACGAAGGCGATCAGTTTCCTGTTGCGGCGTCCATAGCATCCACCTCGACTTATATGGATGACGTCTGTTTCAGTATTATGGCCGACGACTCGTCAACCAATGACGAGACTGTTGCTATAGCCGCGAGTAGAGAGCTCATAAATCTTTTTAAACGTGGTCAGTTTGATCTTGTTAATTGGACGTGCAATTCGGAAAGCGTGTTGCGTGAGATACCTGCTTCGCACCGAGCGTCCACAGACCTTGAAATCGATAGAAGTGGTCCTCAAAAAATCCTCGGCTTACACTGGAATAAATTAGGGGACTTCTTTTATTTCAAGGTCAATGAACCTGAATCAACGTGCACTAAAAGGGCCATTCTGTCAACTGTAGCGCGTCTGTGGGACAACGTGGGCTTAGTTGCTCCCACCATTTTGTACGCTAAACTTCTTATTCAGGAGCTTTGGCTGATCAAGTGTGACTGGGATGAAACTCCCCCACGGCATATTGTGGAGCTTTGGGAGCAGTTTTGCGCTGAGCTTCCGAGACTTAACGAGATTCGTATACCGCGCCATCTCGGCGTAGTGCAGGGTTGCACCGCGATGCTTTTGGGTTTCGGGGACGCTAGCGAGCGTGCTTACGGTGGCGTCGTTTACCTTAGGGTTGTTAACGGAGCTGACGTGACGGTTCAGCTGGTGTGTTCGAAATCAAAGGTCGCTCCATTGAAGACGACTTCAATAGCTAGGCTGGAGCTGTGCGCTGCAGTTCTTCTGTCGAAACTTATGCGTAAGGTGCTAGATAATTTTGAACCGCGTTATAAAATAAATCAGATCTACGCTTTCACTGACTCGAAGATAGTCCTTTGCTGGATCAATTCATCTCCTCACCGCTGGCAAACTTTTGTCGCAAATCGCGTTGTAAAGGTCGTCGAGAACGTTCCTGCCAATTGCTTCCACCACGTAGCTGGAATTGAGAATCCGGCTGACTGCCTATCGCGAGGTCTTTCACCCGCGAAGCTTATAAGCCACCCACTGTGGTACCAAGGACCGCCGTGGATCTTGAGCGATCCTTCACAATGGCCTATAAAGGAGCTCGATCGCGATTCTGTCGATGACATGCCTGAACTGAAGCCACTCGCACATGCCGTCATTACGGATAGTGCCGAGTCTCCTCTGCATGCACTCTCACAACGGATTTCGTCTTGGTCAAAGCTGTTACGAATAACTGTATACGTGTGCCGTTTTTTAAAACTATTGCCGCGCTCAGTGACAGTTTCCAAATCCGAATTCGAATTTGCTGAGAAGAAAATTCTAGTTTCGCTTCAGAAGGTTCACTTTGGTGATGACCTTCAAAAATTGAAAAACAGGGAACCTTGTTCACCCGCATTACAAAAACTGCATCCGTTCTTAGACGAGGATGGTTTAATTCGCGTCGGTGGTCGTCTGTCAAATGCTGACGTTGACTACGTGCAAAAACACCCGTGTGTGTTGCCTCGTCACGATCATGTGGTGGATATAGTAGTTGACTACTACCACAAGAAGCATTTGCATGCAGGCCCTGAACTACTGATGTCCTTACTCAGGTATCAGTACTGGATACTCGCCGCTCGACGAGTCATTCGTCATCGCATCCATAATTGCAACACGTGTTTCAGAGCAAAACCTCGACCGACTTTGCCACTCATGGCTGATTTGCCGAGTTGCCGCGTCAACCCAGTAGTGAAACCCTTCACGCATACAGAGTGTGATTACGCTGGTCCTCTTCAGTATACGCCAGTTCGTGCAAGAGGAGTGAAAAGTCGCAAGGCATGGCTGTGTATTTTTACTTGTCTGACGACACGTTGTCTCCATATCGAGATAGCGACAGAGTTGAGTACTGTCAACTTTTTGTCAGCTTTAAAACGATTCTTATCGCGTCGCGGTCCAGTTCAGTGTATGTTCTCAGACCAGGGGACTAACTTCGTTGGCTGCCGCTCATACTTGCGTGATCTTTACAAGTTCCTCGATGGGTATCGCCCACACTTTGAACATGAACTTTTAGAAAATCGTATAGATTGGAAATTCAACCCTCCTGCTGCTCCCCATTTCGGTGGAAGTTGGGAAAGTATGGTCAAAGTGGTTAAAAATCATCTGTTCAAGGTCGTCGGACAGCAAATACTCTCTTACGAGGAGCTGCTGACTGTCCTAGCCCAAGTCGAGGCACTTGTAAACTCGCGCCCGCTCACTGCGATGAGTAGCGACCCCGCAGAGCCCACTGCTCTCACGCCGGCTCATTTCCTCCACACGGCGCCACTATTTTCGGTACCCACGCCGTATGTGGAGAATGTGTTTGTCACAGGCCGTTTTCATGAGGGGAAACAGTCTGTTTTAAGGTAGCCTACCTAGGGTTTTGTGAAGGAAACAAATTACAAGTTTAATACATTTATTTCTACAAAATCGGTAGGCTAAATTGACAATTAAAATAGAGTATCTCAGGGGATTGAGTTCGAAGACACTTTTGAAGATACTGGGTTCGATTACACGCTAATGTGGCCTACACTTCCCTCGGGTGTCTGGATCCTCGGAAAACCCTATAGAATTAAATAAATTACAATAAAAGACACAAGTAGTGTAACAAAATGATAAAGTACAGAAACGATCAGTATTCTTACCAAGTTCTGGGCTGGCTGGTTCCACTCAGGAGTTGTAGAGAAATGTGGGGTCTCCCAGCCGTACAAGCGGTTTTATGGTTGAGTGGGACCGGATACGGACAACCAAAAGATTTTGAATTGGGCGACGCCCATGGGCGTGTCCGTGCTTCTCATTTTGAATACCAACGTATTGTTTCTGTGTAGTGTGTAATGTAGTTTTTTATGCGTTTTATGTTGGCTAAGTGCAAGTAGCGGTTGTTAATTAATTTATTTACAACCGATGCAATTTTAATTCTACTTAAATTAATATTATTCGCCTAAGTGCGGAAAAGCGCCATCTAGCGGATTATGGCGGAACTTTTTAATGTCCAATAGCTTGCGTATTGTGACAGTACATCCCCCCTATGGAAAGAAATTTGAACCTCAGTGCAAATTTCGTCAATATAGAACTCTATGCCATAACACTTTCATACATCTCTTTACAAAACTTCATTCATTCATCTACTTACAAGGCAGGTCGAACAATAATATTAGCTTGTTGACCCTTATGTCATAGGTATTTTGCTAGTAGTTACCAAGAAGGACGAGGCTGTACTTATTAATGAGTCTGTGTTGGAATTTACCGACCGTTCCAACAATTATAATGGTTAGAAGAACTTTGGGTAACAGTGGTAAGGGCTTGTTTTACGTGTTACCTAACCGCACGGATACCGTTATCTTAGCGAAGTTCATTGCGTTTTAACGAGTTGTCTAGTCTCGGGTAATAGGCTTAAAGAACAGAATCATTAATTGTAACATAACTTGCAAGTGTAGCAGTTGTGATGCATTAACGGACGAACAAAGAAGCGTCAATTTAATATTGAATTTACATTAATTTAAGTATTACGCGGCTAACAGTAATAGTTATAGTGCCGAGCAACGAAACATCCTCACGCGGCCAAAACGAGTCGCGAATGAGTCATGCGCTAGCAATGCAGATGAGCGAGACTGCGCGGCACGCTGATAGGTGATAAGGAAGAAAAAAAAAAGTGTGTGTGTGTGTGTGTGTGTGTGTTTGTGTTTGTGGGCACAGTTTAAGGACTTGTCCGGGTCCAAGTGTAAGTATGGGCACAGTTTAAGGACTTGTCCGGGTCCAAGTGTAAGTATGGGCACAGTTTAAGGACTTGTCCGGGTCCAAGTGTAAGTATGGGCACAGTTTAAGGACTTGTCCGGGTCCAAGTGTAAGTATGGGCACAGTTTAAGGACTTGTCCGGGTCCAAGTGTAAGTGTGGGCACAGTTTAAGGACTTGTCCGGGTCCAAGTGTGAGTGTGGGCACAGTTTAAGGACTTGTCCGGGTCCAAGTGTAAGTATGGGCACAGTTTAAGGACTTGTCCGGGTCCAAGTGTAAGTATGGGCACAGTTTAAGGACTTGTCCGGGTCCAAGTGTAAGTATGGGCACAGTTTAAGGACTTGTCCGGGTCCAAGTGTAAGTATGGGCACAGTTTAAGGACTTGTCCGGGTCCAAGTGTAAGTATGGACACAGTTTAAGGACTTGTCCGGGTCCAAGTGTAAGTATGGGCACAGTTTAAGGACTTGTCCGGGTCCAAGTGTAAGTATGGGCACAGTTTAAGGACTTGTCCGGGTCCAAGTGTAAGTATGGGCACAGTTTAAGGACTTGTCCGGGTCCAAGTGTAAGTATGGGCACAGTTTAAGGACTTGTCCGGGTCCAAGTGTAAGTGTGCTAACGTCGCGTTAGCAATAGTTGTTCATCTAAGCTACTGGTTTTATAAAAAAAAATTAGAAAATATAAAGAGGGTAGGCGAGAATTTAGAAAAACATGAACAATAACAAGACCTAGTCGAACAAGAGTAAACATAATTTTAACCGATAGACTGGAGTTATTTATGTTTCGAAACAATAGGTTTAAGTTGGAAGCATCGGCAAGCAATGGACGCGTTCCATAGTATTTGATTTAAGATTCATGTTATGAGTAAGTAAGTACCCGTACTGTGGTTTATTTATAGAATAAAAAAAATATAGATAGGCATCTAACATAACCCTCCTCCAAGTGTCCAAGTCATGGAATCACTAACCGTTCCATATAAGTACTAGTATTTCGCACAAAAGGGGGCTAATACTAGTTAGTGGCATAAGGGTTATTTTTCATGTTACCAACCGCATGAGTGAGGGCTTTAGATTCGACTGGAAAGGGTAGGAATTAGCTAGTTAGGTCCAAGAACATAAGAAGTTAAGTTAAAAAAAAATTGTTACAAATTAAGGATTTAAGAACACGAGTACAAGTTATGAAAAAAAAATTTTGGTAGAAGTTAAAGAATTTAAGTTCGAGAGTAGGTACATGTTATAAAAAAAAAAAAGAATTAGTTAGGGGAATTCGAACCCGCGGGCTTGACTAGTTGCCTGCATAAGTTTGAGTAAGGGATCTGCGGTGTAGTACCATGCAAAGTGACCCTATACGTAATTGTCCCTTCTGTAAGGATAAAATATATTTTATTCTATGAAGAGTCATTGTTCTGCAAGGATTGTTGTCTACCCAATGTGTTTATGATAAAAATTGAAGTAAGGAAGATCGCGCTATACAAACGTCGACCTTAAGTGAAGCATGCACGTTCGAGTTTCAAAGAGATCGAACCGTGCGATAGTTAATTCGCTAGTTGCAATTAACCAAAATATGCAGGTATGCGTGAATGTGTGGTAGCTTGAGTGTTTAATGTGTTGTTACGTATGAGTTGGTAGTATCAGAAGAACCGTTGTAGATTACTGATCGCTTCTGTATAGTAATCTACCTAATCTGTATGTTACAATGATGAGAATGCTATAACTACACAATATAAGTGCGGTGTATCTCTCAGCAATAATAGTGAAGTTAAATTTTAATTAAATTACGTTATGTTAAAATAAAAGTGAAGCTAAAGTTGTTTAAAATTAAGTAGGCAATGATTTACCGAGACGTTAACAATTGACTAGAATTCGCGAGTGGTAGTCCGTTGCGTTTTTTAAATTGAAATATGTTAGGGTAACAGTTAAATAAAAAAATGTTGCAGTTTGAAGTTCAAACGGTTTTAAAGTGACCGTTGAGAATTTAAGTTAATGGTTGAAGTTTTAAAAGTGTAACCGTTATTTATAAATTTGAATACTGAATGTAGTGAACCGTTTCAACTACGAAAAGTGGCAGTTGATATTTAAATAAATCCGTTTACGTTTTAGTGTAACGGTCAGCTGATTATTTAAATTAACGGTTAATTAAGTTCCGGCCTTCAAATTTTTGATTTTAACGGTTAAATTTAGCGATCTTTTAGAGCAAGGCGAAATTATTATTTGAGTTTAGTACAATTTTGGGAACTGAAGGTTACAATGAACGGGGTTAAAGGGACCACTCTAGTGACTTCTCGGTAAATCACGGCAATAGACTAAAAAAAGTCAAGAATTGCTGGGAGATACATACACGAAAATACACATTAAAATAGGAAAATTGCACATGCACCACAATTAAAGCCTAATAGTGTCGTAATCGAACCTTTCTCTTCAAAAGAACCCAGGGGCGCCACTGTCACAGGCCGTTTTCATGAGGAGAAACAGTCTGTTTTAAGGTAGCCTACCTAGGGTTTTGTGAAGGAAACAAATTACAAGTTTAATACATTTATTTCTACAAAATCGGTAGGCTAAATTGACAATTAAAATAGAGAATCTCAGGGGATTGAGTTCGAAGACACTTTTGAAGATACTGGGTTCGATTACACGCTAATGTGGCCTACACTTCCCTCGGGTGTCTGGATCCTCCGGCGACGGCGAAGATAGGGCGCAGGCGTCGTAGAGCAACCAGGAGTGACCAGGGGGCTCGTGTGATGACGTGGTGTTGAGATGGTGTGAAGGGGACCTTAGCGTGCCAACGGCTAGCCTCTGAGTAGGCTGCGAGAGGTCGGCAGGGGTCCGTTAGGAACCAGTAGTGGGTGGAGAGATTTCCCACGGGTAGCGTAGTTGCCCTGTAAATAAGCTGGTGTGAGCCAAACGTCCATGGTATGCTCGCACTGCCATATTCCGCTTTCCAGTCCGACCATTCCCGAGGGAGTGGGAACCAGATTGGCAGTGCATGGCAATACGGAGGGTCATACGGATTTACAATTTAGCTAGAGTCAGAGAGTAAGCTTTTACAGGTTTCTAGTGAGAGTGGAAAACAGATTTAAACAAAGTGACCGTTGGAACTTTAAATTCCAACCGTTCTAGGAAGACGTTAGGTTTTAACATAAGCGCTACGTCTATAACCGTAGAGCAGTGAAATAGGGAAAGATTAAATTATAATTAACTGTCCGGAGCGCTATTAAGGTACAGTAATGCTTCGGACAGAGTAACAGAGTGGGAACCCTATAGAATTAAATAAATTACAATAAAAGACACAAGTAGTGTAACAAAATGATAAAGTACAGAAACGATCAGTATTCTTACCAAGTTCTGGGCTGGCTGGTTCCACTCAGGAGTTGTAGAGAAATGTGGGGTCTCCCAGCCGTACAAGCGGTTTTATGGTTGAGTGGGACCGGATACGGACAACCAAAAGATTTTGAATTGGGCGACGCCCATGGGCGTGTCCGTGCTTCTCATTTTGAATACCAACGTATTGTTTCTGTGTAGTGTGTAATGTAGTTTTTTATGCGTTTTATGTTGGCTAAGTGCAAGTAGCGGTTGTTAATTAATTTATTTACAACCGATGCAATTTTCATTCTACTTAAATTAATATTATTCGCCTAAGTGCGGAAAAGCGCCATCTAGCGGATTATGGCGGAACTTTTTAATGTCCAATAGCTTGCGTATTGTGACAACTTACAAGAGAGATATTCTCTCCTCGACAAAATCGTCCAGAGCTTTTGGCAGCGATGGCGTGTCGAGTATTTGCACCAGTTGCAATCTCGAGCGAAATGGACAACATTAACTACACCCGTTCAAATAGGTACGGTTGTTGTCATTATATCCGATAACATACCACCCTTTTCTTGGCCATTAGGTATAGTGGAGGCAGTTCATCCCTCGAAGGACGGTACCACGCGCGTTGTTACTGTTAGGACCAGTAAGGGTAGCTTCACGCGCCCCGTCGTTCGATTATGCCCGTTGCCTAGTCAATAAGTATGCAGATGACTGCGCAATAACCTTAGTTGTAGTTAGTAATAATTTGTTATCCAAGTTTCTGTCTCTACCCATAGAGCTAAACTTTACTTTTAGTTAGTTAGGCATAAATTCTTATGAGTTTGCTCTTTTAATTATACTGTAGTGTCCTGTAAAGGCAACCCTTTAAGGCGGGGAGGAAATGTTAACGCCAAAATAGTTCCTTTTAAACTTCGCGCGCTTTTAATGCGCCTGCATACTTGCAAATTTAGCTAGCTCCAATATTAGTTATGTTGGCAGTCAGTATTCCCTCTATATCTTTTATCCCTTTCCCTCCCGCACGCCTACACATCATTTGTCGCGCGCTTGAGCTGAGCGCGCACCTGATTGGCTGATTCAAACATCGCCCGCCGAGCGCCATCAAAAATAGAGTTCGAGTTCTATCTAGCAAGCCGGCAGAACACGTGCTTGTGCTGCTGAAAAATTGGAAATAAGGACTTAATCTGAGTCTTTCAGCTTCTCGATTCGTCGCGAGTGTTTAATTGGTGAAAGGAAGTTGAGGTGGCCACCTTTTTTAGACTATAACCAACATTTAGTGCTGTTTTGTGGTGTATCGGACAACACCCTGCTGGATTGGTGTAATCCACGCCTGGCTGGACCCTAGATCCTGCCTGGATACTGCGAGCTGCGCGAGGATCCTCAAGGTAGGCGTGCTTTCCATCTGACCGCCACTGACTGCCACTTAGGTACATAGTCTAACATACGAAAATCCGCAAATTAAATACAGTCCACTAACTCTGGTGGCTGCTCCGCGACCCTTCGCCCCAGGTCGTATAGAAACCTTCGTTTCTCCGTACCTCGCATCAGGTTCTCCAATTCCCTGACCCTAGGTAGAATCTCCGCGCTAGCAACTACATAAATTATTAAACTACGCTAACTAAAAAATTAACATTTATTTGTCGATTATATTAACCGAGCATTAGACGGAACTAAAAAAATGTGTTAGAATTAGGATTAATTTACTTAAAGCACTTAAGCACATTAGAATGAAGATTATTATCAGCAATTTAAACAACAAACTACTTTTTCGTACAGGTCTAGGTTAAGCAAGTTGTTCTTAAGTAAGTTAAGTAGTTGCAAATCCCAGTCTAGCTACATCAGGCCACATCTCTTCTACCGACGCTTAAAACTTATTTTATAGAAATAGGAATGCAAACGGCCAAGATTAGTGGTCACCTGAATGGTAAATTATGGAGAAGGCTAAGATGATATGCCTTTTGTGCCCGCAGATTCCCCAGCTCTACTAAAACGCACCAGTGTAAGAAGACAGCAGTAGCAGCAGGATTAGCGAATAAGATGGTGGTAGCGAAGCAATTCGAATCTGGGCAAGGTCCTATCACCCACTTGATACTTTCAACGATTAATTTCAACCAACCAACAAATTGAAACGAAACAGTAATAATAAATACATTGCCTATCTCTACTTTCAGTGTTCTCAACTAAATAGTCCAGTGTGGGCGGCCAACAATAGCGACAAAGGCCCAACAAGGTTTTATAAATGGGAAGTAACAATGGGAAGCCCTGTTATTCTATTGATCGGAAAACTACTTACATCGGGTGATTGAACATCGGATAGTTATAGTCACAGATAGAAGCAGCAAACATTGTATTGTGCCTCGCGTGCCAAAAAGAAGGGCTGAGAATCTCATTTCACGTAACAAATTTTAGAAACACAAACCACCAAAGAGTTGGAGCTGTTAATCAATTCTTTATCCTAAAATACAAATGAATAAACTCTTAAGTTGTATCTCAGTATAGTTCTGTCCAACAAGGAAGTCATTTACCACCTTTAGACTTAGTTTCATATTTTTTGCGTCTTAAAACATAAGGATCACGTACAATTGCAAAATCAATGTGACAAACAGGTGTTGTTTTCTTCCTGAAATAGGAACTGTCATCAAAAGTGTTAAGCACTTCCTTGGTCGACTAAAAGTTTGTGGTGTAATTATTTAAAATCGATAAAAAAACTATTAATCAGTGTTACTGTATTCTCTTTGAGTCATTAAAAATTGATTTTAATTGACGATAATTTATTTGACCCCGTTTTTTTAATTTGAAAAAAAAAAACTCTAGTTGCCCGAACATTTCTGCGAGCGGAAGTTTCGAGCCGTTCATTATCCTGTCTGTTTTATGAGATGGTTACAGCTCTCATTATTTACGATTTAACACATAAAAGTGGCAATCAAAAACCTCACACGTCCAAAGACCAACACAATAAGCCTCAGCGGTCAACCCTCCCTAACTTTGTTAGCACATAAAAATACGGACTCCATTCAAGGGTCTTGGCCTTCGTATGGGGGATAGGCGCTTCTACCTAAATACTCAATCCTTAATAGAGCGAGGTCAATGACCTGAAATCAAATGCACACTACGAATTATTTTCTAATCTTTGATAGAATAACGGAGTGTTGTACATACTTTAAATACTTTCTAAAACAAGAATACACACAAAACCAGAAAAAAATGACTAACCAAGGGGATTGAATGCTATACCTTTATGTCAAAGTTAGTACTAACGGAAAAACGTAAAATAATTAACAAAATAGTAAAACCGCCTTCAAAAAAAAACCTTTGAAAAAAAACGTAAAGTAATCCTCTAAAATAATGATAAATAAATAAAGTAAAATAAAATGAGGTTATTTTGGATAACAGAAACTAAAGCCTAAAGTTTTATGGCCTAGCACTAAGCAGCAGAAATATGAAGTCGATGCGGTGCGGTGCTTCATTCAAAGAATATTCCGCTCGCACTGCACCGACTTCATATTTCTGCTGCTTAGTGCTAGGCCATAAAACTTTGGGCTTTAGTTTCTGTTGTCCGAAATAAACGCATTTTATTTTATTTTATTTATTTATCATTATTTTAGAGGATTATTTTACGTTTTACTTTTTTCTTAAAAGATTTTTATTTCACAATTTTACGTTGATTTAACATTTTCAGAATTATCCTCCAACTCCTAACCGTTAAGGAGTTGTACCTTCCATCATCAGCTCCTCAACATGAGATGTTGACTACCGGACGCAAATACTTGAATAGTCTTAAAAAATATATGAAACACATGATACGTCCCTATAAAATTTGAGGGTTGCCCTCGATTTCCCTGAGATCCCATCATCAGATCATGACTTGGTGACAATGGGACCACCTCAGGAGTATACCCTTTCGAATAAAAAAAGAGTTTTGAAAATCGGTCTACAATTGACGTAGTAATCGATGAACATACATAAAAAAAAAAAATACGTACAGTGGAACGTAGAACCTCCTCCTTTTTTGAAGTCGGTTAAAAAGAGGCGCCGTAACTCCCAAATAATGACCGACTCGAGGGTGTTTTTTTTTATAGCTAAATTGCATTTAAAAGAGATTGAACTGATTATGAGATATTTTCTGAGGACTTTAAAATGAAATACTTAGTTGAAAGTTTTCTCCTCTTCTAAGATTTATTTTTTACTCGAAATAGTGCGCAATTTTTTAATTTTTTTTACTTTTTGTAAGAACTGACTTGCACTATCAGTGGTCAAGTTGAAGCAACTTTGTCAGCGGCGAACAAGATTTATGTAACTTGGATACGGCCTTGCCTTTCAGCTTTCGTATTCGAGCTCCGGAAAACTTTGTTACAATTTGCGTTTTCTGCTTATTCGGAATTCAAAGAAATCGTGGTCTACTGGATTACGGTTCAAAATAATGATAAATGATTTGACAGACGGACAGAGTTGGAACGGAATGGAGTGGGAGCTCGCTCGATTTAAAATAATAATTAGGTAAGTAATCGATTTGGGCTTCTTGGTGTACCTACATAGTTACCTCTTATGTTATGAATAAAACATTCTGACTTCGTAATTTGCGCTCGAATAGCATTAGAATAATGCACACCTTTTAAAACTACCTTATAGATTTTCGGATTTCAGATTTCAATATTATTTACTCAACATGAAAATTACATTATATGTATACATGCATGTCAAGATATAAGAATTTCTGTAGAGACGTACACAAAATAGTTATAATATCGTCCCCAGGAGGGAGTTTTCAAAGCAAAATATGACTATTTTATAATTCTAAAACAATGTAAAAAATAAAATCTACTGCGAATAGGGATCGTCGTAGAGAAATAAATTGCTTATAATAATATTGGAAAATAGTCACAATATTAAAAAATGACAAGAAAAGCATTTAAAAATTCAGTACCTACTTAACCAAATAAAGAGAGGGTATCCATCAAAAACATAAGATCTTTCACCCGTTGACCAAATGTGTCTTCACTTAGGTTTTTCATTGCTTCAGGCAGACGTTTGTGATAGGTCAGCTTAAATCGATTAAAACATAAAATGGCATGTAATCGAAAACAAAACAAAACAAATCGTCATCGATTTCAGTCACCCCTACTACAATATGTGCGTTATGAAAAGTCCGAAATCCGAACATAAATAAATCAAGAGACAAATAAATATACAAATGGTGCGCAAGAAATTAGTACCAGAAGAGAGGCCTATTTGCAATGTTGTCGCAGTTTATAGGACGAGAGGGTAAGTACTTAGTCAAGCAATTTTTTAAAATTAATCAATCTAAGCTTATCAAAATTATGTGTCCTTTTATAAGGTGAAAGTTTCTCACCCTTCCCAGCACTCTTTGTTACTCGAATACGGCAAAGTCAAAAGGAAGGGTTGTGGTTTTGCAGTCTATGTATGTTTCTATTTAAGTATGTTCCACTGTAGAGCCGAAACTACCAACGACTCTGATTTTCATGAAAAAGTGGTCAATCGATTTGTTATTATGGTCAAGGTGCATAGGGTATATTTTATTTACGCTAGTAAAATTGATGACGTATTTTACACATTAAAACAGAGTGACAATAAAACAAAATGGTAAAATTTGAAGTGAGGTTTACTTCCAACTTTTCACCTCTAAAAGCTGTTAAAGTTTATTCCTGTGGTCGGGTTATAGTTTTTATGAACGTTCTAACTTGTTTATTAAGTGTAGGTATCCTCTCGCTAATCCTTACGAAATTGTGTTCAAGGCAACCCATTTTTTAACATTTTAATTTTTCATACTAAATGTTACTTGTTATTCGTTTGACGCTAGTTGTGTAAACCTACAAGATTATTTTTATATGGTTTCCAGTAACTACTTGCAACGGCTCGAACAGTTTGATAAAGCCATACAAGCGTATAACGAAGCACTGAGATGGAACGTAAGTTTATTTACATTTATTTAATTTCCGTGAAACTTATAAATGGAAGAAATTTCATCATGTTCATCATGTGATCATCAGTCTGTAACAGTCCACTGCTGGACAAAGGGCTCTCCCAATGCAGGCCACTCACTCGCAGACTTATTGTCTAATTTATGAAAAAGACAGGCCTTAGTTCATTTTCCTACAGAGGTAAGCACGTTTAGATCTAGATCTGTCTAGATTTAGATTAGATTAATTTATTTACTCAACATTAAAATAACATTAAGTATATAAATACGTGTCAAAATTCAAAAAGAAAAAGAACAACAACAAGGAAAAGAAAAATTGACATCAGTTTTGTTTAATTACAAATTTTCGTTAAAATACATTTTTGCTGCAGAGTTCCGACGTCCGTTCGCTTCTCGGCCGAAGCCTCGCGCGCGCAAAGGCTACGTACTACGCAGGCGCGTTGGCTGATGCTGCTCGCGCTGCAGGTTTGTAGTGTAAAGAAGAAAAAAGAAGATTGAAAAAGAGAGCTGTGTTTATCTGTCTGTGACATCATAGCTCCCAAACGGATTTACCGATTTCTCTGCAGTTTTTTTAAAATCGAAAGTTAGTTTAATGGAGATGGTTCTTAGCTAAGTTTCATTAAAATCGGTTCACCGTATTTGAAACACTGAACTTTGAAATGACAATGTCGGGGGATGCTGCATGGATCTTATTGAAATTACATTTTAAAAAACCACTTATGTAGATTAATGTATGTTCCACCTAAACCGTAGTCTACTTTTTATTCTTTTAAAGTACTGATAAGCAAAATGTACCGGAACTTTGTCTTAAAAAAATGGTTTGTTCTCGACCATAGTTTTTCCTTTTGGGGATACAAAATTTTTGCGAAAGCAAAATTTGAAGATTTCAGCTATGCAGGTCACGTATTGAGTTTTAATGAATTGAAAAGAAAGTGTTAGATCACTTTAGACCTAGATTGTCACTGCTATTGGGTGTATTCTATCATGCACAGACTACACTCTTCGTTTTATAAGTGCCTACCAATTTGTTACGTGCACAAACCGTGCATGTCCACGGTGTCTTTTACACGGAAGTTTAAGCCGTTCCCGTGGACGAGACAGGATATCTGTGACCACCTAAATATGTTATTTATGTATCCTGCAGAACTGGAACCCGAGAACCTGACGGCCCTGCAGATTCGTGCTCAGACTGAGTATGAGAAATGTGCTTTTGAACGCTCGCTCGTACTCGCCCATCGGGGAAGGTTCTTGCGAAAATTCCCACCGGACTTTGCGGAGTGCGCGAGGCACGCTGAAGAAACGGTAATACGAGTACTTGCATTTTAAAATTTTGCGGTGGAAAAGCTTAACGAAAAAAGCAATAAACGAAGTTAGTCTTTTTAAATCACGTTGAAAGCGTGAATGTTTTCTCTGACGCGAATTCTCTGTTGTCCATTCGCAGTTATTTTTTCGTTAATTTGTTTTCAGAAGAGAAATCTAATTTTGTGGTTTGAATAACTTGTTCAGTGGTAAAATTAGTTCAAAAAGTCCACAAAACATATTTTATGTTTATTCATTTGTTTTAACTGTACCTATTGTACAAAATGACCAAGAAAAGTGCAAAAAGATGAACACTATCAGGAAAACTTCATGAAAACCATACATAGCGAAATAAATAATAAATAAATAAATAAATAGCATCGGGACAAATTGACACCAATTGACCTAGTCCCAAACAAGGCAAAGCCTGTACTATGGGTACCGGACAACGGATAAACATACTTATATAGATAAATACATACTTATACAAACATTCCTATTCATCATACATCATAGTCTCTAACTACTAGGCTATCCGGTCGTCGATAAATAAACGGATCACTCACGTAAATAAGTCTAGTTTAGCCCGACATGTTTTGACTTATTTTATGGATCACTTACGTATCCATTCATTTCACTACGATTGAGTCTAGAAGGTAGTTTATGTTAAAATACCGTAATAAAATAAAATAATTTGAAATCCTCGGAGCACGTTTGCTGACTCTATCAGTTTCCTGCCCTTTAAGCGTCACGTCCTTCGTGCGACTACTTATTAAAAGAACTACTCTATACTCTATTACATTAAGAGCCCGGCTTTTAAAGTGAATCCGGTTTAGATCCTCCTAAGACCCGTCCTCGGAAAAAGGGTAAAATTCAAGGTGAAAATATTACTTTTTAAATGCGAAGCGTGAACTCTTTGACTACTCCCTGGGGCCCGACGTTCGTGAGTTCACATTCTCTGTATTGTCATTCTAACTTTATTACAAGTTCTACGAACTCTCTGATTGCCAGCCTATGTTGCGCGGAGTTATATTTGTAGCTTTGGTGCCGTAAACAAAGTAATATTAAGATGGAACACTTGGCAACATCAAAATTCATGGATTTAATTGTGCAAGAGAGTCCGTTGCTTATGCTTGATAATAAAAGTGCGTCAATTTAGATTACCTATACATTTTTCGTTTTTGTTCAATACAGCGAAATAAAAGGTTTAATCCTAGGCATTTAATCAATTTCCACCGAGAATACAGTACTGCGATGAAGGTAAATCCTTGCGCACGACTTCTTACTTAATCCAAGTGATCCATCTTGGTGTTATTTAACCGCAGTACACAGAATGAGTCGGCCTACCTATCGGCGTAATCTGAGAATCAGCAATTAAGTTTATTAGGGCTTCAAGTCGTAGGCTTTGCTGTTCGGAATTAACATTGTGCATAATAACACTAAATAAGCCGTCTGCTTTCAGCCACTTGCCTTTTATCGCCTGAGCTGAGAATTATTCTAATGCGATAGGACGGATTAAAATTTTGCCATCCGAGTGCTGCCGGATTTTGTCACATAAACTAAGACTGTCATAATTATTTGACGGTGTTAAATAAAGAATATCACGCTAGGGGTTTTAGTTAAGATTTTTTTTTAATAGCTTACAATTAGCAAAACAAGTAAGTCTTGATGGTAAGTGGACTCGAAACACTAGAAGAAGTGAAGATGGATTTCCAAACCAGAAGGCTGATGGAATGCCGCTTGTGCAAGTGATCGCTAAACTAATATATTTTTCAAAATAACATACAATGCTACAGAACTTACCACGAGTAATAATATAGGTAAACTACTTGCCTCAGCGCGGCGTTTCGGCGGTTTTCTAACCGCCGTGGTCACGGGTTGTTTGTGGCTCGAGCACGAGTTTTCACCAAGAATATCGCAGTAACATTATTTATGTATCACCATAGATAAAATACTGAGATTTCGTAGTACGCACTTAGTTTGATGAAATTTTAGTATTTACCGAATACGCTCACGGGGGGCGTTGCGTTGTTCCGAACGAGTTCTACGAACTATGTACTCACTCGTAGTGCGAGTAAACAAATACCTTTATCCATTTCACGACACGGTGTGATTAAAAATTACATATTTCGGTATAGCCAGAGGTTTCGTTTTGTGTTTTAAACAAAAACATAATGACCTGTTTTACCAGGTTCGAGATTGTACTGGAAGCAGTGTGGGCCCGGTATTGCAGTTAGCTTTGACACTCTTTCAATCAGACGAGTTGAAAAGAAATTCGGCGGTCGAACTGACACCTAAACCCGTCGAACGCAGCAGTCGCATACTCCGACAGCCAACGCAACAGGTACTGATAAAACCATAGTTTTTAACCACCGACCCAAAAAGAGGGGTGTTATAAGTTTGACATGTGTATCTGTGTATCTATCTGTGGCATCACAGCTCCCATATGGATGGACCAATTTCGATGAGGTTTTTTTAAATCAAAACCTAGCTTAATCGAGATGGGTCTTAGCTAAGTTTCATGAAAATCGGTTGACCCGTTTTTGAAATATTGAACTTTGAAATGACAATGTCGGGGGCTTTTCAACTTTTCTAAGTTGGTTAGGTTAGGTCATTGTTCTGTACCTAAAGTTTATTTTTAAAACAGTAAACTTTTGTGAACGCAAGTCAAACGTTAAATCTACAAGCATCTTTTGTCAGCATTGATATAGAGGCAATTAAAGAGAGTCTTCAGACGATTTTCATTTTTAACTCCCTAGCTCCCTACCCTAACCAAAAACACCTCACGGTGTTTTAAGATTGACGTGTGTGTCTGTGACTTCTGTTTGTGGCATCGTACCTCCCAAATGTATAGACCGATTCGGACACGGCTTTTTAAAAATCGGAAGCTAATTTAACCGATACGGTTCTTAGCTAAGTTTCAACAAAATCAGTTCAACTGTTTTTATACGGATTTTGAAACAAAAAGTCCGGAGTTTTTCAACAGGTATTTATTGCAAGTTATTGTATGTTAATTAGTCCTATTATACACCGTATTTTATTCACAGGTCCAAGACATTTCGCGTATAGAAAAACAGAAGAAAATACAAATGGCCCGTTTAATGGCATCGAAGTATTTGCAGCGGATGGCCCATGACAAGTACTTTCTTGTAGACCTAAGTAAAGATGAACGATTGGCTTCTGCTAACAAAAAAGGTTCACAGAAATTGCAAGAACTGGCCAACAATGCACTAACTGACGTCGAAAATAGACAGGTAAAAAAGAATTGTGCTAGGTAGGTATTGTCAATCAACAGAAGGAATAAATGTTTGGAAGAATATTTTTTTTATTAAAAAAACTTCACAGCCAGTGTTCACAAAAACATCCTCAATGACTTGCTAAAATATTTTCGGTTCCTTATCTTCTGACGTCCTATATTTTAACAAAACGTACATAATAACCTACCCGACTTCAGAAAGTTAAATAACCCCCGACATTTTCATTTTAAAGTTAAATATCTCAAAAACAGCTTAAACAATTTTTATGAAACTTAGCTAAGAACCATAGAAAGTCTGGTTTCAAACAAAAATCCTCCAGTATCCAAATCGGTTCACACGTTTAAGAGCTACGGTGGCAAAAACAGATACACACACACAGACATAGCAGTCAAACTTATAACATACCTCATTTTGCCTCGGGGGTTTAAATAATACTGTTTTCGTCTACCTCTATTTTACTTGTCTCGCCTTTTCCCGCGACTAGATAATTATAATTCGCTAAATATGCCAATATGTGTGTATGCATAGTAAAGTGCTTTTGTGCAGTGTAGTTCATACGTGCGTCCCATTGCAATCCCATAATAATCTTGCATGCGTCGCGCAGAATGTGTAGGTTCGTCGAGCAAATCTCTACCTGATTTGATTATGATTATGCTAAATTTCTATCTGCGCGTTTCAGTATATTTGGCTCTATCTACTGTAAAAACAGTAAAAATGTGACGTTATAAGATGGATCACTTTGCGATCTTGCAAGAAAATTTTGAATTGAGATTGGACTGATTCTTTTGAATGAAATGAATAGAGTAGAATTTTAGTTTGTTTTGGCGTATTTCTTGGTTAGCTTAGTAATGGTATGCACAGAGTTCATTCTCTTCATGAACCCTCATTGTGGTAAGTTAAATTGAGCCAAGCTTAATCTTAAGATGTCTGTACGAGGACGTGCACCCAAAATTAGATTTCAAGCTGTATGAGCTGTTCGACTAACAAGCAGATAGCAGTGCGCGACGAACCGCAACCCATTTGCATGTTTAAAGATAATTTTAGGTCGTTTAATTAGAGGACAGACTCAATTACGAGTCGAACTCGCCCACTGCTGAGGGTTCCGAACAAATTTTAAATTATAATTTAACAACTAATTTGTAATCATTTTCATGCACAAAAATAAGTTTAATTTTCATAGAAATACTTCCTACGTCATTTGTTTGTACGTTATTTTTTATCATGGTTTTTTTAAATTTACATTACTATTAGGTACATTCGTCGTACAGCTGGCTCTTTTTAGGTCAGGTATGGGTTGTTTTATATTCATTTCCATAGCCATGAATATATTCTAAGAGGAGGCCTGTGCCCAGCAGTGGGACGTAAGTAAAATAGGCTGGAGATGAAGATTATGTATGTTGTTGACCATTTTATAGGAAAAGTCAGTTAAGTGAGTCTTTAAATAAATAAATAGATATCGTTGGACAATTAACACCAATTGGCCTAGTCCCAAACAACAAGACCGTGTGTCTCAGATTATCACTATTTGAGTCTAGTGTTCTGTGAAATAAACCCGATGACTTTACAATGTTACGTGCTATATTCATCCCACAGCAACCAAGCATTTTCCGTCTGGTGACTTAATAAATTCTCGACTAAATAATCACGAGTCAAGTCAAGAAATTCTTTATGTCAAAAATATCTAGCACTATAGGTACGTGTGCTCAATGTTTTCTCTAAGTAGGCTTTTAAGGATGCCTCAGCAGTATCCTCTGACAAATCCCAAGGCAAGTTGCCAAACTATTTCAATAGATGCAAAATCAAAAACATTCTGGCACGAGAAGACATCCGTTAGGAGAAATGGAGTTTGCTTAATGCCGTTTACTTGGACGCAGCCGTTGCAGTTATTTATGCTCTACTTTCTGAATCTGTCTCATAAAGTTCTTACAGTCTAAGAAGCAAATGGAGTTTTCTACGAGCTTGGGCTACATTTTTCTCTTGAAATAATCGTGTAACTATACATCTCATATTAGGCATCAGTGGCAATAGCCTGAGGCCCGAGTACGAATATTCGTATCCTGCGTAACGTATAACGTTACCGAATCTAAATCGAGAAACTTTATACTATATTTAGTTCCAAATACGTTCACGGGCGGGCGCTGGTCCAAACATCGTACAAATTTTTTGATAACGTTACTACTCGATTAAATTACGCAGGATTTGAATATTCGTACTCGAGCCTCTGGAATAAGTACTTATTTACGTACGTTGCGCTTAAATAAGAACAGCAATTCGGCTTTAAATAAACAAAAAGAAATGTTTTAAAAATGGTCTGGCCGTGTTATGTATATAGATGGTTAGAATGGAACGAAGAAGCACTGTGTTATAGCAATAATGACAAAGATATTTTCAACCACCCAACAGCCAACCACCTAAAATATAATTAGAATACCTACACACAAGCCAATTATCCTAGAGCCAGTGAAATTTACTGGTCACCTTTTCTTAGTGTGTCCTCCGTGAGCGAAGACCCATGTACGCCTCAAGAGCGTCCGAGGCAGCGGCGCGTGAGCGTCTCTGCCACGCGAGGCGAAAGCAACTTGCGCGCGCGCAGAAACAGAACATAACAGACGCGCAGCGGCTCGTTAACGCTGTTTCGGCTGTGCATGAAACACATGATCCTTTCAAGTAACATATAACTATTAAAACACATGACTTTATTAAGTAAGTATATAGATTCCAACGTAAGTTAACATTTCATGGTACAACAATGGTCCTTTTTTTTGAAGTCGGTTAAAAATCACATGTGTGGTTGGGACACCAGTTACAAACAATGAGATTCAAGTAGAAAGTCGGGCTTCTCGCTTTAAGGGAAGCTCTAAAACTCAACACTATTGAGTTTTTTCATATCTAAGGCCTTATTGTCTAAGATATAAAGAATACCTACCAAAGCAATATGAGCCCTTGGACAAAAAACGACTGTTTCTCCAGAAAGTCTTTCATTATAAACTTTCACGATTTCAACACACATTATGTCAATTCTGAATAGTATCACAGTTTGTTTAGTTGTCCAAGACTTTTTTTTTTACTTGTTTGAGACTTGCAAACTATCCGCATTGTCTCCCTACACTCGTACACAATGCCTTCTACTTTCCAGTTATGCCATGCCATCTGCCATACCTTGAACATAGGTACTTAAAAATAAAACATTATTAGGTGCTTGGAGCAAGCAGAGTTTGCGATGGCGCAAATTTCACGAAAACCTCCCAATTTGCTGCCAGGGAAGGAGAAATTCTTACAGGAACTGCACGATATTGTCGGACTGGCTTTCCTTGACCAGGCGAGTATCTTGACTATGGAAGAATATTTTTCTTTTTACGGTGAGTTTATTAAAATATGAATATATATAACTCGGAGACTAGGACCGGGACGAGACATCGCACACACCAGTGGACTTGGTTTGCTAGCTAGCTGTGTCAGGATGAAATGGGGTTCAAGGTCGATTGAGGTGGTAGAAATAACTGCAGACACATCATGTTTCACTTCTAAGCCAGTCTTTATTTGATTAAGGCCTACATCAATGACTCTACCGCACGGTTCGGAAATAACCTCTATTGAGAAGATACCGGCAAGAAACTCAATGAGGTATAATCTTTTCAATAATAACACCATACGAGGTCTAAATTAGTTACAATTGATATCACAGTTAACTCGTTACTATTAACGCGAAATGCAAGTACCATATTGGAAACGTTGGAGAGTTCTGTGCTTGCGCCCATTCACGTGATCTATTGCCAAGATATCATTTAAGACTCAAAATAAGACTCTGTACTTGGGGCACAGGCACTTAGTTCATTAAATCACTAACAATTCTCATTAAAACTCAAAGCACCAAGCCGATGCAAACGGATTACATTACCAACTTGTGATCAGTCCGACCCCCCGATCAAGAATGCCCTTTTCTTTTCAAAGTTACTAAATGTCATTTCGACCTTATACAAACTACCCACAAATGAACCAAGCACAGACCACTCCCAAGCAGTATTTATTTGACAGCTTTCACCGCTTGACGTTTCGTTAAAATCATAACAAATGAAGGTAATTTATAACTTTAGACTATGATCAACACCGACTAGTGTATCGATTCTCCGACATATATATATATAACTTTATTGATATTCACGGGAAAACCGTAAAAACAAAAAATTGGGAAAAAAGTACGAAAAGATTTTCCATTTGAGATCATTAATTTAATTTAAATTTTAGTTTGGTAACATGTTGAACGGTTGTTTTGGTGCTTTGACAATGGCCTCGTAGAGAGTGCCAAAATGCGTCAGCGTCTAGTGTAGTGGTTGAGTCTGTGTGGCATGTGTTGATTCGTGTAGCAATGGAGGTGGAGGTGTTGTATGGAAACATGCATTTGCCGCACAGACATAACTATATTTTTCACGGGTATTCGCGGGTGAGCAAAGTAGGTAATTGTTAGTTCTTGAAATTTACCACACTTAAATATTTACTGTGTCTTCCACAGAAACGAGTGGCGGTAGAAATGAGCGAGGCGGATCGTGAAACAAGAGCATTTATACTGCTCGGTATTGCTGTGTCGCGAGAGCCCAGCAAAGACTCGCTGCTCAAGATGCGGCCTATGGCTCCGCCGCGGGATGCCAAGTAACTGTCTGAGTCTACCCAATTGAAGGGTACACGGAAAGAACATTATGTCCAGTCACTTTTTTTTTAAACGAGATTTTAATCCCAAAATGTAGAGCCCTCGAAATAGACTGTAAGTTACCACTCAGTTACACATACAAATATTTATGTACCTATCTTGTCTTTTATGTCACTTTAAAAAAAGGTATATACGAAAATTAGGATACGAATTGTTCGGAAATTAGTATACATTATTCAGAATTTTTAAAACGCGATAACTCAAAAAGTTCCTAAGGTGTCTAGACATATTCTTTCCGTGTACCCTTCAATTGAAATATAAATTATCTTAAATTATAAGCGTACTGTACCTACTCGTAAAGAAGCATTGCTTGGCAAGTTTTAGGCAGACGTCCAAGATCTGCGCTTAACGCGGTATCGATTAAAGACTTTCGAAGGCGGGACTCGTTAAGCTTAGTTTTTTAATCACGTTCTTCACATAGTTTACGTTCTACTTCTAAGTACAGGTTTCTAAAGCCACCGCCACTTTTATCACCACGAAATAGGAAAAAAATACAGAGTGAAATATAAAAATATGTGATGTGTAAAGAAATTGAGCCATGGCATTTCATGCGACCAGTAAGCATTATTGCGCTCTTTTTAGAAACAGATTATTTATTCAGAATTGTTCGCAACTTCGAGGCATATAAGAGTAGGTAACACTATACCGGTAACTGTTTGTGTCGATTTGTTTTTCATAAAGTTCCCAAATGTCAGTCAAATCTTCAGGGACAAATGACTGTAGCAGTAGCAACTGAATGTTTGGAAGACAGTTGTTTTCAGTACTTGATTCACTATGGATATATTCTAACGATTTACACAAGATTTGTTAGTTCTTGGAATTTACCACACTTAAATATTTACTGTCTTCCACAGAAACGAGTGTCAGTAAAGTTAAATCGTGGTTCGCTCGTAATCAAGTGGTTTGTATTTTGGACCTAATGGCCTGTTGATTGTTTAATTGTTTAAAATGCGACTTGACCTGCTGCCGCGTGAGACAGCGAACAGAAATCATAAAATTTCATAATTAATGTTTGTAAAGTTAACATAAGGCAGAGTTATGCATAATTTTCATCATCTTCTCTTTTTAAATTTGAGTTTTTAACTACAGGACTAATAAAAAGGACTCATTCTGTACGGATTAAATTTCAAAAAGCAAAGAGTTAAACTTTCCGAAGTAAAATATTTTTAGCTGGAACAATTAATTCTATACGCTAAGCAGGGTTTTTTCATCCACTTTTACTTTGCGTTGGCGTTTCGAGAACATCTTGAATAGGTTCAAATAAGTTTAGCCCTCTTAGCGGGGATTTCTTGTGCTAAGAACAAGAGGTGTGCAAAGGAATTGCTGACGTTCAAGTTTAAAATCTTCCATTATTAAAAGGATTAAAATAATACGCCACAGATCTAACAAAGATTTTTGGAATATACGTTGTGATGATAATGTTTAAAACACCAACATACTTAATCCGAATCCGTTACGTACTCAGTATATTTTGGAACTGCTTCACTAATAATATAAGTAACCTATATTCTACGCATCTTAGCTTACGCTACAAATATGTGAATTAATTTTATGGGAATTTCCAAGCGCAACACAAGGAGTCCTTAAGATAATTTTGTCAACCAATGTTTAAATTATTGGCCGTTTTTTTTACAGAATATACAGACTCATTGATTTATCTAATCATCATCAATCTAATCATCTTAAAATGTCACATATTAATGTTAGCGGGGCATTATAATTGAACTTTGCTGATCCACATCAGCAAAGTCCACACTAACCTAACATATGGTATTTGTATTCTTGAGAGCACACGAGTGATTAGGTTGACTGACGTCTCACTGCAGTAATTGTTTGTGATTTGTGAAGCGTGACTACAATGTGAATGTGTTGATGAATAGTAAACGTTAAGAGTATTCAATAGGTATAGAGGCAATAATGTAGTCTAGATAATACCTGTCACGGTGTAGTTAAATATAAGAAAAGTTTATAAAATTACCCGCTAATGTGTTGCCTTCCCATTGCTCTGAGACTCGAAACTACACTACGGCGCATAGGTTCTACTACCCACACTCTGTAGAAAAACAGGTTTTGCCCTTACAGAGAGGGTCGAGCACGACTTTACGAATGCCGCGTAACGTAAAGTCGAATAGTAAACGTTGTCGAGTTTGTATGAAGTTTGGAACAGCGCCCGCCCGTGAGCGTATTTGGAATTAAAATTTAGTATGAGGTTTCTCAATCTCGATACGATAACCGTAACGTTACGCATCTTTCGTCAAGTCGTGCTCGACCCTCAGGTACCGCAAATGCACTGCAGCGTTCATATGTTTATAGGTAGATTGTGATAGCGGCGGCGCGTGAAAATACCTTTCTCCTCGAGGGTCCTTTTCCCGTCGTTTCATAATAAGTTCACACCGAGTGTTTTAACGCCTAATTACCTATGTAGAGTTGCATACATTACTTTGTCTACACACATAGTTATAAGTACTCAAAAAAATAAATGTACTGCACAAAATTGGTACAGTTAACAGTTGAAAATCGCACACATTAAGGACAATACAAAATAAAAGTAGATAATGAATTCGTTTTCCACGGCTAATCTCTTCTCTACGGTTAGGCTGTTAACGCAAGTTTAGTTTTGCATGACATTTATATCTTTAACAAGTATCTGAGCCTAAAAGCTGTAAGCTCTACAGAGCCCTGAGTAATCTAGCATAAATAAACAGTGCTGTACGTACTGGTGATAGACAACGTAGCATGTTGACAGCACAACAAAGCCGTCACCACGTCATTGTCACGTAGGTATCTGCAGTGGCCACTTCTGGGAAATGCAATAATAATGTAAAGCGAAACTATGCTCCTTAACAACAATGCGAAATCTTGCGGCGATAATAACAGCAAGCACCATTTATGACGTTTATACAATGGGTTCGGTACAAAAATATTGTTCAGTGGTTTCTATACTATTTATATTTTATAGGAAAGAATTCTATTGTGATTTATCCGGAGACGCTCTAATTAAAAGTCCGGTGTCACCGTTCGTTTGAAATTCGACCCCTCCCCTTTGATAATCCCTGTTGCTTTGTTACAAAATCTCAGGTACCTGCGTAATTCCCGGTGGCTTGGTGGCATCTATGACGATTTTTCCCCCTTGAAAAGATAGGTACCTAAGTATAGCTAAACCGCACTTGACACATATAATATCCCAAAGGGATGTTTGGGCATGGCAAAGTCGACAAAGAATGTCAAACAGTGTTAATACCTATCTCCTAGCACTAATTAATTAAATACTTACATTATATTATTTTTCAAGTAGGCCCTGTATGGATTTGTCACTTGTGATATAGGTATAAGTATCATCACATTAATTTCAACACAGTCAGAAGGTTGCGTCACAATATTTTTCTGCACCTCTTATACTAGTAAAACCAAATGCTAAAGTTTATTAAAGTCTCATCCATCAATATAGAAAAACTCGAGCCACGGCTCGAAATCACGGCCTTCTGTTTGAGAGGCGATAGATCAAATAGCTGGGCTACCACGGCTTTTCAGATATAATAACAAATTTTAGATTACTTTAAACATTGTTATATTACAGGAGCCGATTGCATACTCTTGAACGCGCTCTAAAGCTAAGCGTTCGCCCTGCCGAGCGGTGCTACATCCTACATGAATTGGCCAGACTATACGCCGACATCAAACAAGCACAAAAGGCGCGATTCTTCTCTATCAAATGCCAAGCCGGTAATAACAATCGCAGATACTTGGTTAAGGTCTAGAACTGAAACGCGTTCAGATCATTCCGCCTTGTCCTTTTGGGTCTGAGTTCTGCTTCTTTGGCCACCCCTCGGAACGCATTCGGTAAAAATTTTGGCCCATCGTTCCGGATGGATGCGGCGGGATGGCGGGATGGCGGGATGATAATATTGAAATCAGATTGGCAAAGGAGCATGCCCCAAACAAGGAAGAGTGTGGAGCAGAACGGAGGCCTTCGCCCAGCGTGGGCCACCGTGTAGGCTACTTAAAAAAAGTGTATCTAATTATTTTTTTATTTATCTTATTTTGTTTTTAGAACTTGACTTATTTATGGTTACCTAGTTCCAATCTTGTCTCGAACGGGTACTACTGAGAACAGCGCGCGTGGTAGCCCCTTAAATAGTTTACTTAGGCATAGGGCATTCAACTGCAACGTTGGGCTGGATTCGACGCTTAAGTCCCAAAGGCAGTTTATTGACAACAGATTTGCAGATTAAATTATTAACGCTACTTTAAGAATACAACATGGAGGTCGCAGCGCAGGATCGTCCCAAATTGAGGAAAATGCTGAGAGCCTTCTATGTCCCTGATTAGGAAAATCCGGACATGATTTACTCATATCCGCATACTCATACTTATGGTACCTGATTGCCTAGACTTTATTCTCTATCCAGAGGCCAGAGCATCAGGCCAGCGCGTTTGGCTGCTCAACGCAACATTCCTCCTGGCTCGAGGGCATGTACTCCAGAACAACCGGCCAGACGCCCGCGCCGCGCTGTTAGAAGGCGCTGGTTTGGCTCGCTCCTTTAAGTTTGACGACGTCTCCGAGTTCTTTGATACGGTATCGTACCTACTCAATACAGACATATTTGCTGGCAAACTGCTTGAGTAAGGCCCCATTCGCACGAGCGCATTTTTAACGCGCGTTTATAAAGCGTTGAATTGAAAAAAAAAATATATATATATTCCGACGAATTGAGAACCTCCTCCTTTTTTTGAAGTCGGTTAATAAATAATGTATTTCTTTGTTCACACGTTGGCGCTTTTTATTATCTTAAGCGCTAGGCGGTGGACGTTAAGAAGTCTCTAGCCTAAAATAACGTCAAACGTCGGGTTTTGGCGTGACGCTATTGAACTCTCGCGTGCGAACCGGGTCTTTAACGACTTTGATTTCGCAGATTTCGGTATCTTTAACTAGTGCTAGTGGTATATACGAGAAGCCGCATGATTGATAGATCGTTCAACCCATCCTACAAATACTGCGTTATACATCCCGCAGAATCGAGATGTTTGTCCTCGTGAGGTGTAATGACAGACATGGCAAATACGGCCCAGTGGAGGGCGGTCCTAATTATTCGAGACTACGCGTTTGCGGCGCTGCAGACAATACCCGCTTGATAAGACCCTCGAGTGCATTCTGCACCGAAACCGATATTTCAGCACACGTTTAAAATTTCCAAAGCTACCATTGAAAACAGTGGGTAAATAACTACATATCCGAATACATGTCGGTCTCCATATTTAAGTATTTATGAAATATCACAACACATGGCCAATCTCATTTTAACTTCGATATTAATCATTTTGTAACATTAATAAAAAGTCATTAATTTATTTATTGTTATAACTATGGTAGGTATTAAAATCTATGGTACCACATGGACTATCCATTGTGCATGGAATATGCATTGTTAGTTTATTGATAAATAATACGTCAATAAAAATTACGTCCTGACCACGAATAACATCAATAAACAACATAAGACCCAGCAGAATCCAAGACAAAATGGGATCGCAAATTCGTAGCCACCTCTTGTTTGTGGATACAATCAAAGTTTGGTAAATGCTCACATAATACAATAGCGTGCATAACAAGGAGCGGCCACTTCCCGTCCAGCTAAACTTCACATCGTAATTCCTTTCAACTCTGGTTGCGGCTTCGGGCGTTCCAGTTCTAGTTATGCTATTGGAGTTTTTCATAATTTGGTGGATTGGCAATAGGGCTGTGTTTCACGAGTTTACGGACTAGTAGGAGTTTACTGGGTAAAATAGACTTCGTCGTTCCTATGACCTGAGGCCTTAAGTATTGTCTGCCATGCGTTCGCTCGCATTCGCCATCTCTTTTGTCACACATTATAAGAGATGGTGAATGCGAGCGAACGCATAGCGAGAGTCGAGCGAGTTATACAGTAAGCCTGATTGTTTTCAGTTCGCAAAGCATTTATTGTTTACAGTTAGTTTTAGAGACATAATAGTTCTGCTGTCGTATTTGCGTCGGCTATTTTGGTACTGCAACCATTAACTAACCATAGCATGGTTTTATCACAACACAGCTAAGTTAGAGTGACGGCATCATATGATCTGCCAATAGGCCGAGTAATCTGGCGGTTCGTTGTATGAAGACCCCCGCATAAAATCCTCAGTCGATGAAACTTTGCAGGGATGTAATATAATGTGAGATAAAACTAAAATAAAAATATCAAAAAAAAAACATGCCGAAGATAGGTGTTTATACCTAAAAGTACAAATAGCTTGATATATTGGACTGAGTAATTCCTCAGTTCAAAATTATTTTACTAAATGAATCATTTTCATTGTTAGGTGTAAATTTATATAAATCCAAAAATTTTACCAAAAAAACTGTCACTTTTTAAAGATAATAACTTTTTTGTCCGTAATTTCGGTGGCAAAATTTCTCAGTAATTTTTTTCTTGTTTTGGATCTTTAGAATGACATTTGGCGTAACCAGTAAGAACATCCAAAAAAAAATGCTTACCAAAATCAAGCTATCTCACTTCAATTTAAAAATACCAAAAACTCAGCATGGAAAATTTCTCTGTCCTATGTTTTTATTTAATAATACCAAATGGTCTTATTACCACTTAAAACCAAAATATTCAAAATAACAATCATTCTCCGTTGAACACGATTTAAATACTTCTGCAAATTTATTAGGTTTTAATGCGCTTGATATTTTTTTTGGATATTTTTGTAGTTGAAAGAAAATAAATTAATATAGTTGTATCAGTAAATAAAACGGACGGAGCAATTTTCCACAGCGACTGAAAAGGTAATTTTAGAAAAAAATATGGTTTAATGGTAAATATTATGGATTTTTATGTCGTAAGTATAAAACGGAAATGAATTCGTATTACACTGAAAAAAAGTGACTGAGCAATTTTGCGGTGCAAGTTATGATAAAAAAAACATATTTTTGAAGAAAAAGTGGTTTTTGTAAGGAGATTTTTTTGGATATATCACATACTTACACGATACGTCATAACTGGCATTGTGTGCACAAGTGCTCTCGAACTTTTCGTAAAATTAATAACAAATTCAGATTATTTTTACATAAAAGTAATAAAAAGTTAAACACCACCGTTTTCACTAGTATTGACAGTGTTATCACGTAATAGTGTGCTGTGCAGAGTGAGAAGCGGAGCTAAACAAATACTTTGTGACATTAATCATATCCTAAAATATTTCTCCTACCCTCATAATTATTAGAATCAAATTACTACCCTACGACTTTTTTATAATATAGTGTTGCCAGTGAGATCGCCCTGCTTGCTTTAAGGATCAGTTTGATAAGTCTCATGGAGGGGGTGTCCTGATAGCAGTTTCCTCGAGGTGGACTGCCGAGTTGAAAACGGATTGGCAGTCGGTATTGGAGGATGTATGGCTTCATATAAAAACTAATGATATTGATTTAAATTTATGTGTGGCGTACATTCCCTCTTACATCCCACACTATTTATTTACGAATTTCCTTGACAAATGTGAGAATGTTATTGCATCATCGATTGGTAGTAAAACAATTATATTGGGGGATTTTAATTTACCCAATGTTACCTGGAGGCATGGTCAATTGGAACAAGAAACTGCGGCTAACATTAATGACCCTAAAGTGTTATCACTTAATGATTTTACCTGTGTCACTGGCCTTAAGCAGATCAACACAATACTTAACACTAATGATAGGATCCTGGATCTGGCCTTTGTTGACCCTGATTTAGTTTTTACCCTAAACAACACCGACCCCATCAGTCGCATTGATTCTCATCACCCCCCTTTTGAGGTGATCTTCGCTTGTACTGAACCGTGCTCGTTGCGTGAGAATACCCAGAATACTCGATATAACTTTCATAGGGCGACTTTGACAAATGTTGCCACAAATTATCAGAAATCAATTGGGACGATTATTCCGGTCTTTCTTGTGAGAATTTACTTCAATTCTTTATATAACAAATATATTTACATAATAAAAGCAATTTACAATAACATTAAATCTAAGCTTAAACTAAATAAACTACAACTTAAAACTAAATTAAATCTAAATAAGGCCCCCGTGGCATAGTGCCCAAAAGGCTGGCAGCGTTGCCTCGCTGAATAGCGATGCTGATTCTTTGAGAGAGAAAACTGCCAGCCCTTTGGTCACAAGTTGCATCAACTAAGCGCTTTTGTAACTCAGAAATAAGCTTGTAAGCGCTGGGACCCCATGGACCCAAAGTTTCAAACCCGACAGGAACAAAATTATAATTCGGACCGAGAGATTGATATTTAGATTTTTTTCTATTTTCGGCCGTTTCCGCCGCCGCACTAGCTTTTTGTGTGGTTCCCTGGAGATGTGAGGGTGCTACTGTATCGACACAGGTCGCATCCCCAACCAGAACCCTACCCTACCCAACTTCAATTCTTATATAACACCATAGGCGATGTTATTGCTGCTCATGTACCAAAAGTTAAAAACCGAACTAAGCATTGCCCTCAGTGGTTCTCTAGGGACCTGATAGGATTACTCAGAAAAAAAGATAAGATACACAGGAGATACATAAAATATAAGAATCCACGCGATTACTCTGAATTTTCTTTCCTCAGAAAAAGGGCAAAGGCACTGATGACTCAATGTTTTAAAGAGTACATTTTGCGGATTGAGGGTGACTTGAACGGGAACATAAAAGCCTTCTAGCGTTATACGAAAGCAAAGAAAACCACAAACCAAATTCCCAATCGTGTTGTTTACGGGGATGATGTAGCAGAGACCGGTCACGATGTTGCTAATTTCTTCGCCCGATACTTTTCTTCGGTCTATGACGCGCCTGGGCCTTCTATCTACACACCCGATTTTCCAGAATGTAGTTTTGGTATAAGTAAAGTGTTATTCTTTGAGGGGGACGGGTTGGGGAAGCTTCGATCATTGAATGTCTCAAAGGGTGCGGGCCCAGATGGACTCCCAGTCATTTTTATACGGTCGTGTGCGGATGTATTAGCTAAACCGCTAACAATGATTTATCAGAAATCATTTATCGAGGGCGTATTCCCAGACTTATGGAAATTAACAAAAATAACTCCAATACATAAGAAAGGAGACAAAGGCGAAGTCTCCAATTACCGACCGATTAGTATCCTAAACTGCTTTGCAAAGGTGTTCGAGAGCTTAGTTTTTGATTCAATGTATAGCCACTTTCTCCATATACTTAGCCCACTTCAGCACGGTTTTGTTCGAAAGCGATCCACAACTTCGAATCTTATGCTATTATGTCCAGTACCTGTGCTCGTCATTTCAGGCCAAAGCCCAGACTGATGCAATATATACTGACTTCGCAAAGGCTTTTGATAAAGTTAACCACCATATTCTACTTATTAAATTAAATCACCTCGGAATACAAAGCAACTTGCTAAGATGGTTTCAGTCTTATCTTAACCACCGATCCTAGCTAGTAAGTGTCTACGGATATGATTCTGCCAGATGCCATTTGTGGCTGAATCCGTTGTTCCTCAGGGGTCGAATCTGGGTCCGCTGCTATTTCTCGTTTTTATTAATGACCTTTTAAGCCTTTTCCAGTGTAATGCCTTGGCCTACGCTGATGACATTAAAATATTTCGTATCATCCAGTCACATAAGGACTGTTTATTATTACAAAATGATCTGAACGCAATGCATGAATGGTGCGTTCAAAATATGATGTCCTTGAATATAACCAAATGTCAGTGTATAACATTCACAAAAAAATGCAATTTTACTGGATTCGACTATTCAATCGATGGTACAGTTTTGGAAAGGGTGACAACAGTGAGAGACCTGGGTGTGTTATTTGATAGCGACCTGTCGTTTCGCAGTCATTACGAGAGCATAGTTTCGTGGGCTAACCGTACTTTAGGGTTCATTATTCGCAACACAAAACCTTTTAAGAATGTTAATAGCTTGATCATATTGTACTGTTGTGTTATCTGGCAACCTATCTACACTAAATACTGTGACAGGTTGGAGTCAGTTCAGAGGAGGTTTGTTCGACATCTCTGCAACAAGACTGGGACACGCCGTCTGATTCCTGAATATGGTGACAGACTATTGGAATTCAATCTCGATTCTCTGTCTCGTAGACGTAATGTAACAGATTTGATAACACTGTATAAGATATTGCATGGCGATCTTGACGGAAACCTTTTGGATTGGATAGGCTTTAGGACTAGTACGAAGCGAACTCGAAATCAAAATTTGTTTGCTTTGCCTATGACCAATAATAATGTCAGCCACAACGCTCCAATTCAGCGAATGTGCCGTATGTTTAATGATCTGGATCTAGACCATGATACTGATATTTTCTTTGATTTGCTAGCCACATTTAAACGAAAAATTTCTCAAAAAAGTTAAAGTTTAAATACTTATTGCGTATTTTTTTTTGTCTTCTCTTCTTTTCATGTAGAAAACATATTCATGTGCACGAATGTTGTGTACAATTTTAATTGTGCCGTAGACTCTCTTATGTTATTATTATTAATATTATTAGCATTAATAGCATAGTAGCTATTGTTTGCAACATGTAATTGTACCTAATAAATAAAATAAAAATAAAATACAGTTTTCGTATTTGTAGTGAATGTTTGTAGTGAAGAAAATTTTAACTGAGCATTTTTCCGAACAAAGTTATCAACGAAATAGGAATTTTGGCCAAAATACCTAACTTACGGTATTTTTTTTTTTTGGATTTTTATAATATACCTTTAAACCATGATACTCTATCATACTATAAAGTTTTCTTTGCCTGAGGATTTACATTTGGGGTCCCTTGCTTCATTTCCTGGCCTATAAGGCCAGCGTCAAAAAATTATGTGTGTATAAAAATATAAATACCTAACCTATTTCAGAGGAAACTGCACCTCTTTCATAAGTGAATAGCTGAGTTGCAAATTATGTTAAAACTACACTTACCTACGAATTATGTAAAACATTTTATCTGTGTTTTAGTGCGCTACAGTGGCGACTGAAGGCGAACTAGTGGCAGGCGAAGCGTCGTTGGAGAAACGAGAAAAAGCCATGGTCAGTTTAATGCAAGATGATGACTTGCGTTCCGCGGCTCAGCATCTCTTCAAGCGAATGTCTACCGTCCCAGCTGCTAGGTAATATTGTAAAACTTTTATTATAGTTTAATGAGGGTCTTATATTCGTTTAGGTTCGATTTTTATTCGCTAAGAATTAATGACATTATTATTATTATTATGAGATCTTCAAAGATAAACGTTACAGTAAATACACATAATAATCACTTTTGTAAAATCAAACAAAATACTAACAATTTATTCATTGAACACCACAATAACAAACAAATCACAAAAAAGTAGAGCCAAAAAATTACATGATTGACGCAAAATAAGAAATGAATAAGATCAACGTTATTATTAATACTTATATTAAAATCGATCTGAATAATGATGTATGCTTACCTCCTGAAAGACGTTAAATTCCCCGAATCAGAGTGATTTGCGATTGCAGGAATAAAAATAATCTCCGAGAAAACCATTTCAAATAAACAATTGTTGTAGAAGACTGGACTCTGAAAAAAAACTTACTTATTTAATTATGTTGTTTGACTTTATTATTAGTCGCCGTAGCCGCAAAACACATTGTGCAAGTAAAAATGTAAGGACGTGCGGCTTGTTCCTCAAATGAATTTATGACTTTCGGATTTACACGCGGTGACACTGCACTTTTCATGCATCATGCCTGCAATAACGGCGACGCTGCCGCGTCTTACTTAGCCTTTTGCTCTAAAAAGCTAACGCTACCTCGGGAAATTGCATGAAAATGCATGCGGATCAAAGTAAGTAAGTAACGTAAAAATGTAAGCTGACTTTGTGTCTGTAGATCAGATGTGACACTTTGTGTAGTTTAACCTGGCGCCTGTACAACTTACTTTAATGCGTTAAAATTGGTTAAAAACAATTAAAATATGAAGTGGGATAAAATGAGGTGAGGAATAACTTAGTACCTAAAGGTACTGTGTTAAAATTGTTTAATGGTTAAAAGCTATTGTTAGTGTGTCAAAAATTCCAGTGTAAGGATCTCCGGGACATTTAGGCGAACCAACCGTCGTCTTTTTAGTTCTTATTGTGTGAACATAAAGCTTTTTGATCGGCTTAAGCCGGTTCCGCAACAATATAATATATGTTTATGTACGAATAGGACAACCCACCAAATCTACTACCATTCTCGGTATTTAATATACTTAAATGTGAAAAAGGTAAAGGCTAGGCATTCGCTTCTATAGCGTACCAACCTATTCAATTAAGAAATATTTTTAGTTAACGCTAAGGCAGTCATGTCATAATCTTTGATTGAGCTGATAAAACTAAGTTAATTGTCCTAAAAGCCAAACTCATGTAAGTATTAGTAATCAAGCAGGACTTAATCATTTAAACTGTTCAAACTTCTATCCATGTATAACCGTTTGCTAAGTCAGCATTTCCCCATACTTACAGATCGCTTGGCAAAGTTTTAAGAACTTAAAGTTAACGGAGAATCAAACTTTAACACGAAGTCTTTTACAATAAATTATCGAACAAAACCAATAACTCCACAATCAAGTATTTACGAGGAACTCGAAAGAAACTCGGTTTATTGCGTACAAACTTTTCAGTACTCCACTAAGTTTCAGCTTCAGCGGTGAGCTCATAATATTTTAAAATTTCTGAGATTTATGCTGAGCCTTACAAAACTCTTAGGATTTTTCGCAGTTTACAGGATAATTTTAGGTGACTTATTACAGCCAACGTTAAACAGTAATTTGCGTATTTTTCTGTACAATAAAGCGTTTACTTACTTACTCAAGTACTTACCGTAAAAACCATGACTAGTTGGTTAGTTCTACGGGATAGTAGGGTATTTTTATTGTCAAAATATACGTATACCTACATTTAAGTCGAGTATAGCCCTACATGTTTTAGAATAACCGTGCTTTGTTTATATTAACGCGATTCGTGATGGCTGCATTTGGATTGAATAGACCTCGGAATGACACAGCCATCCATTTCGATGCTTGATAGGTACGAACTCGATGGGATTTTATTACAATGGTTTCATGTGACCGGTTTAATTAGCGACGGGCAGTATATACTCACTACCGGCGGAGCATAATTATAATGAGATCTATTTGGTTTATAAATGAGTAAAATTTTGATTCATATTTTTAGGCAATTGAGCATTTTTCTATTATGCCAGTAGATAAGTTTGCGCAACAGACATTATCATTTCACACAAAATTGAACTAACTGGCGCCAGAGTAACTCGAGCGAATAAATAAACCTAGTTTGATAGCAAATCATAGCTTAATTTTTACGCCACTTTAGTTAGAATTAACATTTACTCCCAGGTGTCCTACCAGTACAACGCAACTAGTACTTAGAGCTACTTAGGTATTAACTTTTAACTTATTCCCGCTGCTCCGCCTCCGTGAAATAATAAAAAATAGGCAAGTTCCCTATGATACTTAACGTTTTATATCTGCTTTTTAAGTCTGTAGTTCCAGTTGTTTAAATAGGCTGTGGGGTATCTGTTGGTGTCTTATCGCAAGAAAGCTGATATGCTAACTGCTATAAGGAGGCAAATATAGTATTTGTTTGTATTTACTTAGCGTATAATCGCTAAGAGGCTAAGGCCATTTTATCCCATCTTAATGAGGGATCATAATTAGCTCGTCACATTGTTTTAGACGCTTCTCCATAATGCCTGGGAGCCATCCTGAAGACTCAGCCCCCACGGCGGGGCGTCGCGCGTCCATCATGCCACGGGGGCCGCAGCCAGCGCGCCACGTTCGAAAGACTCATCTGCCACTTGGCTTCCAGGACTTCGATATTTAACTTCTTGGAAAGAACCACGACAAATTAAGCACAGGGAAGTCAGTACTCTATTCCTGCTCCATGCCCCAACGTAGGTAAAATCTAGAGAGAGATGGTTATTGACACGTCACGTTATATACGATTCACGATAATGCTGGGGCAGGACTTTGATATTTAGCTCACTTGTCAAAATTGGCAGCTTTTTAGCGATTTGGGAAGCAGAAACAGAGTTTTACGCAGCGGATTTTCAAATTCAGTTTTTTTTAGATTTTTTTACGAAATGTACCTAACGTAATTTGCTACTAGTACTTATTATGAATAATATCACGTTTAACAGTTTTAAATGATTCGCGGTTAATTGCATTAGACATAATCGCGGTCAATATCCCGTTTTCATTATGTCTAAAATCATGTTTTATACTGTCATATATAATAAAATGTTGATGAAACAAACTACATTTTTATTAAGTTTCTAATTACTGGGGGAAGAAAAATATTTTTGCACTTGTGATTCTGCTCAAATAAATCTACTTATAGATGAATTATTTCGCAGTGTTTACTGCTAAGAGTTTACTTATTGTCTCATTTAAATGAAGTGAAATAAAAGTAATTTTAAGTAATAAAATCTTTCCACAGTAAACGTCATAGTGACATCACATTAAGTACTCGATAAAGACAATCGTTTCGTTTACTGTGGAAACGTTCTATTGTGGGACGTGAATCTATTTGATCTACTAAAATTTTCCCCTTATTAAAATAAATACACCAATGTCAACATTAATTATTAGACACAATACTCATCGAATCACAAATTAACCACTAGTACACGACCTGAAATACCATTTGCGCAAACCCACAAAGGTAACAGAAAGCCACTAAACAACAACCACAAATTGAAATTGGTGCGCTTAATTTGGAATTAACCAGCTAACGGTCACGGGGTAGGCAGTGTCCTAAATCATACGCAATCCCCGTGCTTGACGAGGAACAAGCAATTAGTCCGGTCCATCCACAACACAAACAATAATTCGAGCAGAAATACATTGCGGCGCTTGAATGATTTACACAACTATACTGCTTCTTCAACCCCGCAATCTGTAGGTACTAGATGACTTTACTCGTTTTCTGAAAACTCGGTTTTAGTCTGTTGCGTCTACAATCCTAGCGACAAATTAATGGACAAAGCAGTTGTGTTTACAAACATTCTATAAGTTATTGTCATTTCGTTTTATTTGCTCTGTTGATCGCGACATTCGCGACGTCCATTAGTGCTGGAGCTACGAATTTATGGGACTGGTCGCTTTCAGCTTTGTTTATTTCATTAAAATAGCATTGCTTTGTTATTTATAATCACTCTGGTTCGATTTGACAACTTGATGTGTTCAGTTTTTTAACTACCTAACTAATTAAATGAAAATAATCGATTTATTGATTATTTTTGTGTTTATTTTTATGAAACATTCATAGAATGAAATTCAATATACAATGACAATGCAAAGAAAAATCCGTTAAGCAGCTGGACTTGAACCAGCAACCTCGGTAATCCGTACCACGGATACGGATACGGATTACCGAAGTTGCTGGTTCAAGTCCAGCTGCTTAACGGATTTTTCTTTGCATTGTCATTGTATATTGAACCTGCAAGTGACTCAAATCTAAGGTGTGTATAGGACTAACTCTAGGCACCTGTAATTCTAAATTATTATTCGAAAGAGAACTAAAACGGTGCACATGGTTGTGCTTAATTAGTTTATTTGCCATTTAACGAAATAATAGACTGAAATTCAATAAAACATTCAGCTTTTGAGTAGGCCAGTAATAATAGGTGCCGAACCAGAAACTAATAATTCAGTATGATTTTGTTATTTGCCCAAATAATGCAATGAATTTCAGACACATATTCGATATGCATTATTCATCGTTACTTAATTTTATTACAAATAATGTATTTTAACTAAGTTACTGACAATATAATGTACATTTTGAATACAACATTGAAGAACACGAATTAAGTAGAGTAATTGCCTCGAGGACGTTTTCCATTTTAGGTTCGTTTATAATTCATACTCTTTTTTCTCATTCATTTGTATATTAGCATTAGTTTTGTTTGGTTTGTGTTGTCGTATGAATTACAGTCATTCGGTACATTTGATTATAAATATATGTTCCACTTCCTCAACACCTGGGAGTCTTTGTCAATCTTGAAGCGTACCTAGAACTTTCATATTTAAAGTATTCTTGTTTTTTTCTTATGTATGTACCTACCTATATCCCTTTATTCAAAAAAAGTAATCAAATTATAATGAGGTAGGTATATTATAAAACTTAAAACTAAAATTTAAAATACTAAATACTTACTAACTAAAATTAAACTAAAGGTAAAAAATCTCTCCCAGATCGCCGCCAATGGGAAGGGTGCCCAGAAGTGCCACGTTGTATGGCAATGCTGATTCGCTGAGCGAAGTATTAGCCAGCCCTCTGGTCACGGGAGTTCTCTATAAGGCGCGCCGAGAGATCTTTATTTAAAGTTGGAATCTAATATGTAAAATAAGGTTTACTAAGGTAGAGCATCCTGACATTGTAAACAAGAATATCATGGGATAACTGACACCGCTTGATCTAGAACTGAGCTAGGTAGAGTTTGTACTATGGATACTCGACATCGGATATACATACTTAAAAAGATAAATACAAAAAAATACATTACATAATTAAATATCCAAGTCAGTGTAGGTACAAAAAGATATGCCCCGACCGGGGATTGAACCCGGAGCCTCAATATTAGTCAGTTTCTCTAACCACTACGCCATATGGTCGGCACTGAAAATGCGAGTGATACTCGACAGGATCAGAGGCCTCAGCACAAGTATTCGAATCCTACGTAACTTAGTTAATTGAGTGAGTTAGTTAGTTGAGAATTGAGTAGTTGTAGTAGTGGGGTTGTAGGTGTCTATGGGCAGTGGTGATCACTTACCATCAGGTGACCCACTTGCTCGTTTGCCTTCCTCGTCGTATAAAAAAATAAAATAATAAAGCAATGTTATCGAGAAAACATCTATGACGTTTGGAACAGCGTCCCCCGTGAGCGTATTTGCTACTAAAATTTAATATGAATTTTCTCGATGGCAATACGATAACGTTACTACTCGATTACGTTACGCAGGATTCGAATATTCGTGCTCGGGCCTCAGCAACAATGAGTCGATATTTGACTTTGGTTGAAAAGTTAAACGTTATTGCTACTCTAGGAAGCCACTTTAAGTACGTAGCTCAAGAATTAAAATGTGACCTGGACTTCCCAACAAAAACCCTCTGTAACTTTGATTGTATTAAAACTCTATCACTAGCTATTGTACTATCGAACCAACTGAACCCTGACCCGCTATGGAACCTTTTCGTAGAAAATTTCATGGTCATATAGTATTGCCAGACAAGGAAAATCGTTATGACACTTACTGTGAGAACGTTCTACGGTGGGTCAGGGAGAAAATAGTCAATTCGACTGTACTTTGTTGAGTGAACTAGAAAGGTATTCAGCCGCTTCAAATATCGGCCGGTAAGTCGTTTCATCAGAAGCATTTGCTGAGGTAAGTAAGAATGAATGCTGCCGGACATAAAATTGCACTAGACTAATTTTACGAACCAGAAGACAACTTTAGGGGCACTTTGTATTATTTATGGACACTAAATTATTGAGGGCTGTATACTTAGAGTTACAAAGTGAATTGGCACAGGTAGATTTGTAAAATGTGAAATGAGTTTACTATCTTCAGTATCGGACAATTTATTGTGTTTAGTGAATCAGGAAAAAAAACTTTTAACAAGGAATATAGGAAATGTTTTTAAGTGTGCACCAAGCGGAGTCCCTTGAATATCGTCGACAAACGTTTCTTCTGTTTAATTTTTTCATAGCATTTTAATTTCATCGAAAGCTATTTTCCGCCAAAATCAGGATAATTTCAGAATGATTTAATTGTTTGTTGTATAGGTTAGGTTGGTTTTTAAATTAAAAGGTTAAGAAAATAAGTCAGAAAATCGCTTTCAATAAAATTAAAATGCGATGAAATGAAACAGGTGCTATGAAACGTGTGTCGGCAATTTGATGATAAACTGTACACCAAGTAAAATGTACTAATCAAAATGTCTTGCTATATTATGAAGACATTATTGTGGTGTGAATTAAAATATTACACGTCATTTACATGTCTCCACCTTTTTTCTTAACACGATGTTAATAGACGCAAATGGAAACGTGTCAGGAGAGGCGTCAGGCGGCTCGCGAGTAATTGCGGGTGTGGCTCCCGCAATAAATAGTGCCAGGCGGACTTGTGGCTTTTTCGACTATCTCTTGAGTATCGAACGTGATCTTAACTACATGAGATTTGGGTGACTTAAATACAGTATTTAAATTCAAACAGAAGTACAATCTGTTCAGAGGTTACCGGGATTAAAATCTTAGGACAAAGGGGGAGCCCCCATTCAATACTAAGAGTCCTGTTTGACGTAAAATTTTATTCGCGAGTTGTTACTTTGGAGCGAAAAACTATTTTAAACAGGATACAGGATGTTGTATCACCCTGTAGGTAACATGGGCTGCTTGAAAATGGAAATTGATAGAATGTTTTATTTTTTAGATGTTTTATGATGAAAAACTTACATTTGGCCGGAAAAAGCTACTGATGGACTGCTACAACTAGGGAGACGAGCCGTTTTGTACTAACGTACGTTACCACGGTTGTTTTCAAAGATATATTATGGTTGTTCCTCCACAATTTAAACGCCTTGACTGTAAGTACATGGGCTGGTCGTAGGATAATGTTCAACCCGAGTAGATTTTACGGGAGAATCTACATAACGTTTAAACATAAAATATATCAGAGACAAGACACAAGTCTGCCGTGTTCTGCGGTTAGGATATTGCATTAGGCCGACTAATGTTCTCTAGTATGTTCCGCCACATTCATGAAGAATTTATAGGACAACGACAAAGCAGCTTAGAACTCGCTGTAGCGTGCTTTATGTAAATTCGTGTTGGTATGTAATTGCAGTTGCAAGCAGAGACAGTTTTAGTGCAGTATAGTCGGCATATTTCCTAAAATACCCGTGCGGTTTAACGAATGTTTTGCATTCGACCCGGATTCGGAACAGCCTTTTTAGCCTGCAGACATAGTGACACTATCGCGCTTTTAAAAAGAGCAATGGCTACCGCAAAATGGAGTGACATACGTGTGGGTTTTCAAAATATTTTTGAGAGAAAAACAGAAAGCGATCTAAATCTACACAAAAGAGGCTACCATTTTTGACAAATTGAATAAAACAATGAAACTTTAGTTAACTTTGCGTTAACATTATAATTTTGTTTTATGTACAAACTAGGTAGCTGCTTATAAATTTGACTACATAGAATGTATTATTATACACGTAGGTACTTAAACATTAAAGAATTCATTATATTTATAAATAGGTGTACGGTGAACCGTACGTAAGCAATATTATGAACATTACCGCAATGTAGGTCATGTGAATGTATTTAGTTATCATGTTTTTTAGTGCATTAAACGCATTCAATTAGCGCGGTTGTTTACATATTATTTGCCGCCCTGAATCAATTATCATCGTATATCATTTATCATTTACTTATCAATATCACTATAGTGTAGCCATTTACACCGCTACAATAGGTCTAATAGTTATGATGGTGGAATATTTCCGCATCAAAATCTGTTCTTTAGTTTTTAAGGTTATCGCGTTCAGACAAACAGACAGGCCGACGAGACAGGTGACTCGGTTTTATTAAACATTACAATGTCTTTTAAAATGTGCGTGTGTGTGTATATATAGGTGCAGAAGCTGATCCAAGCAACTTTTGCCCACTTAATATTTTGACGCAGAAATGTGTAGGTTAGGTATGCTTAAGTTCCTACATTATTTAACCAGCCCTATAAATTTGTGAGAAATGTAGATTTAAAATGCAAATACTAAATGAGACCTGTAGGAGCTAGACTTGTACTATTATTTACTGTACTACCTGAGCTCGAGTTTAGAGGTAAGCTTTATAAGATTTGAATTTAGATAAGGCTTGGCTGTAGAGCCAAAAGGATTTCCATTGGTAGTTATAGATGTACTTAGTAATATATGTATATGTTAGGTGGGCACAGTCTGAATGGACCGGTAGTCCGGTACAACCGTGGTAGTACTAACTTTCGACAGAAAACCGAAGTATCAGTGCTGGTCGGTGAAAGTAGGTACCGAGACCTTTTGTCTTGTCAGTGTATCGAAATTTGCTACACTCGATGACGTGAAATTTCGTAAGTCTACAATGTCCAACCAAAACCATTTTATTCAAAAAGTTATGAGATCTCTCAATAGAGATCTCAGGCAAATGCCTGGACTCCACAAACCCTAGAGTTTGGTCAAAAAGTAGTGTGTTTGATACGTCAGAGGCCCGAGTACAGTCGAGTTCTCCAATATCTTTTCAAAAATATCTATTCACAGACCTTATTGCCAGTTACATAAGGTCTACGTTTAGATATTTTTATGAACCGTTGGCTGTACACATATTGGAGAACTCGACTGTACGAATATTTGAATCCTGCGTAACGTAACGTTATCGTATCGAAATCGAGAAACTTCATACTAAATTTTAGTTCCAAATAGGCTCACGGGCAGGCGCTGTTCCAAACGCCATAGGTTTTTTTTGATAACGTTACTACTACTCGATTACGTTACGCAGGTTTCAAATATTCGTACTCGGGCCTCTGCTAAGGACATGGTTTACTGAAAATTTCAACTTCTTAGCATTGCTATGACGGTGCGAAAATACGACAAAACCCTTTAAGTAAATGTGGGTAGAGCCCAACTTTTTTACTATGTCTTGGCGGGGGTACTATATGGCCACTTGGTCACTGTACTTTTTTTGTGCCCCGCAATCGGGATATATCAACCCCATACATTACCTATTGCTCACTTTCTGTATGTAAGTAAAAACTTTATTGTAAAAAAAACAGAGGACAAAAAAAACCTTAGAAAAAAATCGTAAAATAATCCTCTAAAATAATGATAAATAAATAAAATATTTAATATAAATATTTTAAATATTTTATTTAAATATTTCGGACAACAGAAACTAAAGCCCAGGGTTCCCAGGGAAATCGAGGGCAACCCCCAAATTTTACAGGCACGTACTATGTGTTTCATATATTTTCTAAGGTTATTCAAGTATTTGCGTCTGGTAGTCATCATCTCATGATGATGAGCTGATGATGGAAGGTACAACTCCTTAGCGGTTAGGAGTTGGAGGATAATTCTGAAAATGTTAAATCATTATTCGAAAGGGTATACTCCTGTGGTGGTCCCACTGTCACCAAGTCATGATCTGATGATGGGATCTCAGGGAAATCGAGGGCAACCCTCAAATTTTATAGGCACGTATCATGTGTTTCATATATTTTCTAAGGCTATTCAAGTATTTGCGTCCGGTAGTTATCATCTCATGTTGATGAGCTGATGATGGACGGTACAGCTTCTTAATGGTTAGGGGTTGGAGGATAATTCTGAAAATGTTAAATCAACGTAAAATTGTGAAATAAAAATCTTTTAACAAAAAAGTAAAACGTAAAATAATCCTCTAAAATAATGATAAATAAATAAAATGCTTCATTCAAAGAATATTCCGCTCACACCGCACCGACTTCATATTTCTGCTGCTTAGTGCTAGGCCATAAAACTCTAGGCTTTAGTTTCTGTTGTCCGAAATAAAGGCATTTTATTTTATTTATTTATCATTATTTTAGAGGATTATTTTACGTTTTACTTTTTTGTTAAAAGATTTTTATTTCACAATTTTACGTTGATTTAACATTTTCAGAATTATCCTCCAACCCCTAACCATTAAGAAGCTGTACCTTCCATCATCAGCTCATCAACATGAGATGATGACTACCGGACGCAAATACTTGAATAGCCTTAGAAAATATATGAAACACATGATACGTGCCTATAAAATTTGAGGGTTGCCCTCGATTTCCCTGAGATCCCATCATCAGATCATGACCTGGTGACAGTGGGACCACCACAGGAGTATACCCTTTCGAATAATGATTTAACATTTTCAGAATTATCCTCCAACTCCTAATCGCTAAGGAGTTGTACCTTCCATCATCAGCTCATCATCATGAGATGATGACTACCAGACGCAAATACTTGAATAACCTTAGAAAATATATGAAACACATAGTACGTGCCTGTAAAATTTGGGGGTTGCCCTCGATTTCCCTGGGATCCCATCATCAGATCATGACTTGGTGACAATGGGACTACCTCAGGAGTATACCCTTTCGAATAAAAAAAGAATTTTGAAAATCAGTTTACAATTGACGGAGTAATCGATGTATATACATTAAAAAAAATACATGCAGTGGAACGTAGAACCTCCTCCTTTTTTTGAAGTCGGTTAAAAACACAAGTTTGTCTAACCTAATTTGTCTGTGTGTGTACTAGTTTATGTACACCGTCTAGGCACACCGTTCCTTTTTCTTCCCAAAAATGCCGCCTACACACAAATAGCTTTAAAAAGTATTTATGTTTGGGTGATTTTTCTATATTGCAGATTCCGTGTTTAGTTAGGGCCAGAAAACCAATTTGACTAAAAGCATACATTAAAATGCCCATTTTGCACTGAACATAATCATTAGTGGATAGTGCAAGTACAATGAGACACGTTGGAAGCTGACACGTATTGGTTTTGTGATATAATGAGAAGCCAGACTAATTAGTTAAACAGTGGAAGCAAATACCTTTTAAAGGGGTTCAAATTATCGTTTTCTTTTATAAGTATTATATATAATATATATAACACTTTTTAAAGGCTTATTATGCTTTGGCTGCTCAAATCATCTTAGGGTAGGTACTTATAATTATGTGTGTAGATAAAGTAGAGTATGCAACTCTACATAATTAGACCTTAAAACACTCGTGTGATCCTATTATGAAACTCAACTTCGCCGCGTTTCATAAAACACACTCGTGTTTTAAGGACCCTGGTTATGTTACAGTTGCATAAACTACTATTAATCTTCATATTTCATAGTAAGTAGTTATGTAGAGTTTTGGTACTTAGTTGTTACTTTTACGTTAAGGGTGAAATCAGGCAAGCGGTACATACTGAAGCACTGCTCTTAAACATGCTCTGGCGCGGGAGTACAACTGATTTACCCGTTGTTATTTACTGATTTCACTTCGAAATGGATTGGAAAATGAGCAAACCCTATTACTGAGCCGTCAGGAGGCCATGACAATTTTCGCGACTGATTAATTATTAATGATCAGTGCTGAATGCACATTACGGCTACTGTTCAAAATACTGATGGATATTATAAAATGCTTTTGCTGGGATATCATTACTTTTTGTTAGGATCAGCTACCCTCAAATGGCCACTTACCTACTTACCTGAAATATCAATACAAACCTATCTACTCTCTACTACTCTTGGGGGTTTTAATGAAACTTAAGTGTTTATATTAAAAAATAGATTTTGAGTTATAAAGGATAAGTCAAAAGTGGCTCCAAATGGTTTATGTAATATAATACTCGGCTGAGCCGACAGTTCCTGTGGCTAGAGCTTAGCTTGACACGCTACCTCGTGTATAGATAGGTAAGAAATTTAATGATGTATTTAAGTAGTATGTACTTTTTCAAAACAAACCTCTGCATTCTGAGTTGCAATTTAATGAAAATGTGTTTTTTTTTATGACGAGCCGTGCGGTGGTAAAAGGTTGCTGTAGGCAACACGTCAAAAAGTTCTTCAGAACACAACCCGTTGTACAAGCGGTAGAACACGCAAAGAGAGGCAAAGTCTCTCAAACTCACTCAAACTCTGAAACTCAACGGCTCTAAACCGCTCGTTAGTTTGGGATAATCGACAATCTTAACTGCACGCTTCTGTACAGAGTCAAGTGGGCTAAGTTGGTATCCTGGTTCACCCGCCCATAGGTGAGACAATGAGACCAGAGCTTTGTAAAGCAGCAGTCTATGCCCCGGGGTGAAGTAACGCTTCGCCCTATTGAGTACACCGCGAGCTTCTTAGACGAAAGCTTTGCTTTGCTATTCAGATGACTGCGGTGTTGTACATTGCTTGAGATATCGACACCGAGAATCCCAATACTGTTAGCTAAGTTTAGGGTTGTGTTCTGAAACGAGGAGCCACAGCGTAGGGATGTTTTTTAGCGCGCAAACTTGTGTGTAGTTCATGAACGACGGTAATACTCCGTTTGTATGATAAAGAACCTTCCCGTCGACTCTCCAAAAACTGTGACCCTCGCAGATAATTCCGCGTCCTTCGCCCTAATGACTTGTTTCGGGATAGGTTCATTAATTATTATCGCGCTACGTCAGACCACGGCCGACCAGAACTGACAAATTCGTTACGTTTACCCATGATTAATGGGCCATTTGAAATTTACGTTATTGTTGTCACAGAACGAGATAATTCGGAACACGGTTATGATAAATAACGTATTTTGAGTGGAACCTTACTTCTCTATTTAAGAGTATTTTTTTATTACGTTTAGGCACTGAAATAAATTATAAGCATTTTCCTCCGTGAGGTAGGCTACTCTAGATTAATCTACGATCTAAATTTAGGTAAAGTTATGAGATTAGGTATATTTATAACGATTGACTGCTACGTCGTGTTAGGATTAGGTTATCGCTATCGATAAAAGTGGTCTAGTTATGTGTTAGGTATATACTGATGCTTATACGTCACTCATAATACATAGAAATTTAATAATATGATTTGCCTACTTCGTTCCATTTATATTGTAAAGAGATTACGAAACTATAAAATAAATCAGTTTTCCTTTTAAGTGTATAAGGAAAATGGTATAATTCCATGATTACAAAGATTAAAGACCCGTCCCGAAAAATGTTTGGGGTTTGGATGACGTAAGGGGCTTGCAAACGGCATTTTCGGCACAAATCAATTTGGTAATCTATGAAGTAATATGTGGTAGTTCCGTGAATTTATTTTTGCATCAAAATATTGGTTGTGGTGATAGCAAATTAGTGAAGATAAAATACGAGTGCAGAATTATTAATAGAGCAGTAGGTAAGTACTTACAACTGCACTATGTCATTGCTTTTAATTTTCTTTTTAAATGTTCTTATCGCGGACCACGTAGAGTCGTATTATATAAAGTACGTAAAATAACTAATAATCAGTTTGCTAAGTTTTTCTTTCTTGCAGGAAAATTGCCTTTACAAGGTTTATTTTTCTGGACACCGGTGGTCTTAAATCGTGTAAGGGTACAACAAACAATACTTGCACATTAATAATGTTATATGGATGCTGTTAAACAATAATGTGTCGGCCCGCTTTGTAAAAGATAGGGTTATTACACAAAACCCCGACTGTGAGCAGTAAAAGCAAGACTGAGCAAGATAAATGAAAAGTGCTCTCACGAGTTTTTCCGCTATACATATTTGTACATAATACATACATTTACATAAAGCTATTTATTTCAACGTTCTAATTCTAGGGTCCTATTTAGAGTTTTACATAAATCGGCTTTTTTGTACCAAGCATAGCTTTTAGCCTGTCTGTCAATAAAATAGAATAGCATAGCAATATAACTTATTCTACCATCACTCTAAGGCCGACTAGCCCTAACCTGGGGTTAACATAACGTCGGACGATACAAATGCATCAAGTTAGCGCCGAGTTAGTGTCTAATCCAGGTCGATACAAGCCTCAAGCGATCACAAGCGATTAGGGCAAAGCTAGTACCTATAGTAATATACTTCATACATTTTGGAAAAAAATATTTTTGAAAAGAGACATTTAGAAAATATTTTTCATACCGCTACCTCTACAAAATTTACAATCATGTGGTAAAAACGTAGGCACTCGTAATTCAACTTAATACATCGCACCTTGCTCTAACACATTTACACTCGCTTAGCAACTTAAAACTCTGAACTCTGCAGTTTCAACAGTTATGATACTGCCATGCTCACAGTCTGTTGGCATTCCGACCGCCAAATGTTGCGGTTCACAACTTTCATGAGACCGGAACAATTTTAATGGTCACCATGATGCTGAAACTAATTGTTCGTCGCCTGTTATTAACATACTCGTAACTGCTGTGTATAATTGAACATGAAGAGTCGGCGGTTGGAAGTCGACACGTTATATTTACGGGGAGTGTACCTCGACAACTTTTATTTGATGTGGGTGACATGTAACCAACGTCATGTCGTTTATTGACAGCGTCAAACGTCAAAGTGACGTTTCGTTTTCTTACCAATGTACCAATAGAAATAACGACTCACAGTTAGTACCTAGCTGGGGTGCGTGTCGGATGACCTCCTCGTGTGCTCAAGCGTTACGGTTCCCTACTAAGGGGGAAGCGTAATAGCGTTTGGGCCGGTACAGCCTGGGCAACAACGGTTAACCATTATATTATTTTTTTGTATATCCGACGAAGTAGGGGGGTGGGGAGGGGGTTTAGGTTAGGCTGTGAAGTCTAACCACAGCAGCGATTTAACATCTATTTTAACAAACAGCGTCTTAATACTGATCAAAATCATACCTACCTATTTAAAAAAACTTGTGCCTAGCTATTAATATAACCAGTCTAATACAAAATCTGTATAGTTTTCAAAACTATATATTCACATAAAAATAGATTGTTACGAAACCCATCCTAAAACTGAATGGTCTTCTAAACTAAGCTACCATCTCAAAATCGAGGGTAGCGAAATATTTTCGCATCGCTTGCACAAAGGCTGGTTAAAATAAACAGTTACGGAGCCCCGTTCTATTGTGGAAATACAATAATAATAGAGATGCCTTAAAGACGTCGAACTCTGCGAAGCTCGACGGTATTGAGGATATTTTCCACATACCGATACGTTGCAGAAGGCCCGTTGACTGGATACATTTATATTGGAATGGCATTGTTGAGCGATACACGAGAAAAGGACTTAGAAGTTCGTTTGTCGACTGTTTAACATAATTTAAGGATAATTTAGTTTTAAAAGGAAAAACGAAACCTTTATCTTCGTAGGATAACTTCGTTGTCTGTCTGTCTGTCAAGACTCTTTTTCCCTGGAATCTGTGGAGGTCACAAGTTGAAATTAATATCAAATACTCAAGCCTGCAATCCCTAGAAGCTGTGAAAAAAATCAGACTTCTATGTTAACGCAATCAAATGACACAGTCATTGAAAAGGGTGTTTCCACAGAAACGGTTGTGTATGGAATCAAAACCTATAAGATACTTCCAGTTGTCCTAGAATCTTGAAATTTGGTATAATAGTAGCTTTTCTAACACAACCAATGAGATAAATATGAAAAACAATATTTGTCTGTAGGTGTATATATTATGTCAGTGACCTGAACAGTATAAATTGACCCCACACTGCGTAGGAACCTACATTTTTATTAGAAGCAGGGCTTAGATAACATTGGACGACTTAAAACAGTGATAGACTAAGTATTTACAAACTTACTTATGATTTTGTACGTAACCCTCGGTGCGTGACTCCGATTTGCACTTGTCCGGTTTTTTATATAAATATCCTGCCTACTTCTTCATCGTTTCGTAATAGGTTATATTAATAACAATCTCTCAAATCCTAATATTGTATTGATGGTAAACCCATGTTATATCAAATAAATATTCTCCATAATACCTGTCTTACTTTAAAGATTGGGTATTATTTTTACTAAGAAGATAACGAGTTATTAACAACATAAATAAGTATGTAATGAAACTAATGATGGTATTCTAGAATAATTCTTAGTTAATCGGATTTAGTTCGTTATTTTTATTTAATCAAATGTGTACAACCTAATACAGAAGCATGATCTCACAAGTTTATGAATTCGGGTTCGCGAAAATACTTTGAAAAGATTACTTAAGAGCTTCTTAAAGAACTCGTCTTCTTTCAAACTAAAATATACAGCGAAATATAAATCCAACCTTCGTGATGCAAAGATAGGATTTTCGAGATAATCATAATGGATTTTTAATAAGTTCAACGGTTATCTCATGTATAATGCACAAACATGGCTTAGACTAACAAGATATAGGTAACTTCCATTCGGTTTGTTTTCAAAGATAAACTAGTGAAAAAAGTGGTTCCAAACAACTTTTAAAAGTCGTATTTATTTGCTGAGTTCATATTTGGCGGAGAACAACAGTGGCGTTGTGACATTCATTTGATTTCTTATTCGGATTTCCCTGTGAAAATTCCATGTTTGCAAACTGAAACATATTATTTGAAACCAGACGTCCTGCATAAGTCATTTTATTTAGAACGGCCTGGCTGTATCAGTGACTTTTTATTCCTAAAATCATATTGATCAGATAACTTCGGGATATAACAAAATTTAACAAAACTGCGATACGGTTGGAACGTATTTACTCATGCGCAGCATTTTTCCTCTCAATTAAAGCCAATCCATTTCGGGCAAGGCATTATAACAGAGTTTGGGCTACTAAATTGATTTAAATATTTATATTATTATTTTTCTTTACTTTAGATAAATCAGCGTACAAAAATAAGAAATTAGAACTTGAAAGGCGCTAGAACTAGACGAGCAGGTATACTAGGTACTTTACTTTTAATTGGTCATTCATGGACCTTGTTGTTACCCAGGCTTTGTTCACTTTGCACTATGTTGTATACAAAGATAGCTGTTACATTGAGTCTAGCCTAGAATGTGATTTAAATAAATAAATATTTTGGGACAATTGACACCAATTAACATAGTCGCAGTAGTCCCAAACTAGGCAAAGCCTGAACTATGGGTACTGGACAATAGATAAACATACTTAATATAGATAAATACATACAAACATTTGCCCCGCCCGGGATCGAACGACAAGCTTCATAGTCAGGTTCTCTGACCACAAGGCTATCGGCCGGTCGTGTCGAGTAGGTACCTAAAGTACCTACGTTTTTGTCTCATGAAAGTAAACGCACAGCATAGCCCCAAGGACAAATATTGAATCCTGCGTAACGTAATCGTTATCGTTTCACCATCGAGAAACTTCGTATTAAATTTTCGTACTAAATACGTTCATGGGGGGAGGGGGGGTGATGTTCCAAACGTCATACATATTTTCTCGATAACACTCCACTCGATTACGTTAAGTAGCATTTGAATACTCGTGCTCGGGCTCAGCTTCCTACGATGGTTGTTAGTTAACCAAATTATGCCCTAAGTGCAAAACAACCAATCCCCATGATTTCAGAACAGAAATGAAAATGTATAAAGTAAACATTTACAGATTGCGGATGCAGGCGGCCGGCTTTTAGCAAAAGGTAAATATGCTGAGCTCTACGGAGCCGGAAATATCTAAGTAAACGAACGTTTGTATGGATTCCAAATGAAAAAGTATATTTGATGGAACTACGCGAGCACTTAAGTTAATAAAGGATTGAGTTGTTTAGCGCGATAAGAGATTGGCTTTACTACCCACGGATTACTTAATGTCTAGACGCTTTTAAACCTATTTATTTCTAGATAAAATTTTTCGTGAAACCTTAAAACTACTTAATATTTTATCGCTAAACCAAGAAGATCTTGCAAAACGTGAACGCTGATCACTTAAAAATTGCACCTAATATGTATTTACAGACTGAAGGATAAAATTTTGCCCGCTTAAGAGCACTTAAACAAGATATCCCGAGTTCAAATGTAATGTTCATAAAAATATGGAATCTGTTTTTCGTAAAGAGCTCTTTAGAATTTAACCCTCTATGTTTTCTGACTGCAGCTCACTTGTGCACGAGAGATATAAGATAAAAGTAGTTTATCTTGATGTTAAATTAAATTTAGTGATTAACAAAAATAACAGTGAAATAAACGGATCACTCACGTAGTCACGTATGTCAGTCGAGTATAGCTCGACATGTTTCGGACTAATCCTATTACGTACGTGAAGCCTTTGAAATTGGTCGTCATCCCATTTTCTACCGTGATAGTGGATGGTCAGTGCCCCCGAGTTGGAAAACTGTGTTGAACACTGCGTCAACAGCTAGTGTGAACGAGCCTTTACAAAGTAATGTGATTAGTGTAGTGTGCTACCCTACTTTTGAAAATAATAAAAATGATGATGAAAACGAGGGTAGTTGTGAGCCGCCGTCCGCTGCGCCGAGCAGCCGCGCGAGCAGAGCCGCGGCGCGCAGTTTACGTCTCGCCACCGGTGTGGCGTGTGCTTCCAGAGGAAGGACTACGGATTAGTCCGAAACATGTCGGGCTATACTCGACTGACATACGTGAGTGATCCGTTTATTTCACAATGCTTGAGTCTCACGGTAGTTTCATGTTAAAAGTAACAAAAATAACCTTCATTTTTAAAACAGTATTTTTTGTTTACTGTACTTTGTGTTGTCTGTACTTCTACTTATTGTGTTTGTGTTGTGTACTTAGTTGCGTTAGTTGTATTGCCATCCAACTTATAGAATATCCATACCAAATTTCAAGTCGATGTCGTTAACCGTTGAAGAGTTCCCTCCTGCGGAGACGATTCTCGCCGGGGATTGTACGTATTTATCATCCAACTTACACAATACCTTACAAGTTAAGGTCGCTTTGTACGGAATGTGTAGGTATACAATACAAAGTGAACCGTTATTGTGCTTGTTCGTATATGTGATATCCGTAAGTAGGCAAGTTCGATTATTTTACGAGTTAATTGACATTATACAATACCCGTACCTACCTATAAATACACTGTAACAAAGTGAGTACCTACAATATTTTTGGACCAACATTTTGTTACTTATAATTATAAGGTCGATTACGACCTGTACGTAGGTTAATATAAATAGGTATAATTATAGGTTATTTAATCACAATAGGATCCACTACAATGCCTAGCTCATTCAATAATGGCGTCCTGTTTGTTTATCTTAATGTAAATGTAATGTGTATGTGGTAGTGGTAGGCCTTCAATTCAGGTTATATAAGCAATTATTTACTAACGAATGAATCTTACAAAGTGAGCAAATGAAAAGACGACAGAGTACAAAGTACAAATAAAATAGACCAAATAGTGAAGAGGCAAAATAAATAAATACGAGTACACACCACGTTATATTACAAAAAACCGCACAAGTGCGAGTCGGACTTGCGCACGAGGATTCCGTAGAAAGATTTTAACGCTTTTCCTTAGTGTTTTAAGAAGTCCAGTGTTAGCAAGAGCCCTGCTGCTAAGCAAAATGTACGCAGTGTGGGGTCAACTTATATTGGTCTGTGAAATCTACAGACAGACATAAAAATTTAAGATTTTGATTCTTTTTTGATTGGTTGTGCTATAAGAACTACCTTCATACCAAATTTTAAGTTTCCAGGACAACTGAAAGTACCCCTTTAGTTTTCGGATTTCGGCAATTTGTATGAAAATAGCCTTTTTAATGACTGTATCTTTTGATTGCGTTGACTTAGAAGGTTGATTTTTTCACAGCTTCAAGGGACGCAGGCTTGAGTATTTGATATTAATTTCAGCATGCTACCTCCACGCGTTCCAGAGAAAAAGGGTCTTGGCAGACAGACAGACAGACGGACAACAAAGTGGTTCTATAAGGGTTCCGTTTTTTCCTTTTGAGGTACGGAACCCTATAAACTAAATAAAATAAAAGCAGAAACTTAATAAATAAGTACAACAGTGAACAAAATCTACAGTCGGTGAAAATAAACATTTAAGTACATAAAAAAATAAAATATTACCATTCTATGCCCATTAATTTTCAGGTGTCAAAAAAAGTTTGTAATTGTTATACCTAATAAAAGTCTCAATTTCTATTCAAATTATGTGCTGTTGAAAGCGTAAACTTGCATAGTTCAATTTTACCTCATCATCCACAAAACCTTAGAGCCGTCTTCTCAACCAAAGAATGGCAAGGCGATGCGAAATCGTTACAATTGCGATTAGGGTGTGTTTTTAACACGCGAGTATCATGGAAAGAATTGTAGACCGTTCGAGTTGAGACTTTGCCAATCCGGTGCCATTCCGGTCGTATTTTAAAACCCTGACGAGCATTTTATGGCAAACTAGTAAACCAATAAACATCACGTCACGTCTGAAACGACGTCACTATTGAAGTATTTATTGTCAGCGAAAAAGTTCGCTGTATTTGCGCTCATCAACAGCTTTTCTGTTGTTCGCTTTTTATCGAGATACAATACAAAGGCCATAAAACTTGTTCGTCTGTGACAAATGGTGTTCAAAAATGCTATAAAATTGGAAAGCATTTTAACGTACGACCTGCAATGAAATGGGATTAACTCTTTTTAACATCGCTCAAGCTTTTCACCAAAGATTAAATATTAACAAAGTTTAAAGATACAACAAAATGAGACTTAAGGAAATTTATTGATACAAATTAGATGTACCTATATAAAAATGATTGCATTTTTAATAATAGCTGCTATTTGGGATTAACTAAAAAGTAGGCACTGGTTTTCCATCAAACAAAATTATAATGAAAAGTCATACCACACATAACAAATAAGTAAAAATATATAAAGAATACGTATCAAAAAGGTTGCGCAATCTTGCACAGCTGCAATTAGTTACCTTGTTATTTATTAAGTACTTATTTAGTAGGTATTCGTTCTGATCTAGTAATTAACTTTTCAACCACTTTCTGACGTTGAATTAACATATTGTGTTTTCACAGTGTAGGTACATAGATACCGATAACTACGTAGTAGCTTTGAAATTATGTAGATACAAATAAGAATTACCTAAAAAAACAAAATTAGCTTCTGGTAGGTTAGTGGACCTCACACCCATGAAATTATAAAAGTGTTTTTTTTCTAGTCATTGGAACTTTAATACATATTAGCGACCTCTAGCAAGCCAATGTTATCTAACTCCATTAGGTTTTAATTAAGCTTTCAGACACTATTTAGTCTCTTTCAAAAGACCTAGACCGTTATGTACACTTGTTTAGTCTCAAAGCAGAACGCGTTGATAATTTTATGAGCCCTAATGAGCTCTTACAAGAAGCTACCTAAAAGATTATAAATATGTATATCAAGCGATTCGTTCATTTTAAACCACAATAGTGCACCTTAGAAATGTGGTGTTCATTTTGGTTATATCATATTAAGTCCTGGCCTGGGTAAAAATAATACAACTCATTATTTAATTAGGTGGGACCATTTGAGAACAGTAAATAATACCTATCATTTAAATGGAACTTCAAAGCTAAGTAGAAGTAGATAAAGTAAGGAAGATAAATGTAGTTTTCGAGCAACTTAATGTCCACAAAGCACAACTATAGAAACCTATATGGGGATGATAAGGTAAGTTATGTATATCAATTTGTCCTAATTCGGTCTCCGCCATTGATTCTACTCCAACAGGCTATTATGGCGGTTCAAATCATCGCTGACAATATAATTCCAATTATTAATTGAGGTAGGAATTGCCAATTATCGCAGCCGTCGATCTGCATCACATATGTACCTATACCTCCTACTGACCCCTTTCGGTCCGAAAACACCTAACGTGTACTTTTAGTATAGACCTACTGCTAAGGTATTGGAGATTCATATCCAAGAGTACTACCCAGAAGTTGTAAGCTGCTTTAATGTAAAACATTTTGACTGTTTTTTCTTTTCTTTATCTAAGTTTCTACATCTATGGTATTAACAATAAAAAAAATTAAAATACGTAATTACCTAAATGTCTGCGTCCATACAATACAATACAATACAAATATTCTTTATTGAAAACCACAAAACAGTACAAGGAGATTACAGAAAACAGGTATGGTAGACAATAGACGGTCCATATTTGTGTGATGATACTAAAAATTTACCGACCTTCTAATGTGCTGTTAAATATGCGCATGAAAATTTATTTTTGCTCAAAGTCATATTAAGTACCTTTACGTTTCCTGACAAACTTCCGCTAATATTTCGTTCATTTGTCAACAAACCAGAACCGAAAGGTATCTCTATTCCCCTTATTTCATTACGATCAAAACTGCGATTTTTAAAGGCAAATATTTTTATTGCCCCTCGGTTTAACCCAATACAGCGAAAATAAAAACAAAAATGTAATTTTCTTTTTCGAGATTCAATTTTGGTGTTTTATACGATCGCAGTCCCTTTTATTTATGACAAAATACATAAAAAGTAGTATGATAATTTATTGTTTTTTTTCTCGTCGGCGCGGCGTTGCGTGACTGCGTACCAAATTGAGACCGTGAAACGTTAGAAACAGAGTTCTTTTAATTGAATAATTTACGGATGCTTTTATTATTTTTTCATTTTTCTTATTTAATTTGCATTAGCGTACTCTGCGCCTCGGGCTTACGCCTGTGTCCGACGTGGGTACAATATCAACTTCGTTAATATTTATGAACAGCGTCTTTATACATGTAGGCAAACAATACTATTGTTTGTGGAAAGTCCCCACCAAGACCGTGTTTAGGTTTCCACGTTTCCAGTTTTAAGCTTTGCAAAGCAGCGTTGCATTATTTGCTTCGCTGTTTGGTATGAAACTACGAGTAAGTGTACACTCGCTCGCTCCAAAACTCGGTCACATCACAACGGATGCGTTGTCTTTGAGGCCTGTGCAGTCTTGGGAACTGTTTCCTCCTGACATACATACGAGTTGCAAATTTACTTCTGTATCGCGTGCATAGCAAAGTTTGAGATGGCTGAAAACTACAACTTTCTCAACTCACTTGACAACTTAGATTATAAGATAGGAAGAAAAACTTAGAAGTCATGAAAATGATAGTAGTTGTTGTAGAAAAACACAGATGTTGCTAATTTTATAAGTGTTTTGCATACTCTTGAACTAGGTATTTATTTATCAATTCATGCATCTATGGCTTTACTAAGGAATCGAAATGTGATTTTGCCTCTTATTCCGAATTTATAAGTTCTACGAATTTATTATGTTTAGTAAAACAGCCATGGTTAAGATAGAAGTACCTACTAAGGGAAATTTCTATCGCCATTACCTTCCATTGAACGTTTTTTTTGACATAGGAGTACCCCCACTTCATTACGTAAACGTTGAGCACTATACGTCTATGCATTTTGCCGATAGTGGTCGAGGCAATGACAAATTTGCCAAGCCATTGAACGCTCTCCGCTAGACCATTACGAGAGTAAGTATCTACGAATTTGGTACGAAGTAATTGAAATCATCCTAGTAATTTGTTCCGTTACAACCAAATTCAGTATGGTGATTATTTTGTTGTAGACAAAAATGTATAGTCAAGAAAGGTGTCAAGGGTTGGATGAGTTAGCTTTCCAATTCTCTAGTATCGCGAGAGCAGTATTGATTTTCGTGCACTTTTAACATTGTCAGCGAATGTCCTTTGTCAGTTGGTGTGATAGGAGCTAGTTTTTCCAATTTTATTAGTTAATTGTTTTTGCAGTAGGATTTCGATTATCTCTTTCACCTTTTACTTAAACGATGGCGACTAGACCAATTCAGAATTTTGTGGCAAATTCGTTACAGCAAAGACCTCTCTTTAAAGTAATTGAAAACTTTGCAGAAGCGACTGTTCAATATTATTTCTACCGCCACTTTTGTAAAATTAAATTGACGGCATAGCAACACCAGTTCAATTACTTTAAAACCATAATGTAAACTCAGCCTCTGAAACAACATGCAAATGGATATTCCCGTAACGACGCATTATCTTGAATAAATATTGTGACCGAATTAATGACAACGTGTGTGTCAGAGATAACTACAATTGAATCGTTAATTGTGATTTGAGCAGCTAATGTCGCTGCGGTCTAATTCTATTTGAGTTCCCAAACATTCTAAGCTGGTTTTGTATAAACACATTTCCACGTCTCTGATTTCCATATAATTGTAAGTCCTAACTGTACCTAACGTTTTTCATAATCCGTCACTAGCTGTAACTTTTTTTCCTCTGGAAGCTTAAAATAATCAGGAATTTTGTATTAGGTCACAACTCCACCGATAACTCCAGAGGATTGCAGATGCGTTGCTAAGCTAGAGGTATAAAAGTACGGAACTTCGTCAAATTTCTCTGAATTATTTTCATTTACAAATTGTAGGATGTTTAGTAGGCTGGATGCTTCGACCTGAAAGTGTTTACCTACTTGCTAAGTAATGTAGTATTGCAGTGTTTCTTCGCTGACAATTCATTTCTAAGCCTCTGCTGAACGACGAAAGGAAGAAGAGAATAATGTATAGAGATTTATGTTGTTGTTACCAATTATCAACTTCCAAAATAAGCTTAAACTACACTTCAGCATCAATAATTTACCAATTAGCTACACGGGTACGGTCAACTCGCCGACTAAAAAGCCGTAGCTATAAATTTCAGTTCGCCGCAGTTACCAATATTTTGTTGAAGTTGGGCCAGTTATTGAATTCCTGTCCTCGTATATTGGGCGCGCGGATATTGTGCCGCGGCACTTTGGACGATATGAGGCCGCGTACTTGCATGCAAATACGGTTTTAAGCAAAGAAACTAACTTGGAGGCAAATTGAAAACTTTATTTTAGTGTGTAGGTACAAGTTTGCAATTCATAAACTTGTCTGGCCGAACATTTTAGTAGTATTTACCGGACCGATGTGTTAGGTCGTAATATACCTACATATTTTTCCTTTCATCAGAAACGTTAGGTACCTACTTAAATATCATTGTAAACCTGTCAATTGAAATCACAATAACAAAATATTTAAAATCGTTGATTAAATAAGGATGCGAGTCGACGTTAATAAAATCAGCATGTTTAAATATAACATCGTTTTTTTATTTAATGATGTTGCCTTAAGAGAGCCCTTGTTTCGAGCAAATTGGCTCTGTGAATATTAGCTACTTAACACTGATTTCAAATTTTGTCTCACAAATCAAATTTTCCGCTCATTATTACGCAGAAATTGGCTGAACATTTTCTTCATTTGCTTTATTTTCGAACGAAATTAAATAATTTAAATTCAAGTAGGTACGTCAAATTTATCATAGGGTTTTTCTTATATACTTCAGAAGAGCTTTAGAATATTAAGCGTAAAGTCAAGTAAAATGACAATCATCACATGAATGAGATTTTATTTATCTTAAATTTGGTCACGAGACCTATAAATATTATCTTCCGTACGCGCAGCAAAACAAAGACTTTACGACCGAAAACTTTACGCTAGTTTTCCTCCGACATAACTAGGATATCGGAACTTGACAACACATTTTACAGTAAAGTAATGGAATAACGTATAAAGAAAGCGTAAATTCACGAAAGTACTCAGGTACCCTATACCTTAATTTTAAAACTCAAGTCAAGGTCAGGTTAGTTTTTTAGCAGCAGCGAATACATGCCCAAAGCCTTTCTGTTCAAATTTTGTGAACAAACTCAAAGCTTTGAGGCGTTCATTTAGTGATACTTTTTATTCAACATGAGTTTAAATCCCAGCGCGCCTGTTAATTTGGGACTTTTATTTCTTACTATACTCCCCGCTGAAACGCCAGCAAAATTTACTTCCAAAGCTTCCAAACGTTCTCAGCGTATCTCGATTGAAAATGCGAGAAACTGTATAATGGGCACGGTTTACTAGCTGCACAGTAGGTACGTGGTTGTTTTTCATTCGTTGTGACGCTTCAAACGATTTCCTTTGCAAGAATTCGAAAACCTTTAAGGGCCGAAGGAAATAACATTGCTTCCTTCTAACATTTAAAGCTAATAATGCAAATTAAAGCGTACTCAAACCGACGTGATCGGAATTCGAAGTACACCGGCTCGTGGATGGCTTCGATCGAGATGCAGTGACGTTTACAGCTCCATCGATCAGTCTCAGGACGTTAATTGCCTGAAACCTCGACGAAACCTTTCTATAAGCGTTTCAAATTACACGATTTACAGGATAAGTACTTAGCGCTAAAATGTGCGCTTTGGCATATGTTGTTGATTGGAAAGTCAAGAATTTTTATAGGGGTGGAGCGAGTCTGGTAAAGGCGACGCCAACGAAAACATAGTAGATGCACTGATGAGTGAATAATTTAAAGTTTTTAAGCCGACGAAATTGAGTTAAAAGAGACATGAACGCTGAAGGTGCAACCATACAGGCAAGGAAAGTTTGACCGGCTTTAAGTTAATAATATTCCCCACTCTATGGCTATAATAGCTCGTAAAAGAAACGGCGGTTATTGAACGTCATCTTCCGAGTTACTTTAATTCCTAAGTCTGTTAGAATATTCGCGTTTATTAAACGCGTTTTTTTTTTAAATACCTAGAATGTATAAATACCGAATTTTTGGCACCACTGCATCTCTGTGCCAGGTCAAGCATAAAAAAATGATCAAAGGGCTTTTAAAGCGTCAGCACGTCCTCACACACGGCTGGTACGGGACGAATTCGCTAAGCTCATCATTACCAACCCTTTTTTCTTAAATCTCAATCGTTTTCTTTTTCCGCTTTATATGAAAATTCACTTTGTAGCCACTCAAAGCTAATTACACTTCCCTGATATTAGGTACTTACAGGCATATTCTTCAACATTCAAAGAAAAAGCTTGACGTTATATGAGATTTTAAGTGGGCGCCTAAGGTGAAGATGCGGCGAAGGAAAATAATCGAAGTGCTTTGATCGTTCGCTGTAAACTGGTGGGGTGCGTCTTAATAAGGGTGTGACATCTCTTTGACGGCGACACGGATATGAGGGACGCTGGGGCGTACGTCGATTGCACTTGTAGTGAGCCGTATGTCTCGAGTATTGCCCGCACTTGAGTTATTCAATATTACGTAAAAAGAAAAGTCGAAATCTTCGGAGTATGGTTTCAAGTGCCATCATTTACTAATTTAGACTGATGTCGGATACAGTTATGACCAGATAACTTATCCAAATCAATTGTGTGTGTTACCCAATCGCACTAAATACTGAAATAGGGTACTGAATTACTTTGTACACAGTAATACTATACATTTCCCGGCCGGGGCAGATGTTTGTATGATAAATACGAATATTTGTTCTCGAGTCTTGGATGTTTAATATGTATATAAGTATGTATATAAGTATGTATTTATCTATATAAATATGTTTATCCGTTGTCTAGTAGCCATAGTACAGGCTTTGCCTAGTTTGGGACTAGGTCAATTGGTGTCAATTTGTCCCATGGTATTTATTTATTTTATTTCAAAAGTACTGCATGTAAAAATGGCTTCTGAAAACCTAGCTTCACTTAACTAGAAACTACTTTACTTCCTTGCAATAAAGCTTGGCACGTTTTCCTTTGCTGTTTCTTTATTTTAATCTAACTCGTACAAAATGCCACGAGATAGCGATAAATCACTCTGTACTACGAATGGGTTTCAAGTTTTTTCTCTTCGTCACTACATACGTATAGTTTTATTGTGTTAAAAGTGAATGTATGTGGGTGTGCGACAGCATGAAATTGACGATGTGGTACTGGCGTGGGCGGTACAATGACTTATTAGATGATCATAGCATTGTTTTTTATAAATCGCTTTTTAGGGTTCCTTAGTCAACAATGAACCCGTGTAGTTTCGCCGCATGTTGGTCTATCTGGCTGTCCGTCTGTCCGCGACTTAAATCACTTTTGGTATTATTAGAATGCTGTAATTTTGGTTGCAATATTACATAAATTTTAATTTTTAATCACGTCGACAAAGTAGTAGAATAAAATCATATAAGGTCACCCGGAGTAAAGGCGACTATGGGGTTCTTGCGTTTATTTGAGTTATTTTTTAAACAACGTGAGTTATAACAGCTTCCGCCATCTTGTGATAGTCACCTGAACTACTTGGAGGACAGCACGTACTATAGAGGGCGTTTTAGCGAATCGTATTCAAGATAACGGCCATCTTGAAATTTTCTGTCACACCAGACCAACGCGGTATGTGAGGGAAGTGAACAAAATCCATTTACATCCTCATTTTTCTTTCAGTTTTTGATATTAATTCTTGTTCAATACAATCAGTATTAGTTGGCACGTGCGCCCGAATTATAACTTTTATTAAAAATGCTTCATTGTTAGAATTATATGCATGTAAAATGTTCCGAGTTAAATTTTCAAATTGGGCTAAATGCGTCAGCAACTTTGAGGTAATTGCGTCTGTGCAACGCATTTGCCCCAATGTCAGTGGTCAACAACCTTTTCCTGGATTTGTAGTTTTAACAGTTTTAGTACAATGTAGGTTGCCAAGTTTTTTTTATTTAAAGATTAAAAATAACAGAATGTTAAACATATGACTGAATTCTAAAGTGCGTTAATTAATTTTTCAGCAACATTTCGAATTCACATATACTCAAAAGTACTTAATTATTTGATCTATGCTTTAGATTTAACAAAACAAAAGGTAAGTATTTTATTTTACCCGTAGAGTGGGTCACTGATAGAGGGGAAAATATCGTAACTGTAATAAAAAAAAAATCTAGCTCAATCTTTTCGATCGAATAAAAATGTTTGCAACATCTGGTATTTAGGTTTGGATAAATGCGTCTGCAAATTGAAGACGCATTTTCCCTAATTATACTATTTTGTGTCTCATTTCGTCTTTAGTATTTTTTTGTCTATTGTATTAACAATACCTTCTAGAATACTGTATTGTGAACACGTTCCATGATGTTTCAAAGGCCTAATCCCAATCGTTTAACAGTTATTTTAAAAAGACGCATTTTCCCAAATGGGGTAAAAGCGTCTAAAATTCCGTTTTAAAAAAAAAGGCGTATGTATCTTTTAATTATAGTGCAGCGAAAAAGTTACTTCACGAATTGAATAGCTAAAGAGTTGTACAAAGCACAGAGCGAAAGAGTATTTCAATAAACTTAATACATATTTCATAATATCGGATTTGAAAAATACCAAAACGGTGACGCTATTACCCCGGTTGACCTTAATAAATATTACCTGTGATAAACAGATTTTCAATGAACATGCAGGCACTCAGTTAATTAACTGTTAGTTAGTTAAAATTTCACATTTATACGCGGAAGCAAATTATTCGAAGTTAGGTATGCTTCAGTACCTATCTACGAGTACCTCGTGAAATTTACTCTGAATGCTGGAATAATCCACACCCACCATGTCTTCAATTTAATTACTTATTTAAAATACTTTAGGTATGTTTTATTCTAATAATGATTCACTGGAAGTCAGGCGCAGTTTGAAAGCTTAAACGGATAACCGAGGTCGCTGAAATCCATCCATCCACATTACGTGGCTGCTAAAGTCTGAGGCGCTGTCAGGGGGGATTCCAAAACGTTAAAAACGTCAGCCTAATGCTTAGCGAAAAGGTGTGTACTTTTTCCCGGAAGTCTACTTATATTAATATTCATACATTTATGTTAATCATGTGAAAGTGTAACCGTTCGATCTTCAGTTTGTTTCGTGATTATATGTTTACAAGTTTAACAACAAAACCTGTGAAGTAAATGAGAAAAATTAGTTAACTAAAAAACTACTTACATTATAATGTATTGTTTTATATTTTTATGTAACTTTGTATTTTAATTGCAAGAATTTGATCTGTCTGAAAAGTTCAGTCAAATTTATCGTTAACTCAATGTTAAGTTGAACAAATTATTTACGCAAAGTTACGCCCCATATAGTGCTTTTCTCTAAGGCTTCAATCTTGAAGTTGAAACTGTAACAGGAGACCTACATTTGTCACATTTTCAGCGGCAAGGTCTAGGCCATTACTTCAGACAATTTAGCAACACATAGGTACAGTCTGGATTTATTTCATCGCTCCCATCTTACAACTACAACATTAATATCTACCTGTAATGCGGTCTACTCTAGCATTCTGTATAGTTTCATCTGCGCCTCACTGAGGGTATGAGGGTACCCAGTTAAACCGCTACTAACCAACCTTCGAAAACGTTAAAGTTAGCTAAAAACACAGGTTGGCCACAAATGTAGTTCGTAAATTCGAGCTCAGATGTTTCCGCCACATACACCCAGATGTGAGTACACTTACAACATAAAGCAACTCAGAAAAGTTTGAAAATCTCTGTCATTTCTATTAAATATTTGGACCAACTTCTATGATGTTTAGCTAACGACCATCGTGATTAAACCAGTTTTCTATTAAAAAACCGTGTCCGAATCCGTCTATCCATTTGAGAGCTACAGTGCGACCAACAGACACACATACAAACACGTTAAACTTATAACATCCCTTTGTTTTGGGACGGGATTGAAAATAAAACAAATATTAATTATACTAACAATAAAAGCAAGCTTCCCTGATAAAATTATTGTTGTAAACCGTAATGGCGGTCTAAAAAAGCTTTCACAAGTTTCCAGAGGGTGTCTATTACAGTTGGAAATGATAGTGACCGTACAGTCGAGGACAAAGTTACATACAAAAATGTGACCGTATTGCAACGGAGTGAGGTGTAGAAATGTATTCTTGTGTTTGCCCTCGACTGTATATGCCGGGGCCGAAATAACGAGCGCGTGAGAATTTTGCGAAACAGATGTGTGTCCGAAACATTAAATCACGGTTCATATGCGAAAGAGAGCGAGCCAAGTTTGAAAAGTGTTGTTGTTATGTTGACTAAGAGGTAGGTATTGTCACACTACAGCGATTACTTTACTCTAGAATCTTCAATAATAATATGTTTTTTTGTGATGTTCAATTTTATCCTGTAATGAGTAATAGTATTTATATTTTGCTATTTGGTGCCAGTTGACGAAATGGCTATAAGCGTTAACGCTACGCGACGCTATTACGCGTAATCAGCAACGTGTAACGGAGAGTAAGCTTTGTAAGCTTCTTGATCTTTATTTCTCACTATCGCGTGATCTTGACTGAGCCATAAATATTACAATAAAAATACCTAATAAGAACCATTCCATGTTATTATGATAGTTAATTTAAATCGACCTTTGGAGTGGCGTGAGAGCAAAAATCCTACTTACTTGTGAGGCAAGTCTTATGCCTAGCAGTGGTTCGTATTTGTATCTGGAGAGATGTAAGTAAACACTTTATACTACAATAACCAACTTAGAAAAGTTGAAAACCCCCGACATTGTCATTTCAAAGTTCAATATTTCAAAAACGGGTTAACCGGTTTTAATGAAACTTAGCTAAGAACCATCTCAATTAAACTAGCTTTCGAACAAAAAAACCGCATCGAAATCTGTCCATCCGCTTGCGAGCTACGATGCCACAGACAGATACACAGATACACAGATACACATGTCAAACTTATAACACCCCTCTTTTTGTCGGGGGTTAAAAATAAAGGCATAGTTAAATGCAAGTTAAAAACAAATAGATCAATGTACAAAGGCGAACCTACCTTTTAAGGGATCTAAACCAATCAACCTTTCAGTGGACGAGGGGAGCATTTATATTAGGGACCGACAAAAAGTGAGCTTCCAATTACAAATAGAAAAAACCGCAATTAATACACATATATAAATACAAAACATGGTAGAGAAAAGCCACAAAAATATTATATTTTTATTATATGTGTGGATATAGTTTTATGTCAAACGAATTTCCCACTGTTTCCAGTAATAATAACATAATTAATAGATAAACGATAGCTAATTATGTTTTGGTATCCTACGAAACTCGGCTCATATTCTACCGGGGCTCTAAATAAATAACATTATCTTATTTCAGCTCTGGTATAATGAAGTTGGCGAGGGTGTATAAAGTCATTTGACCCTTCATTATTGTGTATTCAAATTCACAGAAGGATTGATAACATTGTTAGCGGAAAGTATTTACCTTGTTAGATAGGGACATGCAAAGCGACAGGAAATTTAAGGAGAAAAATATTAAATAATTTATTGAATCAGGCGTTACTTTGCGGAGGTCCATATTTATGAACTAAAAAACAATTACTTTGCTCACCCGCGACCACTAATGACAAATAGTTATATCTGTGCGGCAAATGTATGTTTCCATGCAACACCTCCACCTCCACTGCTACACGAATCAACACATGCCACACAGACCCAACTATCACCACCACCACTATACTAAACGCTGACGCGTTTCGGCACTCTCCACGAGGCCATTTACGAAGCACAACAACAACCGCTCAACATGCCACCACTTCCACTACTGACATATGTAAACCATGTACTCAACTTAGTTAATGACAAAACCAACGTACCCACTAATATTTTATAAATTCCAAACTACCCTTTTATGTAAGTCCTAAACTACCCTTTTTTAAGAAATGAATTCCAAACTACCCTTTTTATTTTATTTTTAATCTACGCCAGGTACCCCGTTATTTTTAACCGAGTACGGTAAAAAGAGAAGTCATGTTCTCATTATTACTATGACACATTATTAAAATTAGAACCAAGTCGTAACAAAGGCGAAGAAACCAAATTAACTTGTTCATTAATAATAGACCCCATGTTGTTGTACCTAATAATTTCCAATTGTTCTAAAACCGATAGCCGCAAACCCTTATCACAATAATGTAAAATTTCGTACGTATCTGAGTCTAACAACGAATGATTCGTTTCTAATAAATGCTTGGCAAAGTTTGATTTCTCTGGATGATCATGCCTATATGACGAGACATGCTCTTTAAATCTAGTATCAAAGCTTCGACCGGTTTGTCCAATGTATACTTGACTACAGTCGCCACAAGTGAGTTTATATACGCCCGACCTGTTCCCTTTATCCACCTTTTCTTTGTTATTACAAAGTCTAGAACGTAAAGAATTAGTAGTCTTAAAGGCAACATTGATGTTATTTGATTTTAAAATATTATAAATCTTGTCAGACAACCGGCCAACATAAGTAATACTAGATCTAAATTTGTTAGTAGGCTGAGATGGCAACGCAGAGTAAAGCATGCTATTCACTATCCGTCCCTGCTTCTTTTGAACCAGACTATTAACCATTGCTGTACTATAACCATTTGTTGTTGCTATCTGATATATAGTATGTAACTCAGAATCATAATGCTCTTTCGAAAGAGGTACAGTTAGTAGTCTATGTACATAACAATGGAAAGCAGCCAGTTTATGCTGCCATGGGTGAGTAGAATTTGCAGGTATGACAGTATCTGTGTACGTAGGCTTACGGTAAATTTGAAACTGGTGCCTATTATTTACTCTTGTAATAGTTAAATCCAGAAAATTTAATGAACGATTTTCCTCTAATTCTCGTTTGAACTTTATTTTTGGATGTTTGTTATTGAGAGCACTAATAAACAAATCTAGCTGCCTCATACTCCCCTTCCAACATAAAATTAAATCATCAACATACCTATAATAATATACTAAATTGCTGTTCCCCACTATATATTGTTTTTCAAAGTTATCCATAAAAACGTCAGCCATTAAAGGACTAAGAGGTGACCCCATTGCTAAACCATCACTCTGCAAATAATATTGACCATTAAATCTGAAATAATTTTGTTTCATGCATAAAGTTACTAATTCTATTAACTCACAAACCTCCCCCGGATGTAAACGCTTCCTTCTAAGTGACATCTAAGAATATTTAAGGTTTCACTATATGGTACGTTGGTAAACAAACTATCCACATCTAAAGAAAGTAATGTTGAGTTCGGCGGTATATTAATGTCTTTAATTTTATTTACTAAATCTGAACTATTCTTTAAACTATATATTGGCTTAAAGAAGATTTTTCCCGAACAATGCTATTTAACTTCCTCGCTACTTTATACGCTGGAGCACTCACGTATGAAACAACAGGGCGAACAGGAACACCATCCTTGTGAATTTTAGGTAAACCATATAAAATTGGTGCCTGCGGATTCATAGGAATCACATTGCTCCTCTTTTGTTCGGTGTCAAAGGTAAATGCAGAATTTTTCAGAAGGTTTTTTAGGTCTTTATGAAACGCGGCGGTGGGATCCCTACGTAAATTCAAAAAACCCTCTCCTTGAATGATGTCATTTACTTTATCATTATATTGACCCCTTTCTAAAACAACAATACAATTGCCCTTATCGGCCTTAGAAATTACCAAATCATTGTCATGGACCTTTTGCTGAATAGAACGTAATGAATGCAAGTCACCAACATCCGAAATACCCCCAGTAGAAGTTGTATTTTTTAATGAATTAGCAACCAAAACCTTAGTATCAAAGTCACCGCGATTACAAACAATCGCAACCTCAGAATCTACCGCCAAACCCTCCACTAATTTCTGACTAAATTTAGAGGGTAAGTTATATTTCAAACCTTTTTCCAATAACTGCACTTCACCTTCTACAAATTCGACATTAGTGAGATTTTTAACCCGAGGGTAGAAACCGTTACCGTTACTTGACTCACTATTATTGTTGTTCAAAAGAGACTGAGTTCCATTTCGCGTAAGCCTACGCAATTTATTAGTTTGGGTAACATACTTTTTATGTGCCTGCACCGAAGCAAAATATCTCGCCTTTTGGTCCAAAGTATCAAACTCAATATTATGCAATTTAAATACCAGTTCCGAATGTAGTACTCTAAGATGTAATTTTAAATTATCTCTAACACAAAACCAATGACGAGACTCCTCATTTAACCAAATCTTGCGAGCCTTATTTATTGCTATCGTAGCGGCCCTACTAGTGTTATTGCTATGTAAATTTATATAATTTGGTACACATTTAAATGCTTACAACGTTGATTAAACCAAATGTTTTGAACAGCTAAACGGTGTTGTTTTGTTAACTTGATATATAAACGTGCCTGTACGGCTACGCTTGCCGATTTTAAATAATTTATTGAATCAGGCGTTACTTTGCG